>JAYKQN010000003.1:20465000-20622500 GCA_036785175.1 Eupleurogrammus muticus | reverse complement strand
GGTTTGCATACAGCAGAGCTGGGCAGCAGATAAGGATGACTGACAGTCTGGATTTTCATCTGGAACTACCTCACACATTTATTCCCTTTCTTTCTGTGCATTAGACGGCCATACGTAAACAAGGTGTGAAGAAACAGGGAAAACATATATATGAATACACACACACACACACACACACATGCACACACACACATATATGTTGAGCGACGGGTCCTCTGGTGTTGTTTGCCAACGCTCTCAGCAATGCTCGTCTACTTATGAGAAAGCCAAAAAAAACTTTAAAAATTGTGTCAATCGCATCAATAAGGAGCCAGACATGAAGTCAGAGGCAGGAAAAACGCTAATAAACTGGTCAATTTTCAAAATAAAACAATATGTTCAGACCCCCCTACACACACACCCATTATTGGAATGCTGTGTTAAATGATTTTCAGGCGTGAAACAATAAATCAGTTTCACATTAATTTATTTTTCATGTGTTTTGCAATCAAAATTCACATTTCCCCGGTATGTCCGAGGGCCTGACTGACACCTAAAGGTATCATTACCATCCATTAAACTTCCAATAAAATTTGAATATAACACAACCCCAGTAGATTGCTTGGATTGCCAGTTGGAGATATTGTAGTAGAGTATGTGAGGCTATAAATTAAATTATTTATAGTATGGAAGCTTGATGTTAATAATCATTTCATCTTCATCTTCATTTCATTCTTCACTATTGTTGTATGCCACAAATAGATTTGAAAGTAATATAAGTAATATATGGAGTTTTCCCTAGGTCAGCTACTTAAAGATGCTTCACATGTGTACAGGTGCATGTGATGGTCATTTCATTAGGACGGCATCATGCTATCAGTGTAATCTATCAGAATCCCTTCTTCTTTTTAGTCTTTGTTGATGCAGTCATGTTTTTATATGGATAAAATGCTATTATATGAAAAAGAAATTTGCTGTATGTTCTATACACTAACAATGAACATCTTATTCTATTGTACATTATAATGTCCCATAGCGCCTGCCTACCCTGTTTGGAGCACTGAAGAATTTTGAAGAAAAAAAAAAAATGCATAAATAAAATAAAAATGTCTTTATTGAGTAGCCTAAAACCTGTTGTATTCTATTGTGTGTAGGCCTAGAACTGTGTAATGGAAAAGACAAGTTCCCAGCGAGAATATCAGACCAGTTTGACCCCTGCTTCACGGCCACGTGCAGCCGCCTCGGCCCTTTTCTATTCCCGCTTTGAAGAAAAGACATCACCAGGCGGTTAGCTTTTTGTCACACCTGTCGGGGTGACGCACCTGGCTGCTCCCAGTTGCCGTTGGACTCGACCGGAGAGCGGCGAGCGGAGGATGAGGGGGGGGGGGGGGGGTTCGGGGGCTGCAGAGGCCTGCCCGCGTGCACAGAGCGAACACAATAGGCTGGGAGGCAGAGGAGGCCTCCACGCTGAATGGAGCACATGGCAGCAGCACAAGAGGATAACTGCTTTAAAAGTAGAAATGCAATTACAAACAAAACCACCCGAGGCTGCCCCCCCCCCCGTTAAATGCTTAAACCACCTTAACCACCACTTGTACGTTTGACTCCAACTTTGCACAACGGACAAGAATAATCAGTCTTCATGCGACTTTAGAAAGTGTTCATTTGCTGATTTGATTTGATTTCACTGCTTCTCTAAAATAGATGCACATCCCTGAACCTGCACCTTAAATTAAGTTAAAGTTTATATTATAAATGAAGCAGGTCCCAGCTAAATACATGTTGAGATAGTCAGTGGATGGTGTTTTACAACTCAAAAGGAAAAAAAAAAAAACCTAACTTCATTTCAGACAGATAAAACTTTCAGTAAGTTATGATGTTTAAAGGAACAAGATACCATTTAAAAAATACATGACTGACTTGTTTTGTAGCTCGTTTATAAAATATTTGTAAGCTTTATTATAGTGTTATTATATTATCTCTTAGTGGTCGTCGCATGCAATTTTTATTTTAATGAATTTATTGAGAGATGACAGCTTAATTATTTTATTCTCAAAGCTTGTAACTTATTTTATCAACTTCAGACATTGATGCTAAGCCTGGCTCTGCTGACTTTTCAAAATAAAACACTCACATCTATCAACTTTGTGATATCTTTATATTTGTGGGATACTCCATAAGGTGTTGAAATGAATTTAATTATTGTTGCACCAGATGTTGGTGCAGTTTATTTCACTTACCAACAACCTGGTAAATGGTTATTATTTAGAAGTGTAAATTACCATAATAAAACATGTTTTGTGTGTATTAAGTTTAACATGTATATGTATGTTATTATTTTATTTTATTGACCACTAATATTATACTATTATTAATAATAACACGGACATGCAGTGTGTGTGTAAAGCGACAAATTCATCATTTTTGGCTTGAATGCAATTTTATAAATTAACTTGTTCATGAGAAAAAAAAAGAGCTTTGATACTTCAGATAACAAAATAACTCATTAGTAACGTTGAGATAAAAGCATTAATACAATAACTGTGATGAATAGCAGCAGCAGCAGCAGCAGAAGTAGGAATAGTTGTAATATAAATTTTAATGTGTACTTAGAGTTATCTTAGTGCACACAATCCTGTCCAGAGAAAAGGCATAGTGGTTGTGCAAGGACACACACACACACACACACACACACAGAAAGGGAGAGAAGGGACTATTTATCAGTGCTCTTGCTATAGTTTGGAATATATTGCTGTGTTTGGATGCTGAGCAGAGAATAGAATTAGCATACTTTGCTCAACTTCTATCTTTGAATTGTCAAGAGCCTAGCCATCACAAACCGGTCTTACCTATGCACACACACACACACACACACACTTATGCATGAATATATGAAGACAGTATGATGGCTCACACACTATATGCAGGCTAAGTAAGTTGTATCCTGGCTGACAGTCTGCATTCTGCACGGGTAAATGTTAGGCTATAGTTACCTGCTGTCCAGGGCTGCTTCTTCCTGTATGAAAAGCTTTTTCTTGACTTCATTAAGTCCCCGCAGCATAATGCACACTTTTCTTTACAAATGATCTACCAAGAAAAGGTGAATATTAAATGGGAAAAATGAAAAAAAAATGAGCCTATTTTGCCTGGCAACTGGGATTAAGCATCACCCCGATTAGCGGAGGTGGAATCACAGCTCCCTTCTTCTCACAATTTGACTTTAAAATCGTTGAACAAGGTGAATTTATGTCAATAGAAGATTTTTTCTATTGAGCTCAAAACTGAATCAACCGAATTTTTAATTTCGTTATTACAACATTAGACTTAATATTAATATTAACTGGACTAAATATGAGTAACTGAATGACCTGTCTGTGACCATCACTGTATTTGGACTATAGAAGATTTACAGTTCAAAAGAGGTGATAAAAAGTTCTCCCTGAATACAATGGTGGAAGACTTCAGTAATGCATCATAATCTGTGTTAAATAAAGTTGCCCCAATGAAAAAATAAAAAAAAATAAGTATATAGGTAAATATATATATATATATATATATATATATATATATATATATATATATATATATATATATATATATATATATATATATCCCTGCCTCTCGCCATAAAATGCGCTGGGATAGGCTCCAGCAGACCCCTGCGACCCTGAAAAGGAATAAGCGGGATAGAAAATGGATGGATGGATGGATGTATTACTGCTGTTTTTGTATGATAGTAATAGATAATGAAGGGATGACGTGTCCAGACTTTAACTGTGTACTGTCCTGACATGGTTCAGCAGCACCTCATGTGCTCTTTTGTTTGTTTGCTTCTGTTCCTTTGACATTTTCACTTTGCAAGGCATTTTTTTTTTTTTTACCCATTCTCCCCCCAAATAGTCGACAGGGCCGGCTTTGCAAAAGGCAGACGGTGCACTGTGCTTAATACACAGCTATTTGCAGACCTCCATGTGAACTGTCATCTGGGGATGTGGGTCTCCTCGCAGCTCTGATACAGGCCAGGTCCAGCACGTTGGAAAAAAAAACACTCACTTAAAGTAAAAATACTGCATAAGCCTTTTTTTTCCATATGGAGATTCAGGTGAAAAGTCTGCAATAGACCATTTTTTTCCACAAGTAGGGTTATATACATTAAGTTTAGTACTGTAACTTTTGCATTAACATAACATGTGTTGCTAGGCAACCATACACTGGTATTAATAACTATAAGGGCCTAAAAATTACACATTGGCATTTCTAGATGTACAGTAAATAATCATATTATTTTTTTTCTTAACAAACAATTTACTTAAATGTCATTTATTCGGGTAAAACATTTTAGATAAGCCAGAAATTAGGTTTTTATTTTTAACAGAGTTGTGTTGTATGCATTTGAAAAAAAAAGCTAAGTGAGCTAAAATGAGTGGTAGTTTTAGTTTTAGTCATTGGCAGAAAGGTTTGCAAGAGGTAACTTTATAGGGGTTATTTAACAATATTATACTCCATAATAAAATTCATAAAAAATACATCTAGATCAACACGTTTGTTAACCCATTGTTAATGGGTTATAATTCACAACAACCTACCCCCACATATTGTTTTAATGATCAAGACTGACATTGAAAAAAAGAAAATGAAAAAAAAGAAAAAAAAATGTCAGAATTATACATTCATATGTATATACGTTAGTGTGAAATGGTCAATGTGTAAATGATGTTTGTCCTGTAATAGTTTCTTCTGTTCATACTGACCATTAGCAGCTGCCTCCTTCACACTTCACACTTACAATGTGCTGATGGGGTTAAACTCTACCGCCCTGCTGTGGAAACATGTATTTAAAGTTGACTACTATGAAGCCTCAGTTGTCTAAAATAATCAATCTGACTAAATTTGATCCAATTCCCTTTTGCATTTTAAATCCTGCAAATGTCACTTGAAATGATTAATCCGACTGTTTAAGGCTCATATAAGATTCACATCTACTTTTATATCACTGTGTGGGCTTTGAACCCCCATCGCTTACTTTTAAAAGTACATTTCAGAATCAGTTTATTCACTATTTGCAGTAGCCACTACATGGGAAATAGGCTACAAGAGCTTTAAACACACACACACACACACACACACACAACATATAAGGCTATAAAACATTAGAGCATGAAACACACAGAAATAAAACAGAACACCTTGGTGCCACAGAGTGTGGATAAGAAAACCGAATGAATCCAACACCCCTGGACGATACTAGTTTGTCCCTCAAGCCTGCACATGCAGAAACATCCGGCATGACCGGGAAGAATCATCACAGCAAGACAAACATCATACAATAATAATATTTATAAGTATAGCGTTGCTGAGAATCAGCAGGTTAATCTACCTTGTCTACTGTGAATTGTACTTTTCTGAGTCTATTATGTTATGGTGCATTTTTGCATGGCCTGTCTCATAGTGAAGGCAAAACTCCACACTGCGGATCAACTTTTCATGTTTGTATTCATATCGATTCGAGTCCATCAGCTTCTAAAATTACTGTTTCTCTGCTGTACCATCTGTTATTCTACTGGAACCAGCAGAGGTTTTGATCTGAGCTTACCTCCTTCTGCCCTACTGTATCTCCTTCAAATCAGGAGTCAAAAAAAAGGCAAACCTTTCAGGTTATATAAGGTGGGAGGCAACAGCTGCTGCTTGTGCATCGTGATGCTGCAGTGGATGATTATTGACCACATTATTCTTAAGCTATTGTCCATTGGCCGCTTATCTGTGGGAAACAGAGCGGTGTAACGGTGCTCGTATCTCTGGGGATAAAAAAAGGTCCGCTCTGCTGCACGGCTTTGGTGTGTTGTCCTGCAGTTGTTGTTGTTGTTTTTTGTCACCTTATATCACTCTTGAGATGTCAAACAAATAAAATCCGGGCTGTGTGTCTCTACTTCTTGCACTATTCAATATGTGTCAAAGAAGGAATCACCAGAAAAAGTAGGGCTGGGCAATGACTAATCACGACGAATTGCATGAGTTCCCTGCAATTAATTGGAATCGATTGCATTGTTATATGCAACATCCAATAATGAATTCAAACACTATATTCAAATATTTAGAATCCAACGCTGAATTTACAACGTGGAAATGTAGAGTGAAGTACACTTTTAGTTTAAATATAAGACCATGGAGAGTTCCTCTTTTGACTGGCAGGCCTTATATCCAATGGGATAATGATATCGACAGTGTATCATATGTCCTGATTTAATCATTTAATATATATTTCTTTACAGATTCTGCATATCAAAGGCAACATAAGGATTTTTTTTCACTTTGCAACAGTAAAACAGGCATATATACCTATGCACTACATAAATAGTGCAATAAAGCTTACTTATACTTTCTATACTTTACTATTTAAGCTTGCTATATTACACTACATTTTTGAAAGATTGTTGTTTCATTTTATAATAAAATGCATGTATGTTGAAGTATAAAGTATTTATACTTTTATTATCACTATTTTTAATCTAGAATTGAGATGTCGTGAATTGTAATAAAACTGTTGTCACTGGTTTCACTGACAAAAGCCGTCAACACACATATCAACCACTGACGACACATGAGTTTCCCTCCTGTTTGTGCATCTGGCCATTTTCCAAAAGGTTCAATCCGGCTGCCGTCTAACGCTGGACTGCATCCAAGACGTTATTTTGAGTCACAATAAATTGCGTGACCGTGACATTTGTCTTGTTTGTAGGGCCGCGCAAATGGAAAACACAAATGAAAAAATACAGCCACTTAAGTGTGGCCATTCCAGTGAGTACAGGGGCAGAGATTTTACTGTCCAGATAAGGAATGCCTCGCTAATATGACAGACGTATTACCAGTAACGATCCACCAGACAAATGATGCAGCGGGCGATTCAATTTAACATCTACATTAGCCGTGTGATGTGATTTAGGGGATGCATGCGCACTCATTTTCCACCGCATACGCGCACGCACGCTCACACACACGCACGCATCAACCATCAACACAAATGCATGCACTTTTTATGCACTTATGCTGAGTAACACATGGATTCCCTGTATTTTTTTCATCCTATCTCTCAAACACACACACACACACACATATACTGTACATAAATGACTGGATGCACACACACACACACCCATGCACACACGCTCAGGCAGTTATGAATCCCATGATGCTGAGCACAGCGCAGCAGAGATAATGATAATAGATGGAGAGAGCCCGAAGATGATTTGACTACTGCGCCAATATTAGCTCCTCGTCCAGCTAGCACGCTGCCGGTGTGCCTCGCATTAAGCAAGCAAAACACCTCATAATTCCTCTTAGACAAGCACTGTATTATTTTTCCATCCTCGGTTCAACGCCGGGAGTCATGTGGATGGAAAAGTATGCACTTTGCAATTCAGTCGCGTGGTGGCACAGTACATACAAATGGACTTTTAAATGACGAGAAACCAACATGATTTTGCTTCACTTTTGCTTCTCAACCAGAGCAACAGGCATTCACACACATCTCAGCTGCTGTCATCACGTCCTACATCCTGAATTGGAACAATGTGTGTTAATATGTTGTAACTAGGCTGCAAAATCAGTAGAGTATACTGTACATATATATATACTATATATATATATATATACGACCGACCACACAGTGATTTCTCAAATAAATATCTCAATATTGTTACAGGTCTGTTTCAGTGATGTGTTTTTAGCATACTGTACCAAAACCAAAGACCACACAGAGAAAATACAAAAGCGTACTGCAAAATGCAAAATGCTGCTTTGCCGTCAAAACATTATTATTTTTTTTTGTGTCCAAAAACACACACAGACCATCATATGAATAGATATTTCTGAAAACAAATTGATCACGGACGTGCTGAATGGAAAATACCACTATGAATAGATAAAACAGCATATGAAGGCTGTTCAGCGTTACTGTACGCTCACTACTATTGTACAACATAATGTTCATACTCAAATACAAATCACACAACAAGTAACAAAACAAATAAGGCTGTTTTTTATTTATTTATTTCATTTCTATGTGTAAAGGATTTGCACAGGACGAACAAGAGAAAAAAGGTAAAGCAAGAAAAGAAAGAAAAATGTAATATAAAGGACGAAAAAAAACTAGGCAGCATCCTATCTTCAGTTTCTAGCAGGTCCTCATTAACATCACAGGCACGGGTTCTCCAAACCCGGATTTCACCTGCGGCCCTTATGTTGATAAAGCTTTGATTGCAAATTGCACAGCAGCCTTGGAAATGGAAGATGTTTTTTTTCCAGTTGAATGGCAGCATGTTCCGTCTAAACACAAAGAGATTTGGCATTGATGTAGAAAACTGAGAGAATCGTGTGTAGTGTTTTAGGGAAAGGATGGTTCACAACTGGAATCTGTGTCCATGTCTGTTCAGCAGAACGATAAACAAATGAGTTAATGAGGTATGGTCAATGTGTCATAGGATGTTTTTATGTAAAAAAAAAAAATTAAACTATGAAAAAAACAAAAGAAACAACAACAACAAAAAAATAACAGGCCTTTTTATAGATTTAACAAAGTATATATATAGTAACAAAGGAATTTAAATCACCTGAACAGGGACTTGAACCCTGGACCCTCAGATTAAAAGTCTGATGCTCTACCAACTGAGCTACACAGGCTCTCTAGTAATATCCTTGATTTTTTTCACCATTTCCATGATAATCCATAATAACACAATTTCTAACCTTGTGCTCTGCACTATCTCAGAAAAATGCACCTGCCTCTCACACACGCACACACACACACACACATACACACACACACAGACAACTGCTTAATTGAGGAAATTTTATGACTTTACACGTTTCATTATTATTTGTTATTTTGCATTGTTCATAGAATATCTCATGTCTTTCACTTGATAATTTACTGTCATTTTTAAATACAGACTCAGCTCCGTGGGGAGCGAGCCTATGTTTCCTTCCCTTGTCTCTGTTCTACCTCAACACTTTATACCCTTAGCCCCATGAATGTCATCCAAATTAGGCCCTATATTATCTCATGAAATCTGAGCTGGCATCATAAGTAACTCTTACCCCTAAGAGCATTTATTTATTAAGTTTAATTGAAATACATATTTACCAGGGTGGATTCTGGATGCTACAGTGCATTGGGGCTGATTTGAGCAATTTGTAAATGGTCTAGTACAGAGGAGGGAAAGACCTTAACAAAACAAGCAATTGGTCTTTTTCGCAGCTTTTTAAAATTGTTTTTCCAAATTGCTTGTCGTGGTGTTGGTGCTCTTTTTGCTGTTGCAGATTTTATGACACAAGGACGTGTGGCAACGCAGTCCTCGCCCCTGGTGTTATCTCCTCAACCCGAGCATGAATCAGCCCTCCAGCCGCTCATCTTGACAGAGCGGCGTTGTTATTCTTAGTCGGTCCGTCTGCCGCCGTCGTCCCACCAGACGCCACCGCGTCTTCAAACAGACAAATTCCCATCAGACAAACTATTCTTACCTTCCATCCAGACAGCGCGGATTAAATTGGTCATGGTGGAATTCAAATGCATTGTGTTTAATTAACACCGGATGTCATTCTATAAGAGCTGCCGGGAGACGGGAACATCCCACGGTTTCCGTTTTGGCTCAGCTGAGTTCAATACGTGAACTGTCTCAGGCATTCAACATGTGACACGCACCCAGAGGAAAGTGCTACAAATTGACATGTGACTGCGAAGTCAGGCGAATTAAAAGGTTTATTTATGGGACCTGACTTAATAGTGTTATAGAGGAGCGTTACATTCACTAAATAAGAATTGTCTGCATAATTTGTAAAAGTCATATTTATGGTGTTTTCTCTTTTGTTCCTCTTAAGTCAACTTAAGAGGACACCAACACCTATAAAGCACTCAACGGTCAGGCACCATCCTACCTTAGGGATCTCTTAGTCCCATATCGCCCATCAAGAACATTACGCTCCCAATATGCAGGCTTATTGGAGGTTCCCAGAATTTCTAAAATTAAAACAGGAGGCAGAGCCTTCAACTTCCAGGCTCCCCTCCTGTGGAACCGTCTTCCAGTCTCAGTCCGGGGGGCAGACACCCTTCCTATATTTAAGAATAGGTTAAAAACTTTCCTGTTCAATGAAGCATATAGTTAGGGCCGGCCCTGGCTGGCCTAGTTATAGTTATGCTGCGATAGGTTAGTCTGCCGGGTCCTCATGAGATGCCCTGGGCTTCTTTTTCTTCTTCTATCTGTGATACTGTTGTACCACTACTGTACTTTTAAATCTGCTGTGGTTCCGGAGTCCTGCCCTGTGTTTTCTCTTTCACAGAGCATGCTGCAGTACAGCCACTCAGGGATCTACGGATGTTGGAGGGTCTGAGGCTGCCTTGGTGAAACCTGAAAGCTGTGATGGATCCTGCTCCTCATCCTCCACTTCTACCAACATTCATTACATTTCTGTTTGTTTGTAATATTCAAATTTCTCTGTAATGTTCTCCACCTGCACACATCATCTACTGCACGCCTGTCCGTCCTGGAAGAGGGATTCCTCCTCTGTTACTCTTCCTGAGGGTTCTTCCGTTTTTTTCTCCCTGTTAAAGGGGTTTTTTAGGGAGTTTTACCTTGTACGATGTGAGGGTCTAAGGACAGGGGATGTTGTGTTGCTTTTGTACACAATGTAAAGCCCTTTGGGGCAAATCTGATTTGTGATTCTGGGCTATACAAATAAATTGAATTGAATTGAATTGAACTTAACAGTATATACTGTATATTAATACACAGTATATACTGAATAATAATATACAGAAAGCAGCTTCCAGAACCACTGGGTGCAGCCCAGCAAACCGGGTGATGGTGCAAAGTGTACAAATATTTACAGTTTCGTTTTGTAATTTGAGATCATTTAAAAATATGCTTTAGTGACTAAATGTTTTGAATTGCAATATATGCAACAGTAGACTGAGTGAATATGGAATAACTGAAACATCACATTGTTGAAGTTGTGCTCATCTCTCCTGCTTTCTAAATTGAAAATATTTTAGAGTAGTAGAGTATTTCTTAAGGTAAAAAACAATAAGGGAGAGACGTTTTATTATATATAATAAAACGTCTCTCTCTATATATATATTTATATATATATATATAATTTTATAACAGAATTATTTAAAAATTGCTTCAGAATTTTTTAAAAATTATTATTCAATGGTGTTGTTAAAATAGATTTCTATACAATATGTGAGGAGAATGGCTGCATGTGTATGTTTTTGGTCCTTCGAGGAGGTGGACAGCGAGTCGAAGGGAGAAACCGAACGTCTGTGACCTTCTCTGGACTTTGTGGAAGCCACAAGACCACGGATAGAAAGAAAGACGGCGTAATGAAAAAAAAAGGAGAGATGGCACAGAGTGAAAACAGTAAGAAAGAGGACGCTGCGAACATGCACATGTGGACGTGCGTGTGTGTGTGTGTGTGTGTGTGTGTGTGTGTGTGTGTGTGTGTGTGTGTGTGTGTGCATGCATGTGTGTAATGAGCATAGTGGGCTGTTGAAGCGCTGATGTTGAATCCCTCAAACAGAGGAGACAATATTGCGGTTGTGGAGGGAGGAGACAGAGAGGAGTCGTTATGGACACAATAACACATACATATGTAGGGAGGCCCATGCACACACACACACACACACACACACAAACACACCCCTAGTAAATCAGTGAGCTGAAACTGTCACAGTGAGAGAAGGTTCCAGTGGGTGCCAAGTTGTGTCCCTGTGGATTAGAAAAAGGCTGGTGGCATTTGAAACACACACACACACACACACACACAAACACACACACAAACAGCCAAAGGCTCAAACTATTGTCCATAGCAGGATTCCCAAACCCCCAGCTGCTGCCTCTCTTCAGTCGCCTCTCTAATTAGTTTGATGCCTCTGCTCTCATGTTAGCATGTGCAGCAGCATCCCCTGTTCAAATTGATGTTTACCACGTTGTGACATTTCTCATTGAATAAAAGGAAGGTTGATACAGGAAAAAAAAATAATCCAGAATTGCATAATATCAAAAATCCTTATATTTTTCTTCAAATACTGTGTCAATAACTCTTACACTTTAAACGACCTTTTGACCTTTTAAAAATTTGAGTAGAAAGTAGTGACCAGTAATTCCATTTGCAAACCATCCATGCTAATTACGTGATATTTATTGATGAGATCAAGGAAACCTTCTTATTTTATATGAGAAACATATTTCTCAAATAATAATAAAAAAAAGATAGAAATCCTTCAGGCCTTTACGGGCCCCTGGGCAGTTGTCCACTTTGGTAATGCAGCCTCATGCCAAAGACAGGGATGTCATTTCTGTCTGTAAGATGTCTTTTCTATTTGGTTTGAATTCTCTTCAGCACAGAAAAGCGGATACAGGGAGAAGGACAAAATACAAGAATACACAGATTGACAAAAAGAAACTGAAATAACAAGGGAAAGCCCAGACACATTAAAGGGGCTTAACAACCCTGAAATAAAATACAATACGTATTCAAAAATACACATAATGCAGGTACTACAAGTACCAAGAAGAGGTGAGTTGACAGTGAGTGTCACAACTGTGACCAAACACCATCAAATTAGTTTTCTTTAACGTTTTACTGACTTTTCTTTTTAAATTAGTTTTCTTCTCACTTTGTGATATTTATTCCAACTCCTCATCGACAACCTTTATGACAACACTGAGCTTTCTGGGTTGTAGTCTGCTGTGGTTTGCCTTCTATTTCATAAATATTTCAAAGAATGTCCATGGCTTCAAAGTTGTATTTTCTCTTTTTCGAGGTGATTAAGAACACAAAAATAATTATAACCCCAAAACAATGTTGCTGATACTCATTGACATATCCCATTGTGTGATAATCCTCTATCAGTGAGTATGTTGAAAATATTATTATTACTACTTATGATTATTATTATTCATAAAACAATTGTGGTATCATCACAACAAATCAATATTTTAAAGTGTTAATATTCTGAAAATGAATATTTAGTCATTGTTACCAGGATTAATGTTGGGTAAAAGAGTTAACTAAAAGAAAGTGGGGAAATATGTGAATGTCTTATATATTTTATGGCAGTTTTTCACGGGGAACTTTTAGGGGAACTAAAATGTCAAAGAGGAAGCGTTTTAGAGTGAGGCACGCGGGTTAAGAGTGAGTGGAGGCAAACACTGGGCTGTTTATTCAAAGCATAAGTATCATATAAAAATATGATATTGGCAGCGAGATGGGGAGAGTGAGAGACGGAAAAACCTTTTCCAGAGGTGATGAAACACTCAGCGGGAAGCGGAGTGGAAAAATGGAAAATAAGCACTTTGCAGTAATTCATATGGCAGAGGAAGTTCAACTCTTCTACTTTTAGACAATTAAGAGTGTGTGTGTGTGTGTGTGTGTGTGGCTGCTGCAGAGACCACGTATGCAGCCACACACACACACACACACACACGCACACACACACTGTCCGATGATTCACGGGTGGAGATTTGAGAAGGAATCATGCCTTTGCTGAAGCGCTTATATACACACGCAACCACGCACACACATGCATACACACACACACACACACACACACACATCGGTGAATTGTAAGATGTCTTTTTTCTCCTGTTCAGATGACAGCTTGTCAGCTAGGGTTCAGCGGTCATGGAAATTACCGTTGTGTGTGTGTGTGTGTGTGTGTGTGTGTGTGTGTGTGTATGTGTGTGTAGGTCTGTGTGTGTGTGTGTGTGTGTGTACATGTGTGTATATGTGGAATAATACTGCTGATCAGTCCATCTAGTGTTATGGTCCAATAACAACATGTTTCTTTCCACATATGTGTGTATGTGTGTATGTGTGTGTGTGTGTGTGTGTGTGTGTGTGTGTGTGTGTGTGTGTGTGTGTGTGTGTGTGTGTGTGTATTTTCACATGTTCTGCGGTACTGTAAAAGGTCATCCAGTTGTAAAGACGCTGCCCATTGGCAAGTAAAAAGTGTGTCTACATACATATTTAAAATTTTTAAAGTTTTTTTCTGTTAAATCCTGTGAATTCTTATTTTTAAATTAATATTTTTCTTATATTTGTGTCCGTTGTTTTTATTTTTTTTTAAATATTATATAAATATGCCAAAAACTGAAAGATAAATTCAAAGCTTGTGTTAAAACTATTCATGAATTATTTGTATTGTGATATAAAAGTGGAAATCTGCTACTTTCCAATTTGCCTGATGTTTTCTGTGTGTTTTGTGAGTGCAAATTATCACATAATATTAAACACACAATATGTGGATAAAACCTATGGCATCAGTAGTTATTCATTAACTGCAGCCAAACATTGTTATGTATCACCATGAACGAGCCAAAAAGCAGTGGTTTCTTCTTTGTGACTGGGGTTGCAATGACACAGTGTGTTTAACAGCACTGCTGCTGTGCTGTCAGATGAAATATCTGCACTGTTCAACGTGTAATATTCACCCTTCACAGCCCAGCTGACTCTCTTCTAAAACCAAAATATGCTGCAGTAATGATCTGCTACTTTTTTTTCCTCCCCAGAAATGTACTTTGAGGCTGAAACTACGAAAACTAAATCCTTTGTGTGTTCGACAGCATCACTGTGACTGTTCTCGGCTTAAATGGAAAACATGGTGATTCTTTCTTAGATCTTGAAAACTGTCTCCACGTGTTTAATTGTCAGCATATTATCAGAATATGTTACAATTGCTGGACTGAGTATGCGTTGTGATACCCTTATAATAATATACCCAGTGTAGTTTCATAGAGCTACGTGACGCAAACGTCATTTTGCTCTCTTCTGATTGGCTGATTTTCCTGGTTGGTGTAATAGTGAAGTTGCAGTGTTGGACACATGGGACTTCCTAAACCTTATCTAGAGGGGGGAAAAAATCATGTGGCACTTTTAAGATCCAGACATCCAATTAGATAAGATAGTTAAGTATAAGTGTGTTGTAAAATAAACATATGGCTTAAAAGTGGATAAAAAGCCATTTCATTATAATCCACCACTGCAGGCCAAAGGCAACATTCAGAGGCAGACACATGCCTTTCCTTGATTAGATTAAACCTAAATTATGTGTTATTTCTCCACCTTTGAAAATTGTTGAAAACATTCAGGATAATTTAAGCACACAACTCCAATAAATACCAATTTTGCTGATGATGCACTGTACTTTCATTGAGTAATAATTTTCATTTCAGGACTTTTAGTTTTTATGGAATATATTTTTTCTGACATGATCTGATCACCTCATCCCCTACTGTGTACACTACATTGCACGACACAGGGATCTCTGCATGCTGGCGGCCCCAAGTGGCAGTGCTGTTACTTTGGAGCATCGATTACCCAGAAATCCTGAATGATGAGGTCCGTTAACTACAGCGTGTTGTTGGCAAGGTTCAGTGGTTTCTGGTAAGTCCACTAAGTACTGGATAGAGTTCATTTTTACATTTCCATCCAGCATTCAGATTTATCATGCACACACACACACACACACACACACACACACACACACACACACACTTCTCCTTGGGACAGTAGGCAGTGATTAGTGGGAATAGGATGCTGTCGTGATGTAAAAACTTCTAAGGCCTCATTTGGACCAGATTGATGTTGTGGCTCAAAGGTTGGGCAGCTCACTGTTTGTTTGACAGACACAAATGCGTCTCACGCTTCTGGCTTCTCGGGATCTGCAGAGTACAAACTGTGACGCTGCGCCGGAGCCTCGTGTGATCGGGACTCAGCATCAGTGATCTGCAGCGGACCGGTTTGGTTGTTGGCATGTTTCAAACGGAATTTTAGGTGTCAGCTTTGATAATTCATCAAAATTCTATCCAAACGCTTCTTGCTGTGCCACTAAGAGACAATGTGGGACTCAGTGTCCAATAATCAATAATCTCACACTTGTAGTCAGTGCAGCTCTGATACGTGATATTATAGGGGTCAATACACTTTCATGTGCATGAGTTTGTTAATGCACTTTGTGCCTTTACATGTCTTCTACCATTATAATTGATTTTAAAATGTTACAGTTACAAATCGAATGAACCCACAGTAATTTATTTGACATTCAGGTTCATTTATGTCCTGGATACAATATGTTAACCAATGAACGAAAATCCCTGTATAGCACCTCAAAGTGTGTGAGACAGTACAAGGAACAGTGTGTGTGTGTGTGTGTGTGTGTGTGTGTGTGTGTGTGTGTGTGTGTGTGTGTGTGTGTGTGTGTGTGTGTGTGTGTGTGAAAGGCAGCAAGCAGCAATATTATGTTAAAATTGAACGGAATTAAAGGAAATTAGATCAAATGAAACATTATAAAATAGATGGATAAGCTATAATAGTAATAATAATAATACTTACTCAATAATACTTCTATTACATCTACTATTAATAATAATTTTAATACATTCAGAACCTAGATAAAATTGATTAAAAAGACATAACAGATACATTAAATCAATTATCGCTAAATATATGCATGAATACTAAATATCTCTATATAAAATTGAATCAAATAATAGATACAACAAATAGATGTGTCTGACAATTCATAGAGTGTCAGTGAACTTTTATTTAAAGGGAAGATGACATGATCATGAAAATTGTGTGAAAATTGGTTGATTTTGTTAAATTGTGTTTTTCAAATTGTATCTGGGGCGTTTGTTTTGCTTTTGATTATTTTTTTTAAATCATTTTCTATTATTCTTGTTCACAAATTGATTAGGTGCTGATCTGAAAAGGTTTATTGCAGCATTGGGAAGAAGGGGATCAAACCCACTGCTTTGTTCAAACAACACAGGCTGTATTTCATTCATCCAGTCATAAGTTAGAATGTGATTTTACAACACGAATGCCATAAAATAAGTGAAAATAAATATTGGCTATAATAAGAGCCATTTGTCCCACAGCCCACAAAGACGGGAACTAATGGAGGAACGAGCCTCGGCATTAGAGAAGAAAAAATAAATGACACAAAAACAAATCCAAATATCGGATAACAAGCCTCTTTTTTTCCTGCAGTGGGTGATAAACAAACATGGCTCTGCTTCTCCTCCATCTCCATCTCTCTGTCCTCCTCTGCCACAAAGCGTTTCCTCCACGCGACAATCTGGCCACTTTGTATCGGCCTTTTTCCCCGGCGAACCGGAGGGAATTCTCTGCCTCCGTCAGTGGGGGAAACTGAAGTGCTGAAAAAAAGGTCAACGGGGCAACAAACACACACAGCTGGATACAAGCACACGCACCATTATAGGTAAAAAATAAAAAATAAAATAAAATAAAAACAACAATAAAACATAATTTGCTTCACTTCTTCTTCTCTGGATTGAAGAATGTTCTGATTTCTAAAGGCACAAAAAGAGGCTGCCATGGTTACAGCGCAACTAATGGAAACCCGGGTGTAAAGTAAATGTCTGGAAAAGCGTGGATGTCTTTTCAGCTCCCGACAATGTGCCGTTCGTGGCCTTTGATATCAGAGCCGCGGTGGACTGCAGTGAGCGTTTCAGCCTCTGCTTCAACACGTCTGCGATTCCTGCGTGTTTTATTCCATATTCTTCACTGCTGTTGTAGTGGCGTTCAACTGTGCATGTTCCTTTTTCAATTCCTTTTTTTTTAATGTTAGAAAAAAAAGAATGCTATAAAAATAATAGTGTACTATGCGGTTTCTTCTTATGATTTTCTTTCCCTACGCACACGTTCACTCATCATGTTTTTGTGGCGTTTATTCAACTGCTGTAACCAAAAAGAGAAGAAAAAAAAATCTTTCGCATTTCAGTTATTACAGAAATGTGAAAGGCAGGAAAAAAGAAAGAAAAAAACAAAGTTCTATGTTTGTGGCCCTCAAACGAAACTGAGTTTGACACCTCGGATGTTCTACTGTCCAGTCAGGACACTGTTACTGTAACACAGCGGACATTTTTTACCACTAAATCATCGGCTGTCAAAATTTGTATTTAAACCACAATATAATCCTAACCCCAACTAAGTACATTTTGTGCATAAATTCAACCAGACATTAACCACAGCGTAACATCAGGACATTTTTCCAGCAAAATTACCTTAAAATCACAAAATGTTCACTATTATGTCAATTTTTTTTACTGTAATGCCACTGCAATGATTTTCATGTCTAGCCATGCTTTAAGTGATTATTTAAACTCACACCATTTATTTTGTACAGCATTGTCACACCATAAAGCGAAAGCATATTAGGACCCAGTTGGAAATAGTGGATATGCACCTACGAGTAGGTCTAGCAGGCCCCTTCTCACCACATTCTATGAGGCTAAATACCACTAATAACATTTATCTAATGGGCTAATAACAAGCAACTCAGGTGCTCTGGGGACCTTTATTGTTTATACAAAATTGGGTAGAAAACGTCCCTGGAGCCACCGCTGTGTCTGCTAACAACTGTAAAGTTCACCTAACATACACAACGTTGCTTTAATTGTTTTGTTTTTTTTCAAACGTGCACCCAACAAAGTTGTAGGTTGTTGGTTCTCTCATCTGTTCCGGATAAAGTTTCACTTCACTAATGTAAACTTTAGCCAAACCGGTGACCTTTGTTACCAACATCTCATCTCTGTGCAATATCACTGATCATGCTGTCTAATAAAGCAGAAATCCCCCCCCCCTCCCCTCCCCAAATATCCCCCATACACAACCCCCCCTCCTCATTTGCAGTGTATCCTGCTGATTCCCTCGAAAATAAAGCGATGAAATGCATTCATCATTCAGCTGATAATGAGAGGACTGCTTCCGGGATTTTATTTTGTACATTTAGCCAGAAAATGACTCTGAACTGTCATGAAGTGAAAATTCTCTGATGGAAGCATTTGTGTGTGTCTCAACGCTGTTAACCCCCACCACCCCCCTTCTGCGTGTCTGTGTACGTATGTGTGTGTGTGTGTGCGTGTGTGTGTGTGATGATGGCTTCCAGCCCCAGTCATCATGAATCATTTGTTTAAATGATCCTAGCATGCTAATTCCTGCTGATTCCTTTCCATGCTGTTATTATAAAAGTCAGCGCAACAGTCATTAACAGCAGAAAACAGCTTAAAACTTTACCCATCTGACTCCTGAATGAACCCAGCGCAGCACGCCATGAAACATGACCCTGTGTGCGCGTGTGTGCATGCGTGTGTGTGTGTGTGAGTGTGAGTGTGTGAGTGTTAGAGAGAGAGAGGGAGTGCGTGTGAGCTTCCTAATCCAGGATTTATTGGCCATTAGTACAGCCTGAAAGTCATTACAGTTCATTTTGCTGCCGGCTTGACGTTTTATTAGGACAAATACAGGCTTTTTGGATATGTGTGTGTGTGTGTGTGTGTGTGTGTGTGTGTGTGTGTGTATTGTGTGTATTGTGTGTATTGTGTGTGTGTATGAGTGTGCGTGCATTGTACAGTAATGTTTATGAGTGAGTTTGCATGTGAGTGTGTGCGAGTGACATTTTATCAGGACAGATTTCCCCCATAGGGATGGAGGCCATGATTTCTGAGAACAGGGGAAAAAAAAAAAGACTAAAAAGCTTCAAGAAAGAAGAGATGGATAGATAATAGAGGGATTGACAGATGGACAGAGAGGGGAAAGGAGGGCTGACATGAGGTGCAATGGACAGATGATGTGGAAGACAGATGGATGGACACATACAAAGATCAGAGATGGACAGATGGACAGTGCGCTGGTGGGAAAGGCGCGTGCAGTAAAATGTAAAAGAGGAATTAGACAGGAATAGATGGAAGGATAATACAGTAATGATGATGAATTATTTACCTATTACTGCGTACTCGGAATCATCCACTTTTCTTTTATTCCACTACAAGCTGGCACAGGCAAGATTAAAGGTGTAGGTAAGAATAAAAGCGTTTGCACAATATAGAAATTCAGTACTCAAAGTACATTAAATGGTTAATATACTGTGTTTAAGTAGCAGATTTCTAGTCTTTTTGACCATTAAATATGTTTTACACATCACCCATTCATATCTGACGTATCTTGCCCAAATGGGTGTATTAGTTGGCAGAAAACAGAAGAAGAGGGAGGGAGGGCCTGTGAAAACCTGTTTTGGGTTTGTTGGAATGAAGGAATTATTAACTTTCAGTTAATTGGTTTCATATATATATATATATATATATACAGTGAAGGAAACAAGTATTTGAACAATTTTCTCTCTTGTGTCATTGGACAGCTCTTTGGTCTTCGCCATGTTACAAGTTAAAGTCTTGCTGATTGTATGGGGTGGACAGGTGTCTTTATGCAGCTAACGACTTCAAACAGGTGCATCTGATTAAAGATGATACATGGAGTGCAGGTGGACTTCTAATGGGCGGACTAACAGGTCCTTCAGGGTCAGAATTCTAGATGACACACAGGTGTTCAAATACTTATTTGCCGCTATATCACACAAATAAATTATTAAAAAATCGTGCATTGTGATTTCTGGATTTTTCTTTTTAGTTTATCTCTCTCACAGTGGACATGTACCTACGATGAAAATTTCAGACCCCTCCATGATTTCTAAGTGGGAGAAATAGCAAAATAGCAGGGTGTTCAAATACTTATTTTCTTCACTGTGTATATATATATATATATATATATATATATATATATATATATATATATATATATATATATATATATATATATATATATATATATATATATATATATATATATATATATATATATATATATATATACACTACATTTTGCATGATTTAAAGTTTGCTTAAAAATTCACCTGACAAGTAGATGAAAATTAAATTACTGTCTCATCACTGTAGTGTTAGTGTTAAATCCATTTCACTTCTCGTTATACATTTGCAAAACACATTTTTGATGCAAGTATATTATATCTTGCACTGATGGTATAAATAATTTTATTTTCAAACACGTTTCATAAAGAGAAGATTGTACAGCTTGACAAAAGAGGCAAAGGAGAGGTGTTTCTGTGGAGGAGCAGGTGACCTGATGTTCCTTATGTTCGTATTTGAACCAATCAGCCAAATGAGACAAACAGTAAAAAACCCAGTAAACTTCTGCATCAAGAAGTTTTTTCCAACACCAGCAATTCCTTTGGAAATGTTTTCATACCAGCATTGCACTTTTCACTATAATGTTACCTATAATGAAACTATACATGACTATACTACAGGTAGCCTCTCTGTTGGCACAGGGTTTATTTTCTAAACTCAATACAGTGTTATTTCAAAAAAGAACAACTGCCTGTTGTTTTACCTCCGTCCACATGAAGAGCTGGTTCTTGTTTGAAGGTTTGATTATCAGAGCATGTTTGCCTCTTTTTTTTGGTAGCTTGGTCTTGTTGTGGTGGAGGGAATTTTCTTTCCACAGAGCGGTGACAGCGTGACTTTAACTGCTAGAATATTCAATAATAACCCATCCTGTGTGAGGAGTGCATGTGGCTGACAAAGAAGTAGGTTAGCTCCGACTATCCCCGATCAAGCCCATCAGAAAGAAAAAGCATTTCAGGAGCGGCAGGGTGCCGTCTGAGTGTGAGCCACAGCTGCAGGTCGAACTCTCACTCTGTGCCACACCTCTGACGGAAATAAATTATGCTTAGAGGGAATTATTTTCACCAGACTTTATTATCAGAGAAATTAATTATGTTGACCCCCCCACACGGTCATGAGAACAGCATACTGAGACTTTGTTCTTTGTATCTCCTATCTGCACAAAACTATAGTCTATGACTACCTTTGGATAGATTGAACACTGCCCAGTGGTACGACATCAGACCTTTAATCTGAGGGACTCAAGTCCCTGTTCAGATGCTGGGTAGCCTTTCAATAAACTGAATGCTGAGTTGACGGGATACTCCAGAACATACTTTAGACCCCATTTATATGAAGCATCACTGCTCTCGCTAACTGGTATGTCACGGAAATGCTCTTTGTGCTATATAAATAGCTAAGGTGGGAGAGCGTTAGACTGAAGATCTAAAGGTCCCTCGTTCAACCCTAGTTTCAGCAAGTATGGCCTGTTTCTTTGTTGTCCCCCAGCTGCAAAGTTAAACTATGGTTTCCCCAAAATGTTTCATGATATAGAGGAGGTCTTGCAGCGCATGCACTCAGACCATTTCGGTTATGTCTGTCAACCCCTCCTTGAGGTTGCAAAGCTGTTGACCAAGGTCCAGTCTCACTCTGAAAGGTTTCAATGTCATTGTCCTGTTCAAGCCATTTCCACCAATGCAAGCAGGTACTCTTCAAACAATTCCACCAATGGGTCACCAATGGATACCTGCGTTGTTCTTTTGTTTCTTGCACATGGACCAGACATGGCAGATCTGGTTCTCTGGTTCTGGTTGGCTCTGATCTGGTTGCAAAGTTGTTGACCAAGGTCAACTATCACTCTACAAGGTTTCAACATGGTTGTCTGAGGTCCAGTCCTGTTCAAACAATTCCATCAATGGATCCCTGCTCTACTAACTGTGTTTGCCCGAAGGATAAAATCGTGACTGTTGCTTTTAGATTCATGCAGATGCTCGAACAGACAAAGTCTGCAAAGGAAAGAGGGTATGAATGACACGTAACTTTGGAAGAATATTTCCTGCGCAAAAAGCACCGTTTATACCTCTTTCAGAGCCTGGGTAGCTCAGACGGTAGAGCATCAGACTTTTAATCTGAGGGTCCAGGGTTCAAGTCCCTGTTCAGGTGGTGTGATTTGCTTTGTGAGAAACTTTTAACTAATCAGAGACTGATTTATCTGAGGTAAATATTCTTCTGACCTTCTTTTTACCAACCCCTGATTACTCATCAGCTATTTTAGAGGGTCCCTCCTATTTTATTATAGTATTTATCGACCTATTTTTAACATTTTTGGTACATATTTAAATAACGTTTGATTTGAATCAGTTATAATGTAGTAGTTGTATTTTCTAGCTGTGTTACTCCCAAGACCTTGGAGAAGTGAATTTCCATTTTTGTTTTGTGTTTAAGGTGCCCTTACATTTACATTCAAATGGAATCACCGCAGCATAAATATTCACTCTTCAGAAAAAAACAGCTGTGTATAGCATGTCTGTGCATTAGTTGTGGTTAAGGTTTTACCGGCTTTACAACAGTACAATCCTAGCTTAGCTAAAAATGGCCAAAAATAGCTTAGGGCCCAGAGAGTTGCCATTTGTTATTTATTAGATGTGTTCAGTCACGGCCCCCTGTAGATTTTCCTTATACATTATCTGAACTGTATAAGTTTATTAAAAGATAGAATTTAGGTATGTTGGCCTTAATAAATAACCAGTTTGCATGTGCTCTATATTTGGCATGGTTTATGATTTACACCGCTTTTGTAAATCTTTTTGTATTATGTATAATTAACACTTTCCTGACCAAAAATTGTAAATAGGCAAAACTGGATTTTATTTATTACTTTATTTCATTAAACCAGAATATAGTACTGTAGTAAAATGTGTCGCAGCTGCTTCTCAATAGTTTTCCTCTGCATATTTTAGCACAAACGTTTGGATTGGTATAAAAAGTAGAATATATTGGTACTTTTTATTTTTCGACCTTCCCGGTGCGTGGTCTCCCATGGTGCACCCCTGCCAGGCCCGCCGCTGCCATTCACAAATGTCGGGCATCATCAGACGAGCTGTCCCACCGCTGAAATAGCTGCCTCCGATTTCACTTCGATGTTTGAGTTTTCTCTGTATGCAAGACACATTATTACTTTTCATGTTTCTCCTCCATGCAACCATTTCTGGTGGGTGGTGCTTTAAGTGGCTGCTGGTTCTCCTGTGCTTATGGTCAGAGAGCGGAGTTGAGCAGGTTTCTCAACCCGTTTAAACCAGTGCTGTCAACTCTTCAGTAGCAGCCTTTGCAAGGAGAAGCCAAATTTAAATATAAATCAATTCACCAGAACGGTCATTTAACGATCATTTAATTAATGTCGAAAATGCTCCGGCTAATTATAAAAGTGGTCACCAAATTTGGCCATTGTGTATATTTTATTTTACGTATTTTTATATTTACACATCTCTGACATAAAACTTTGGGCATAACATGTGAAAAAAAATTATGCAGAAAATGAATGAGAGATGTTTCAATGTCGACATATCATATACCAATATACAATAAGCATGACCATATTCTATAACTACTAGAATATTAACAAAGACGTTTCCACTCCACAACCTGTTAATTACTGTGTAAGTCAGGAAGATGTGTACGAATTGCAATATTAATATACATTGCTCAGTATAGGCCTGATATGGTGGTAATAGCACACGATTAGTCATCCTCTCTTTTTACTTATCTTATCACACTTACTATGTAAAAAGAAAAGTGTGTACAGTGTGTGAAGTGAGGTTTTTTATTAATGCAGAATATGTTTAAAGTGTGGTCTAAATAATTCACTTCACTCTAACAGGTTCCATATTCAGAAAGGTGCCTCCTCTTCACACTTAGTAAACACGCTGTGTTATTATAACACACAAATACTGCAGTTCACAGATTTTATTCTTACGTGACACTTTGGTAATACCTCGGAAGAAATGACAAAACAAACAAAATAATGGTCCATAAGTGTATGTTAATATAGAGTGTTACCAACTTCTGTCAGCATTGACTGTTTGCCTGTCACATTAGCTAATTATTAATATTGCCATTAAAAAGGGAAAATTGACTTTTCATTATTAATATTTCATCCTCATATATTCATTTTTTGGAAGTCTAACTCGTTCTGCTTTTTGTCTTGCATGTGTTCCATACTCTGTTGCATACTATGTGTTAAAGGGGCTCTTGTTTGCCATTTTCCTAGTTTAGTATTTCAATTTTTTAAAGCTTTTTTAATGAGTGGATGGTCTTATTTCATAATTTGAGTGTTGAAACCTAAGGGGAGACCTAAATACACATATTGCATTAAACTGGTAAACATAGGCTAATGATTATTTTTACTTCTATTCAAAAGTGAAAATTTCTAATGTTGTGGTAAATTAGTGAATTCTTATTATAAAGGCGTACTTGCATATGCCTTTATAATTAGAATAAATGCACATGTTACTAACAATCAATACTTCATGTTCTTTGCTCTTGCATTCATTGTAGCAGGTGAGTTTACTTTAAAACTTTTGCAAAGGGTTAAGTCGGCCTGGTTGTGAATCTTTCATTGTTAGACTGACATGATGCTGTTTTCTCCTCTCCTGAGAGTGTGTTCTTTACACCTGTAATGAATCTGGAATTAATATGATGGCTTTTAACTGCAACAGCGTTTGATCAGTTTAAACAGGCAAAAACCCAGAGGACAAAAATATTGAGTTGACATGTATGAGCTGCAGATTTGTGTGAGGTGATTTATTATATTTCTAGCAAGTTAATGCAATTTTTGAAATCTGAGATATTTAACTTTGGTCAAATGCAATAGTACATAAGTGGGATCATTCAATAGTTGCAGTTTAGTGATTGCAGTGATTTAGTATATTTGTAGAAAATTGTTGAAATTTTGACATCTGATGTTTGACTTTGAACAAACGTCATGGTATTTATTTTGTTTTATTTAAATACATTATTGTGTTTTTGGGAAGGGTATTGCATGAGTAGGATCAATATATTAAAAGCTGCAGAATTGTGTTGCATTTGTGCTTCGCTACATTTTTTGGATGCTGTTACATTGGATTTTGTTTAGTGATGTATTATTTTTTGCAGCAAGTTATTGCAATTTTAAAACTTTGCGCGAAACCTTGTGAATGAACAATGCAAATGAATCACTCTATTATGCTCCTGTAACCCATATGTCACTATAAATGCAAAGCAGAAAAGAAAAGAAGCAACGTGATGGAAGCAGATGGCAACCTACTTGGAAAGCACGTAGCAGCAGGAGGTCAGAGCTCGTGTTAAGTTAGACCCTGATGCAACAATGAGCAATGACTCAAACAGGTGTTTAGACACAATCTGAGTACGGTAACCTGTGACGGATTAACCGATTCTGTCAATTACCGATTGCAACCACGCTTCATAAGCTGTCATTGAAAAATACAATTTCCCAGCAAAATCCAGCATCTTAATATATAACACAGTGACGACAGGAAAAAAGAGGATGTATTTCCTCACATGATACAGAGAAACCCATCAGTGTTTGCCATGGTGACAGTGAGTTCGGTGACGCATCGGCAAAGTGTCACAAAAAAAAAATAAAAAAGTGGGAGAATTTTTACACACAGCCCCGCCAACACAGAGGAACTATACCAGCAGCAAACAGAACTCGGGCGGCACACAGGAGCAACCGATACGGGACGGATCGTCCTGTGTCCAGAAGAGGCTGCGAAGGCGACGTGGGGCCCGATGGAAGCACAAGGCAGCGTCTGAAAAAGGGACAAACTACAGAGACTAGAGAACCATGCAGGTAAAAGCACTCACACACACACACACACACTCAGAGCAGCTGTTTGATTCTGTGGCGTTTTTTTTCTGTATGTGAATTGGTCCAATATGAATGAACGTACTTTTCCTAAATATACTGTTATACTAGAGTTGAACAGTTATTATCATCATTATTATTATTATATTTTTCCCCAATATGGCCTTATGAATGTGAATATTTGTTGTATATTTATATATTTCAATGTCTGCTGCTAGCTATAATGTGCGATTAATATCCAGATTGTAGAAAACAACTGTGAGTTTTTTTTTTTTTTTCCTGAATGAGCTATAAGGTTTTTCAAATAATCATTACCTTCCTAAAACCCTTAATAGAAAATCTAACTTAAATCATAAGTTTGATTAACTGGACGTAGGTGTGTATATACATATATATAGTATTTATAGAAGTATATATAGAAGTATTTACCAACTTTGCCCATTAGGTCTACTGTACAGCAGCTCCTGTTGAGTGATAGTGCTTCCAGCATGGAGTGAATATATTCTACTTTTATACATTTAATATTTCATAGCATATATTCCTAACTTTACCAATTAAGATCGCCCTGAGGGGAGTGGGACTCTGCTGCGTCTCCCTCTCTCTCTCTCCCTCCTTCTCTCCTCTCCCATGGCATAGTGTCAATTAAAATGACATCCGGTGTCACTGTCACTGTCGATGAAATGACACGTTTCTGCTGAAAGCCCTAATAGGATCGCCTCTCCTCCACTCAACCCAAATCTCTGCCATAATTGTTTCCCATTCAGTCATCAGCCAATGTTTGAAACTTTGCCCCTGTTTTTTTTTTTTTCGTTTTTTTTTTAAACCCCACTCTGTATACTTTTCCTTCTTTTCCAGGGATCCAAACTTCCCGCTGTGTGACTTCATCTTGACTTTCTCCACCACTGAGATAGTTTCATTTACGTTTTAAAAGACATGTATTTTCTCCAACACGGACATTGGTGGCGGTGAGTGAATTGGTCTTTAAAAAAATATTTCTCACAACAGAAAAAAGCTCCCTGTAAAACAAACAAGAAGAAGTCACTAGAAAAAGCAACTTCTGGATAAAATGTTAGGATTATTGCATTCGTTTTAGATCCGCAGGATGGGAGTTGAAGCTGAAAAAAGAATGCACATGTGCACAAGTGATCCAAACCTGCTGCAGGAGTTGCAGTTTATCTATTTAATCGTGTGACAGCTGCTATGGAAGCAAGGGAAATTCAGACTGGACACTGGTGTCTGCAGAAGGAGGATTTTCTACCAACTGGGCGTCATTCGGATGAGATCCTAATCATTTAGTTACTTTGTGGTCATTCCTATGTTTTCTGGACGATATGTTCCTTGCTTTGTTCTGTGACTCTGGAACAAAGGATCATTTTTTGGGAGAAAAGGGGTTAAAGGCTAGTGGGTAATAAAGTTTAATAAACACTTTCTGAAGGTTAGGGGTTAGGGTTAGTACCCTTTTCCTGTCCATAAACTACACATTTACCCAAAATTACGAAAATATAACTATTTTAATATAAGATAATGCCTATAGAGTTAAAATACCTGGTATCAGAGGTATTGATCTATACAGATTTGGACACCACAAGTGATCGCAAACCCAGAATATCACATTGCGTTTCAAATATAAAAAATCTGTATTTCTGATTTACAGATTGTTGAGGACTTGCTGTACCAAAATGAGTTGCCTTCCTACTAGAAATTAGGATTTTGTTTTTTTATTTATTTGCTGTGGCTTAGCATTTAAATGATCCTCATCATATTTGATGGTTTATTGATAGACTTTCCCGAATGTGGAAATGAAATTGTGTTAAAATGAACAAAACAGTGGGATTAATCTTTACCTGGCCGGGGGGCAGCAGGGCCTCTTCTACAGAACAACCAAATTCGGTTCCAGTTTGTCCAGGGAGATGGCAGCGGGACGGTTTCTGTCACATCTGTTTGCTTTTTGTAGCTTGAAGGCGTGTTTGAATGCCACGCTTTAAGCTGGCAAATTAAAACAGTCTGTTGGTCAGTGGTCTGTGAGGTTTTAGCCTCAAGCCGCCTGGTGTTCACGTGAGACTCCTGCGCTTCGGGCTAGGAGAGAATCTCTCGTTCGTGATTTGTGATGTCCATCGTAATTGAATGCAGATGCTTTTTGTGTGGGTGTTTGAAAGCATCACTAATCAGAGACAAGCACTTTGTTTTCACCTTCTAAAATGCATATTTAATGGTTTATAGCACATTATTATATATATGTACGAATGAGTTTGTCACTTTCCTGTGTGATTTTCTTGCACTTTTAGGTCTTGCTACTCACCATTGACTAATACACATATATTTTCCAAAATAGGGTCCTATGGGGTAAGCAGCTAATCTGACAATCCATTTAGCCCCATTGTCCAGACAAGCTTTCATTAGACAGTTAGTACCTGTTCTATTGCACCCGATGTGACTCCAGCTAAATTCTCCGTCGCGTCCTCCAAGTAACAGGCAGGTGTTGTAGTGTGGAACGGGATTTAGTAGAAGAAAGTGTGAAAATGAAATGGTGCAAAAAAGCATTGACTAATAAACAATACTAAACAGCTTTCCACAAATACAAGTTAATGTATCATGAGTGAGATGGCAAGTGGCAAGTATGATTCAGATTATATTACTAATATAATATAAACTAGACTTATATAGATATTACCAAATGACACATTTATTTTCTTATATTGGCAATGCTGAGGGGTAGCAGTATTAACCTCTGTGCTAAAAATACATCGCCATTCTCCTGCTGTCTCAGGAACAGAAGGAAGTTCCTTTCCTATGGTTACTGCAGCTCACTGTAATCCCTGTTAGACGCTAGATTAAAACACGAGATGACTCACACAACGCCGCTTCCCAACGAGGCGGCATCGGCACGCCACCGCCATCTCGTGTCTGTCCGATTGATCCCATGATGCATTATGTCTGCGGTGGATAGACTATTAAAATAACAATAGCTGACTCAATTTTCAACTGGTTTTCAATCTGCTTGGTTTGGTATAAATTCCAATAATGTATAACATATAAAATCATATTATTATGCAGATAGTTAGTTAATAGCTAGACAGTAAAAAGTGTTTTACACCATCAGAATAGAACATTAACTTAAGAAAAAGCAGAAACTGCATGACGTGAAAACGCTTTATTACAATAATTTACATCGCAATGACATTGAACGGAAAAGCTGCAATTTCAAAATAGCCAATCATCCTGTATCATACCTACGCTGATACTATGTTAATATGAGTATGAATGAGAGCAG
Source organism: Eupleurogrammus muticus (assembly GCA_036785175.1). Lineage (NCBI taxonomy): Eukaryota > Metazoa > Chordata > Actinopteri > Scombriformes > Trichiuridae > Eupleurogrammus > Eupleurogrammus muticus. The sequence continues at coordinate 20,592,850 of JAYKQN010000003.1, read as the reverse complement.
GATCTGAACTTTCTGCTGTAGGAAGCTGATCAAATTAAACCCATTTATGTATTTGTCATATTTTTATTTATATAACTGTTTTCCTTCGTGTTTGTTTCAGGCTCCTGCTTCAGTATGGAGCGCTCCAAACGGGGTTTACCGGTGGGCAGGCGCGGATTGGAAATGTGTTGTTTACCTCCGCTAAAGTGAATTGGAAAGGTGGACGCGGTGTGCAGCCATCACTCCAGGCAGAAGCTGTCAAGCAGATGTACCAATTAGGCAGTGGACAACCGCCTTGTGTTGGACAGTTGCTCCCCCAAAAAATGCTCTGGAGGCAAAAGAAAGTCCTGCGAGCATCCTTTGAAAGTTCATTCTGTTTTGTCTCTCCGCTACTGATGTCTTCATAATCATCTGTCTGTCAGGCCGAGCGCACGCAGGCGTCAGGGGAGGAGTCCTGCTGGTGAAAAGTGCGAGGTATTGAAGCATACCTCTGTGAATAGACTGTGACTAACAAAGTATAATAAAGATGGTGATATTTGCAAAAGTAGACACATACTGTACATACAGAAGAAATGCATCAAACCTGACTAGCACCTGGCATAGTGTGTAAAATGTTAAATGAATGGAACAATATAAAGGTATATGCTTTATATTTTAATTTAACCTAATGATCTAGAGGGAAAAAAGAAATTCCATGAGAGATAAGAGAGGAGGAAGCTAGAAAGAGAGAACTAAAGAACATGTAAAGTGTATGAGGAGTAAAATACTAGCAGCAGTGCCTATAACAATAAAAGAAAAATTAAAATAGGAAAAAGTAATATTGGCAATGATATGAAAAAGTCATAAAAAAGTAATATGTCCTGATCTGTACTGTAGATAAGTCTGGAGAGTTTTTATTTTCTGCCGAATGTTACATTAACATGCTTTTATGTTTATTTTATGCCTGCCTTGTCATGTGAAGCGATCGCTGCACGTATTTATCTGTTGTGAAGCACTTTGAGCTCTAAATTTGCTTTATGAAAAGTGTGATACAAATGATGCTTTTTTTTAATCTTTTATTTTATATTATTCTGATCTTTTTAGACGGCTACTGTGGCATTTTCTGCTGCACCTCAGTGGCCTCCAGGGTTTTTTTTTTTTTTGCTCCTCCTGAGAAGAGTAAAACCTTTTCTGACCTTTTTTGCACAGAGCCTCTATGTTTTTAATCCACCACGATGTCCACTTCTGTTCCCTTGATGCTGCCTGTTTACATTGTTCTTTGTATTTATAAAGATATTCCTGCACAGACACACAATAATACACTAGAACCTTTAAAATTATGGATCTATTCAGATATATCAGTTATCACACTGAAAGAAATAAAACGCTAATCCTGAAGTCAGAGGTGTTAAGTGGTTTACTATTAATACTGCAGGATAATGCAATATATTTGCATGTCTCATACACTGCTCCGCTAACCACAGTATGTGGAGTAAATGCTGAAAATGATAGCATATCGTTTGTGTTTGCAACAACCTATTCATCTATTAATAAAACAATGGTGTCTGGATTTCCTGAGGAGTTTCAGCATAGTTTGTGAGGTTTTCTTGTGAGGTGTTAGTGGGGAATAAAGTAGCAGCGAAACCAGGAAACTTACTTTCAGCACGTTTGCTGCACGATCTGCAGCAGAGGTTTGAACGGTAATGAAGTTGGTGGGATGTAATCTTTGTCCTAATATTTACCACAAAAAGGTAGTGGTATGATACCGAAGTATATGACTTTTTTATATGTATTCTATGGCATAGATGCAAAGAAATCCAGTGTGTCCTATGGGACTTTAATGATAATAACAAAATAATAATGACTGATTGATTAATGATGACAATGTTGACTCTCCATCTAAAAAATTTCCTGAAAAAAATTTACATTAAATGTAAATTAAATGTGTGAAAGGACTTGAGGCTGTAAAAATAAAAGGTCTTAAAAAGTATTAAATGTAACTGTGATATTACACAATCTCATGGTTTGGTCTTAATGTTAGTTTTACTGATATAAAGGAACAGGAGGACACTTTATTTTCTTATTTTCGTCTATTGTTTCCTTGTTTGTTTTCATATTGTCCATCTGCTGTTTTTAGTATAATGTGCTCTCTTGTGCCATCTGTTAGCCTATCACTTAGCTGGCGAACCGGAGGGAAATATCATTTTTGTATAAAATCCCTCCGTGTATTCAATTAAACTATTTTACTCTCTATCCGTGTCTTTTTGCCTCATTTTCCGTCTATTACAGTATATAATTTGTAAAGGCTTTGTGATCCCTGTGCTAGATTTATCACAGATGGGTTGATTTGGAGAATAGCCACAGTGAAATATTGAAAATGTGAATGAGGTCCAAAATGGAACACCCCCTAGGAATGGAACAAAAGACGCAAAGAAAAAAACATGTACAACTAGCATGTATTGTTCAGTGATTCACAGATGAATCAGTTCTATGGTGAGATGGCATCTTTGAAAGTCATGTGCAGAATATATTTCCCACAGGAAATCAGCAAAACAAATGGGAACAAAAAAGATTTTATTACAGAAAAGGGAAATAAGGAGTTTGATCTCAATGGAATGAAGTGTGAACATGTTATAAATTACATGGAGCAAACCTGGTATTCTGAAACAGGAATCAGGTATCAGGTATAGCAATGATATTATAACATCGTTATTGGTCTATTACCATGTTTTATATATTTATATATTATTCTATTACATATTATAAGCATCTACTCAGTAGATAACCCACTCTATATGTCTGATCCATAATATCTATATACTATAACATTTGGATGCTTTATGCTATGTCAAATGTGACAAATTGATTATTATCTACAATTACTGCCAAACAGGTGCATTCTGCTCTAGTATCCTTTTGAATATAATTCCTCCAAATTAAATGGCAAAATATTTATTTGTATTTATCCTTCCTGAATGATATGAAGAAGCTTCTTCTTTCAGTCAGTGACGGTTTGACCAGTCACTTTTAAATATGATTTTGGTTTTTTTATCTTTATTTATAGATTATATATCACTTTATTTTATCAATATTATGTCATGACTAGTGCATGATAAGTACATAACCTACCTACCCATGGTAGAAATACAAAAAATCAAGGATGTAAAGTTTGATGTGAAACATCACATCCATGGTTGTACACAGATTCTCATGTGATTCTCACTTTGACTTTTTCTAAAGTGTGACACTCAATCCACATCACTATACATTTTATCAATATTTGTATCATTCCATTGATACAAATCAAATCTTGTATATTTTTTCTTGAGCACAAGTTGACACGTTGATGGATGATCATAGAAGTTCAGTAGTGACTCTTATTATTTTTATGAGATTAGTATCTGGTGACTGAGCTCTTTGCCTCTAAGAAATATTCTGAATCTGATCAGTAATTATAATATCAGTCATAATTTCCTGCAATAATTAGGTTTGATTCCTAAAAGGTCTTTCCGGTATGAGATCTCTAATCAACAGCTCCTATAAATTACATATATTATAATAACATAATAATAATATTAATTAAAATAATGAAATAATATATATTTCATATATTACTACAGATTTATGATCTTGTATTTACAGTATGTTTCTCATGTAGGATGCAGAGTGAGAATTACAGGACATTGAAGGGGGTCGAAACTTTTTTTTTTTTTTTCTTGTGGTTAAATTCACATCATTATGTCTAACTGTCAATAATGCCTTCAGGGAATACTGTACGTCTCGGTGTAGGTGTGACTTTTTTCTCTGACCCTGAGAACTTCTGCCAATCACGCCAGCAGCAGACCAACAAACAATAGGAACTGTGTTACGTGATCTTCATGTTTATCAAAAGAAAAGTTTCCACTGCCCCTAAAAACATGTCAGAGGGATTAAAAAGTGTCAAAAATGGTGGTGTCTCACCTTAAGACAACATTACAACATGTTGCCCCCCCACCCCTACACCCCTACACCTACACACTCAAATACACACACATATCACCTCTCACACTGGTCTTTTGGCCAGGGATAGTATGACAGCTCCACAAGAATTGTGTGTGTGTGTGTGAGTATGTATGTCTGTGTGTGTGTGTGTGTGTGTGTGTGTGTGTGTGTTCGCAGACCATTAGGGACCCATGGGAGGGATGTCAGTCAGTGACAAGGGACTGGTCCATTCCCCAAAGGGGACAGCAGGGAAGTGGTAATAATGGTGGTGATAGGTGAGCTCTCCTCTCTTTATGTGTGTGTGTGTGTGTGTGTGTGTGTGTGTGTGTGTGTGTGTGTGTGTGTGTGTGTGTGTGTGTGTGTGTGTGTGTGTGTGAGAGAGAGAGAGAGAGAGAGAGAGAGAGAGAGAGAGAGAGAGAGAGAGGGTGGGAGAGTGTGTGTGTGTGTGTGGGCTGGCCTAAGGGTCTTGGCCTGCCCTTGTGGGAATATCAGGAATGAATTATTATAATGTTGATGATGCTGAGACAAAGGACACAGTCAACAAAAATAACGCCTGACACAGAATCCACTGCTAGGATTTAAATAAAGGGGATCCAGACAGAAGACTCCCTGCATACAATTCTCTCTCTGCCCCTATTTCACACCTAGCCAGGGTACAGGCGCGGCCCCCTTTTAGCTTCCAACAGGGCAAGAGCCGTCAGATCCCACCTGCCACCATGACGTCAACTCAAGAGTAACCTTTGCTTAATCAGTGCGTTTACTGTGCACAGTTACGTCTACGGTCGGACTGCTGTCCTCGTCCCAGCACACACACACAGCAGTGATGGGACGTTGATCTATTGATGACGTTATTTTGCCTCTGCTACAACAGGTGGCGATATGCACTCTTCCAATGTGGTAGCACCGGTTGCAAACAACAGTAAGTTAGTGACCCTGAGGTCAACTGACACAATGGATCTTGCAAATACGTGTAAAGTTTACCTTTCTGGCAACATGGGACATATTGTGTCCTCCAGTGTTTCACCTGCGAGCCGACACACTCAAAAATGAGGTTTTATTTATCTGTTTCACGGTACTGTTCACCACGATTTTCCATTATTTGCTCTCTGCTGTAGCTCGCTCAACCACCGGTGCTCTCTCTCTCTCTTGCCAGTTGTGCCAAATTTCGGATGAAAGCTAAATCCTGCAGATTCACACCATCAGCCTGCACTGGAGCATGAGAGCACAAGTCTCAAAGTCACAATTGCGATGTACCTTGGTGAAAAGAAGACGTAACCCTGAAAACCAAGAGTTTAAAGTCCACCCAAAACAGTATTTCCAGTAGTATCTAACATAGCGTCTTTTATCAAATTTGATGGAACCATTGAAAAGTGGTTGTGTTATAGTATGTATTCTACAGGACAATTAGTAAACTGTTGTTGGAACTTTATAATTAACCCATTTAAGCCCAATGGCAACAAGAGTTACTGAAGTCTATGACTGACTGATTTTCTACTCAAAATGAAAGATCTAAATGTTACTCATTCATTGATTTTAATAGCATGCTAGAGAAAAAATTGTTGTTGTTTTTCAAAAAATAAAATAAAATCAGTTTCCAAGTGCATTTCCTGTCATATGGCATCAGTGACTTACTGCCCCTAAATATGGTGAAAGAGGTAATTTCATTTAAATAATTTGATTTTCAACTCAGACATGTACATGTTTACTGAATAATCCCCCAAAAAGAATTTTGTACCTACGATACGATATTTTTTTTATTTATCTATTGCTATTTCCTTTAAAGCATTGTAGAACATGGGAAGCAGTAGATACATAGCATGATTGTGAGTGACTGAACTGATACAATTAAATGTATGAAAAAAATGACTTAAATGAGTTAAATAAACCTGATGTTACGCTGCAAACCCCACGTCCTGCTGTGTAGTACAACTCCCTGAAGAAGTTTCCTAAAGGTGGTTCTTTTAGCTAAATGATATGATGAATAAAGCCAGACACATCTTACCACTAACTGTTACGATGCTTTTACTCATTACAAACAGCAGATCACATTTTACACAAAGCTTCTCTGCAGAAAACCTGCACCGTGATGCGCCTCATGGTGTCTTGAAAATGTGGTGGCTGCTGTTCCTTTGTTCGGAGCCTCCTTGGTGTTTGTTCCCGTCTTGCAGGTGGGTAATCGGCGCCCACTGGGAACAGCTGGGATCTCTGTCAGCCTGTAAAGCTCCATCATCCCAGTCTGCCTCTCTCCCAACAGGAGAGCCTTTTGTTTTCCTTCTTTTCATTACTGCAGCCTGCGTCGCATCCCGACGCTCCTACCCACATGCAGACACCGCGCCATCGATGCCGCCTCATGTGCTCGCCCCATGCTCTTTTGTTACTTTGCTATAATTTGGCTTGCTTCATTTTTTTTTTCTTTTTAATACTAAAATTCCTTGGTTTCTTGTATGTCTTGTCTGGTCTTGTAAGCCAAAGCCTAACCAAAAAGAAATGGGCTCTCTCCTGAATAAAATCTGTGTAAACATTTAAAATAGGGACATTGAAGTTATTACAATAAGAACTTGTTAGCACAAATTCCTTTTAATGCAGTTGATGTGTACAGTGAACACCATTCACACATAGGGAAAAGACAGCACAGAATTGTTTTCTGTGAAGTGTAACGGTCATGTACGTGCTTTATAACAATAACTGTTGTTGACATATATGTATAATCATTTCTACCAAGCAGTTTCTCCTCATTCCTGAATTACTGTTTTTTTTTTCTTACTGCCGCTGGTTGCTGTTTTCCAATTTTATTGTATTAGTTTAGTATACTGAGTGTTTATTTTGCTTTGCTATATATTTTATCATAATATTCCAGGCATTCATTAAATATCTTGTTTGGATTATTAAATAATTGTTTTTCTTTTGTTAATTTATTTGCAAAGTTCACACAATGGTCCAAAATGACTGCTGTATAATATATGTGAAAAAACAATTTGATACGTACTACAATCATACATTTGTTAAAATATAATTATTTTATCAGTGATTTGGACCAAACAATAATACATTTCAGTTTACTTATGACACATAAGATGAAAATATCAGTAATATGCGCTAACACTAATATTGTACTGTAGTGAACTGTTTAAAATGGAATAATAATTAATGGAATTAAACCAGATATTTTATGAATGCCTTGAAAAGTAAATGATCGGAGCAGGAGTTGTGTCAAGCTAGTTGTGATGTAACAAATCCAGCACATACCTTCACGCTAGATGTGAGATTCAAGGTGAATGAAGAGAAACTTTTCACTTCCACCAAGATGAATGTGAAAACAGCTCGAAAACATCCAAGAGGAGAAATAATAAGAAAAAAATATGTTTTAGATTTAATTCTTCCCCCTTGGGATCATGAAAGTTCCAGTGTATATCTAAGAAAGGAATAGGGAGGATTTATCCTCTGGGGAGAAGTGTGGAAATGCTGGTTTGATCGTGTGTGTGTGTGTCTGTGTGTGTGTGTGGAGGGGAGGTCCCCAAAGCAGTGATTGATCATTAATATTTTATTTCTCCAGGCTTGGCTTCTTGGCCTCAGGAGAAAAACACATTATTATTATTCACACAAATACACCTGACTCACAAGTGTGCAAACACACAAAACACAGACACACACTTGTACCGCAACACCTCACGCTACATAAACTGTGAAATATGCACCACACACACACACACCTACGCACACACCATCCAATTTGTCTCCTCGATGGTAGTGTTGTTTCGGACAAGGAGTCTCCAGGGACACAAACGTGTCCATTCTTGGACCATGTGCTTTGTTTTATGTGTTGGTATGCTTGCGTGTGTGTGTGTGTGTGTGTGTGTGTGTGTGTGTGTGTGTGTCCGCCGCAGTGAATATGTTTACAACTGTCTGTAATTTCCTTCACAATAATCACAAACAGACACATGCCTCCTGAAGGTCCAACACCATCTATTATTAATAGATTTCACACATTGTTTTTTTTTTCTTTTTTATTTGCTTATATTGAAGAGAATAGAGATTATCCACTCTTTGTTTTCTATTTTACAGAGGCTTCTTTTTCTAAAAAATTCCTAGAAAATGCATTATACTGACATAAACAAAGTATATGTCAATATATATTCATATATAGAAATATAGTCATTCCCAACAGCTGACTTTAGAATTTAGGTGATTTTGCTGAAAATCGTCAATAAACTACAACAACTCAAATGACTTATACTCACTGTACTGATTGTGTGTAATTGACTTTTTGTAGTGGACTAAGTGATTTTAAATTTCTTGTCCGTCATTAAGAATTCAAGGTGTGACAGGAAAGTGGGAAAGTGGCATTTCAAGACATTTACAGGCTGGTATTTAATAGATGGAATGATTAAAGTCACATTTTAGGGAGTTAAATGGTACACTGACAGTCAGATCGTCCTCTCAGCGATCCTTCAGCAGGATATCAACTGCAACAGCAGACGTACGGGGACAGGCTGTGATGAAGATCACGCATTTCATCGGTGGAATTGTCTGCCCTGACATATATAATAGTAAGATGTTCCCCAATAAATGTGGCAGCTGGAAAACCACATGTAAAAACCACCACCACCCTGCCCTGTCACACTGTCACCGCCCACACACATAATATGACAACACTTTTGCGATTTCTGCACTACATTAGGAGCAATCCTGCATATATATATATGACCGAACGGAAATATATCACCATGTGCCGAAGGGAAGAAATGAGCCTATCATGCTTCAGTTCAGACTGTGGTAGAGGCAGTTGGACATATGTTTAGAAACGCACAATATATATATATATATATATATATATATATATAAAAATTCCCTTCTCACCCTTCCACGGGTGGTCTCATCCACTTTCCAAGCTCGGGTCCTCTACCAGAGGCCAGGGAGCTTGAGGGTTCTGCGCAGTATCCTTGCTGTTCCAAGGACTGCACTTTTCTGGACTGAGATGTCTGATGTTTTTCCAGGGATCTGTTGTAGCCACTCCTCCAGTTTGGGGGTCACTGCCCCGAGTGCTCCGATCACCATGGGTACCACTGTCGCCTTCACCTTCCAAGCCTTCTCCAGCTCTTCTCTGAGCCCTTGATACTTTTCCAGTTTCTCGTGCTCCTTTTTCCTGATGTTGCCATCACTTGGTATTGCCACATCCACCACCACGACTTTCCTCTGCTCTTTATCCACCACCACAATGTCTGGTTGGTTTGCCATTACCCTTTTATCAGTCTGGATCTGGAAGTCCACAGGATCTTAGCTCGGTCATTCTCCACCACCTTTGGAGGTGTTTCCCACTTTGACCTTGGGGTTGCCAGCCCATACTCCGCACAGATGTTCCTGTACACTATTCCAGCCACTTGGTTATGGCGTTTCATGTATGCTTTTATATATATATATATATATATCACATCCCCTCAATAGGAGTGCATTGGAGTGTTTTTTCGCAGAGAGACTACAAAAGGCCAGGAACTAGTGTTTGTACCCTATGTACAAAATATTTCCAGATTTGAGAGTAGGCACCCATCATCAGTGGATTTGACCTTGGCAACCAATGTCTGATGCATGGGAAAGCAAAAACTCTTCAAATGTCCCCGTAGTTCAAATTTGCACCTGAGTGTGAAAGAAAAACTACAGATTCCTACTGAAAACCAAGATTGAGCTAGAGACCTTTAGATCTTCAGTCTAATGCCCTCCCATCTGAGCAACTTCAGCTCACCAATGCACACTTTAATAGAAAGAGCATTTCTATGACATACCACTTCATGAGATTACACAGCCTTTTATCCAAAGTTTGTCCTGGAGCATCACTTTCCCTCATCAGGAGTGTAGAGTCTATTGCAAGAGTATTCCTGAAACCTGAATAGGGACTTGAATGTCAGACCCTGAAACTAACCGAACAGCCAGTCACACCACTGGGTACTCGCAGAACATGAACATGGACTTGAATCTCAGATCCTGTGACTAAACGACTATTTGCAGTGTACAATCAATTGCAAAAGAATGCCAACCGCCTGAATAGGGACTTGAACCCTGGACCCTCAGATTAAAAGTCTGAATTACTTATGATCCCATTTTATTTGGTAGATCATTGCAACATCAGGGAGTGAGACTGGACCCCAGTTAACCACCACACATTGTGAAGGAGTGGTTGACACACGTGTGAAATTTCCCTCTTCGGTGAGTTGAATTAGGTAGCAACTGTCTATTAAAACAGGTTAGGCAAGCCAGATAATCCACAGTTTGAATTTGCAGCTGCGTGTCCAAGAAAGAACTGCTGATGCTTGCTGATACTCGACCGAACCAGGGACCTTGAGATTTTTTGTCTTAACGCTCTATTTCAGCACACATTTCCATCTGAAAGGAGTCCAAAGTCTGCCATGAGGCATCACATTCCCTCATCAGGAGGGTAGAGTCAATTGCAAGGGTACTCACAGAAACGGAACATGGACTTGAATCTCCGATCCTGTGACGAAGTGGCTACTTGCAGTGTACAATCAATTGCAAAAGAAGGCCATCCGCCTGAACAGGGACTTGAACCCTGGACCCTCAGATTAAATGTCTGATGCTCTACCGTCTGAGCTACCCAGGCTCTTAAGGGGGTCTTATATGGCTATTTTTTTCATGGAAGACACTCACTGGAAAAGCTATATGTTATATCTTGTAGTGGCATAAATATAAAATGACTTATGATCCCATATTATTTGGTAGATCATTGCAACGTCAAGGAGTGAGACTGGACCTCAGTCAACCACCATGCAACTTCAAGAAGTGGTTGACACACGTGTGTGAAGAACAAGAGAACTTCAGATCTTTTCAGTCTAATGCCCTCACATTTGAGCTACTTTAGCACACCAATGCAAACTTAAATAGAAAGAGCATTTCCATGACATACCACTTCATGAGATTACACAGCCTTTTATCTAAAGTCCTGGAGCATCACTTCCCCTCATCAGGAGTGTAGAGTCTATTGCAAGGGTATTCGTGACACCTGAATAGGGACTTGAAACTCAGACTGGGACTAACCGAACAGTAAATCACACCACTGTTTGAATTTGCAGCTGCGTGTGAAAGAAAGAACTGCTGATGCTCGAACGAACCAGGGACCTTCAGATTTTTAGTCTAACGCTCTACCATCTGAGCTATTTCAGCAAACATTTCCATCACGTTTTTGACAAGTTGCATTTTTGTCTGAAAGCAGTCCAAAGTCGGCCATGAGGCATCACATTCCCCCATCAGAAGCATAGAGTCCATTGCAGGGGTACTCAGAGAACCTGAACATGGACTTGAATCTCAGATCCTGAGCCTGAACGGCTATTTGCAGTGTACAATCAATTGCAAAAGAAGGCCAACCGCCTGAACAGGGACTTGAACCCTGGACCCTCAGATTAAAAGTCTGATGCTCTACCGTCTGAGCTACCCAGGCTCTTAAGGTGGTCTTATATGGCTATTTTTTTCATGGAAGACACTCACTAGAAAAGCTATATGTTATATCTTGTAGTGGCATAAATATAAAATGACTTATGATCCCATATTATTTGGTAGATCATTGCAACGTCAAGGAGTGAGACTGGACCTCAGTCAACCACCATGCAACTTCAAGAAGTGGTTGACACACGTGTGTGAAGAACAAGAGAACTTCAGATCTTTTCAGTCTAATGCCCTCACATTTGAGCTACTTTAGCACACCAATGCAAACTTAAATAGAAAGAGCATTTCCATGACATACCACTTCATGAGATTACACAGCCTTTTATCTAAAGTCCTGGAGCATCACTTCCCCTCATCAGGAGTGTAGAGTCTATTGCAAGGGTATTCGTGACACCTGAATAGGGACTTGAAACTCAGACTGGGACTAATCGAACAGTAAATCACACCACTGTTTGAATTTGCAGCTGCGTGTGAAAGAAAGAACTGCTGATGCTCGAACGAACCAGGGACCTTCAGATTTTGAGTCTAACGCTCTACCATCTAAGCTATTTCAGCAAACATTTCCATCACGTTTTTGACAAGTTACATTTTTGTCTGAAAGCAGTCCAAAGTTGGCCATGAGGCATCACATTCCCCATCAGGAGCATAGTCCATTGCAGGGGTACTCAGAGAACCTGAACATGGACTTGAATCTCAGATCCTGAGACTGAACGGCTATTTGCAGTGTACAATCAATTGCAAAAGAAGGCCATCCGCCTGAAGAGGGACTTGAACCCTGGACCCTCAGATTAAAAGTCTGATGCTCTACCGTCTGAGCTACCGAGGCTCTTAAGGGGGTCTTATATGGCTATTTTTTTCATGGAAGACACTCACTAGAAAAGCTATATGTTATATCTTGTAGTGGCATAAATATAAAATGACTTATGATCCCATATTATTTGGTAGATCATTGCAACGTCAAGGAGTGAGACTGGACCTCAGTCAACCACCATGCAACTTCAAGAAGTGGTTGACACACGTGTGTGAAGAACAAGAGAACTTCAGATCTTTTCAGTCTAATGCCCCACATTTGAGCTACTTTAGCACACCAATGCAAACTTAAATAGAAAGAGCATTTCCATGACATACCACTTCATGAGATTACACAGCCTTTTATCTAAAGTCCTGGTGCATCACTTCCCCTCATCAGGAGTGTAGAGTCTATTGCAAGGGTAATCGTGACACCTGAATAGGGACTTGAAACTCAGACTGGGACTAACCGAACAGTAAATCACACCACTGTTTGAATTTGCAGCTGCGTGTGAAAGAAAGAACTGCTGATGCTCGAACGAACCAGGGACCTTCAGATTTTTAGTCTAACGCTCTACCATCTGAGGTATTTCAGCAAACATTTCCATCACGTTTTTGACAAGTTGCATTTTTGTCTGAAAGCAGTCCAAAGTTGGCCATGAGGCATCACATTCCCCCATCAGGAGCATAGAGTTCATTGCAGGGGTACTCAGAGAACCTGAACATGGACTTGAATCTCAGATCCTGAGACTGAACGGCTATTTGCAGTGTACAATCAATTGCAAAAGAAGGCCATCCGCCTGAACAGGGACTTGAACCCTGGACCCTCAGATTAAAAGTCTGATGCTCTACCGTCTGAGCTACCCAGGCTCTTAAGGAGGTCTTATATGGCTATTTTTTTCATGGAAGAGACTCACTAGAAAAGCTTTATGTTATATCTTGTAGTGGCATAAATATAAAATGACTTATGATCCCATATTATTTGGTAGATCATTGCACCGTCAAGGAGTGAGACTGGACCTCAGTCAACCACCATGCAACTTCAAGAAGTGGTTGACACACGTGTGTGAAGAACAAGAGAACCTCAGATCTTCAGTGTAATGCCCTCACGTTTGAGCTACTTTAGCACACCAATGCAAACTTTAATAGAAAGAGCATTTCCATGACATACCACTTCATGAGAATACACAGCCTTTTATCTAAAGTCCTGGAGCATCACTTCCCCTCATCAGGAGTGTAGAGTCTATTGCAAGGGTATTCGTGACACCTGAATAGGGACTTGAAACTCAGACTGGGACTAACCGAACAGTAAATCACACCACTGTTTGAATTTGCAGCTGCGTGTGAAAGAAAGAACTGCTGATGCTCGAACGAACCAGGGACCTTCAGATTTTTAGTCTAACGCTCTACCATCTGAGCTATTTCAGCAAACATTTCCATCACGTTTTTCACAACTTGCATTTTTGTCTGAAAGCAGTCCAAAGTTGGCCATGAGGCATCACATTCCCCCATCAGGAGAATAGAGTCCATTGCAGGGGTACTCAGAGAACCTGAACATGGACTTGAATCTCAGATCCTGAGACTGAACGGCTATTTGCAGTGTACAATCAATTGCAAAAGAAGGCCATCCGCCTGAACAGGGACTTGAACCCTGGACCCTCAGATTAAAAGTCTGATGCTCTACCGTCTGAGCTACCCAGGCTCTTAAGGAGGTGTTATATGGCTACTTTTTCATGGAAGAGACTCACTAGAAAAGCTTTATGTTATATCTTGTAGTGGCATAAATATAAAATGACTTATGATCCCATATTATTTGGTAGATCATTGCACCGTCAAGGAGTGAGACTGGACCTCAGTCAACCACCATGCAACTTCAAGAAGTGGTTGACACACGTGTGTGAAGAACAAGAGAACCTCAGATCTTCAGTGTAATGCCCTCACGTTTGAGCTACTTTAGCACACCAATGCAAACTTTAATAGAAAGAGCATTTCCATGACATACCACTTCATGAGAATACACAGCCTTTTATCTAAAGTCCTGGAGCATCACTTCCCCTCATCAGGAGTGTAGAGTCTATTGCAAGGGTATTCGTGACACCTGAATAGGGACTTGAAACTCAGACTGGGACTAACCGAACAGTAAATCACACCACTGTTTGAATTTGCAGCTGCGTGTGAAAGAAAGTACTGCTGATGCTCGAACGAACCAGGGACCTTCAGATTTTTAGTCTAACGCTCTACCATCTGAGCTATTTCAGCAAACATTTCCATCACGTTTTTCACAAGTTGCATTTTTGTCTGAAAGCAGTCCAAAGTTGGCCATGAGGCATCACATTCCCCCATCAGGAGCATAGAGTCCATTGCAGGGGTACTCAGAGAACCTGAACATGGACTTGAATCTCAGATCCTGAGACTGAACGGCTATTTGCAGTGTACAATCAATTGCAAAAGAAGGCCATCCGCCTGAACAGGGACTTGAACCCTGGACCCTCAGATTAAAAGTCTGATGCTCTACCGTCTGAGCTACCCAGGCTCTTAAGGTGGTCTTATATGGCTATTTTTTTCATGGAAGAGACTCACTAGAAAAGCTATATGTTATATCTTGTAGTGGCATAAATATAAAATGACTTATGATCTCATATTATTTGGTAGATCATTGCACCGTCAAGGAGTGAGACTGGACCTCAGTCAACCACCATGCAACTTCAAGAAGTGGTTGACACACGTGTGTGAAGAACAAGAGAACCTCAGATCTTCAGTCTAATGCCCTCACCTTTGAGCTACTTTAGCACACCAATGCAAACTTTAATAGAAAGAGCATTTCCATGACATACCACTTCATGAGAATACACAGCCTTTTATCTAAAGTCCTGGAGCATCACTTCCCCTCATCAGGAGTGTAGAGTCTATTGCAAGGGTATTCGTGACACCTGAATAGGGACTTGAAACTCAGACTGGGACTAACCGAACAGTAAATCACACCACTGTTTGAATTTGCAGCTGCGTGTGAAAGAAAGTACTGCTGATGCTCGAACGAACCAGGGACCTTCAGATTTTTAGTCTAACGCTCTACCATCTGAGCTATTTCAGCAAACATTTCCATCACGTTTTTCACAAGTTGCATTTTTGTCTGAAAGCAGTCCAAAGTTGGCCATGAGGCATCACATTCCCCCATCAGGAGCATAGAGTCCATTGCAGGGGTACTCAGAGAACCTGAACATGGACTTGAATCTCAGATCCTGAGACTGAACGGCTATTTGCAGTGTACAATCAATTGCAAAAGAAGGCCATCTGCCTGAACAGGGACTTGAACCCTGGACCCTCAGATTAAAAGTCTGATGCTCTACCGTCTGAGCTACCCAGGCTCTTAAGGGGGTCTTATATGGCTATTTCTTTCATGGAAGAGACTCACTAGAAAAGCTATATGTTATATCTTGTAGTGGCATAAATATAAAATGACTTATGATCCCATATTATTTGGTAGATCATTGCACCGTCAAGGAGTGAGACTGGACCTCAGTCAACCACCATGCAACTTCAAGAAGTGGTTGACACACGTGTGTGAAGAACAAGAGAACCTCAGATCTTCAGTGTAATGCCCTCACGTTTGAGCTACTTTAGCACACCAATGCAAACTTTAATAGAAAGAGCATTTCCATGACATACCACTTCATGAGAATACACAGCCTTTTTTCTAAAGTCCTGGAGCATCACTTCCCCTCATCAGGAGTGTAGAGTCTATTGCAAGGGTATTCGTGACACCTGAATAGGGACTTGAAACTCAGACTGGGACTAACCGAACAGTAAATCACACCACTGTTTGAATTTGCAGCTGCGTGTGAAAGAAAGAACTGCTGATGCTCGAACAAACCAGGGACCTTCAGATTTTTAGTCTAACGCTCTACCATCTGAGCTATTTCAGCAAACATTTCCATCACGTTTTTGACAAGTTGCATTTTTGTCTGAAAGCAGTCCAAAGTTGGCCATGAGGCATCACATTCCCCCATCAGGAGCATAGAGTCCATTGCAGGGGTACTCAGAGAACCTGAACATGGACTTGAATCTCAGATCCTGAGACTGAACGGCTATTTGCAGTGTACAATCAATTGCAAAAGAAGGCCATCCGCCTGACAGGGACTTGAACCCTGGACCCTCAGATTAAAAGTCTGATGCTCTACCATCTGAGCTACCCAGGCTCTTAAGGGGATCTTATATGGCTATTTTTTTCATGGAAGAGACTCACTAGAAAAGCTATATGTTATATCTTGTAGTGGCATAAATATAAAATGACTTATGATCTCATATTATTTGGTAGATCATTGCACCGTCAAGGAGTGAGACTGGACCTCAGTCAACCACCATGCAACTTCAAGAAGTGGTTGACACACGTGTGTGAAGAACAAGAGAACCTCAGATCTTCAGTGTAATGCCCTCACCTTTGAGCTACTTTAGCACACCAATGCAAACTTTAATAGAAAGAGCATTTCCATGACATACCACTTCATGAGAATACACAGCCTTTTATCTAAAGTCCTGGAGCATCACTTTCCCTCATCAGGAGTGTAGAGTCTATTGCAAGGGTATTCGTGACACCTGAATAGGGACTTGAAACTCAGACTGGGACTAACCGAACAGTAAATCACACCACTGTTTGAATTTGCAGCTGCGTGTGAAAGAAAGAACTGCTGATGCTCGAACGAACCAGGGACCTTCAGATTTTTAGTCTAACGCTCTACCATCTGAGCTATTTCAGCAAACATTTCCATCACGTTTTTCACAAGTTGCATTTTTGTCTGAAAGCAGTCCAAAGTTGGCCATGAGGCATCACATTCCCCCATCAGGAGCATAGAGTCCATTGCAGGGGTACTCAGAGAACCTGAACATGGACTTGAATCTCAGATCCTGAGACTGAACGGCTATTTGCAGTGTACAATCAATTGCAAAAGAAGGCCATCCGCCTGAACAGGGACTTGAACCCTGGACCCTCAGATTAAAAGTCTGATGCTCTACCGTCTGAGCTACCCAGGCTCTTAAGGGGGTCTTATATGGCTATTTTTTTCATGGAAGAGACTCACTAGAAAAGCTATATGTTATATCTTGTAGTGGCATAAATATAAAATGACTTATGATCCCATATTATTTGGTAGATCATTGCACCGTCAAGGAGTGAGACTGGACCTCAGTCAACCACCATGCAACTTCAAGAAGTGGTTGACATATGTGTGTGAAGAACAAGAGAACTTCAGATCTTCAATCTAAGGCTCTCCCATCTGAGCTACTTCAGCACACCAATGCAAACTTTAATAGAAAGAGCATTTCCATGGTATACCACTTAGTGAGAGAAGTCGCGTTTTTGTGTAAAAAGGGGTCCAAAGTCAGCCAAAACAGTCACAATCCCATATTGGTTTGATAGGTCAAGTTTTTTTTTACGACACTGTGTTCTCAATCAGATTGCCTAAAGGTAAAATGGTAAAAAAAAAAAAAAATGAGTGAGTGCAAGCAATCACTCTTGTAGCAGTATTTTCGTTGGACAGGTAATGCAATGCTTTGTGTAATATCGACGCTGGGTGAGGGAAAGGCTCCTGAATTAGATCAGGTGTCATAATTCCTACACGACTTGTTCACCGTGCTGGAACATCCTTCGTTTTCCATCTCCAACTGAGTTGTGCTGAGTGCTCAGCTGTATGTTATGAATGAATCAGCTTTTTCAACTCCATTATTAAGAAATTACAGCACTTAACATATATTGTGTTTAACTAGCATCTGTTGAACAATTCAACACCACCCCCCTCAAGCGGCTTTCGTTCTCTTTGTCAAAACATCTGGGCTCTAATTGATTGACTGTTTTTTGTGCCATTCGTTGTTCCATGGCTTCCTGCTCAGACTGCACCCGCATGTCCTCAAAGGTGAAGCCATACAAATCTGCATGTGTTCTTTGCACAGCATTATTGCGCTAATATCTGGGTTCATATCTGGCTGTGCCTTTGCTGCGGGGAGCCAAGCAGCACATTTTGTTCAGTGCGACGAAAGCTCCAGCCTATTCTTTCACGTCCTGCCTCTGAGGGGCGCTGCTCATTGTTTAAACATCTGGCTTCCTATTGCCTCCAATTTCAACGACTTGGCAGCATTTGAGTGTGCGTGTGTGTGTGTGTGAGCATTATGGTGTGAAGATTTTTTTTTAATGCAGCATTGATAGATTGAGAGCTATTTGTTTTCCATCTCAATGGGGAGTGCAATAGATTGCTTGACATAGCAGGTTCAACTCATCAGAAAAAAAACATGTTTCTACACACACATGGATACATGTGCATACGCTTCATTTTGAGAGCAAATACACACACATGCTAGGACCTGCTGACTCCTCTCGCAGTGTTTTACTTCGTCTCCTGCTTTGCTGCACAAACCTGCATCAGACCTTAACTGAGATTCACGCTCTACTGTATTTTATAATGGTTTACATATCTGATCAGTGAAGCAAAAACACCATCAAAAATCCAAACCTTGTGGGATTCAGATCATACAGATGATACAATATATCCACATTGTCTGCTTGTAGTAAACTGGTCTGCTATAAGCACCACTGACATGACGGAATTGTGGAGAGAGAGAGAAAGAGAGAGAACAGGACTTCTCTGGATCATGTGACCACAATGACTCTCATTCCACTTCACACCTTGAAGTGTGACCTATGCGACCCTTGTTATGGAATGAGGGTGTCGTTTACAGCTCCACCCTCTGTGATCCAGAGATATAGATCCTGGTTTCCATCATCAGGCCAGAACTGGAGATGGAGCATTTTGGATGAAAGATGAAACGTCTTCAAGCTACAAGGAAAAAGTCCAGTTGCTTACAAGTAACTCCTTTGACACTAAAATGACCATGGTTTCTTGCATTGGTGAAACCATAGAAATACACTAAAGAATTATGTGTGTGAACATATGTCCTCTGTGTGCGTGTGTGTGTTTCGGTGCACTTTATTGTCCTGTGAAGAACTACCAGTGGTTCCCAGATTCTAGCAGACTTGCCTTTAATCGCTTTTTTTTTTCTTTCACACACAAATGCATATAACAGACCAGTTATACAACAAGTTTATCTCCGCACTGGCGTTATAAAAGTGTGTTTTCATTGTCGTGAATCCAGGCCTCACCATATACCTGCACAGAGAGAGAAAGGAGAGTGTAGGAGGTGAAATGCTGCCTCCTTTTAGATTGGAGCAGGTGGCCACATATTACACATTGCCAGAGGTGTCAAAAGTATTCACACTTATTCAGGTAGAAGTATAGATACTGTACCAGTCAATTGAAACTGTTCTTTAAAAAATAAAAAAATAAAACGTTCTACGCTTGCTTTATATAATATAAAGAGATAAACTTGCATAACCGGTCTGTTATATGCATTTGTGTGTAAGTAAAGGCATTAGCTTTTTAATGTGAGTAAAATTTTAAATACAGCACACCCCAAATTTCAAAAGGTAAGGTAAACAAAGTATTCATACTTTGAGAAAGTTATAGCTTGAGGTGCATCTTTCTGTTTATGTGTTCCTGATCGTAAACCAATTGATTTATATATAGGCTTATGTCATTTTTTTAAATTGCATTTTGGAAAAGAAATTGGATCAAGAGTTTTTTTCATTTCCATATTTGCAGGATTTAAATCACAAAAAAAAAAAATCACCTCAACACAACTGATATTGTCACGGGACGTGGTCTGAACCCTAGAACAGACACGGAGACAGAAGCAGAGGTGTGTGAAAAACAAAAGTCTTTATTTGCTCTGAAACTGGTGAAAGGGGTAGCTGGCTGGGAGCGATGAAGTAGAGTCCAACTGAAAGGCGGCAGGGCAGGGAGGAGACGACGGGAGACCGAGCGCCGGGTCCGGTGCAGACGGGTAGACAGAACTGCCGCAGGCTGCAGAGGCAAGGCTGGGTCCATTGGAGCAGGCAGGGCTGGTGCAGAGGGAACAAGACACGGTTAAGGGGAGAATCATGGTAACGGAGACAGAGTAACTGCAGCCGAGGTAGCGCACAGAGACGAGCGTTGCCAACATAGAGGTAGGAGCTTTCTGCCGATGAGTAGAAGAGCCAGTGTTTAGGTGCTCTGGGAAACGAGCTGTGATTGGTGCCAGAAACAGAAAGGGGGGGAGGGCAACAGCAGGGAGAGAAGACAGGGAAAAACACACAACTCACAATTAGAAAAAATTAGAAAAAATGATTAACATCATGGTTGCGCACTGTTGCCTCACAGCAAGAAGTTGGCAGGTTCACTCCTGTCCCTCGCCTGTAATCTGCTAGTATTGGATCCAGAAAAGACCCCTGTGACCCTAATGAGGAAGAAGTGTTAATGTCAATATAAGTAAAAAAAAATCACCCTTGAAAATTTCAAATAAAAGCATGAATGACTTTTACAAGTGATTTGACAGTTTTTTAGTCCCATGCGTTGGTACTCACCATAGTGGTAGTATTAGGACCCATCCAGCTGTTCCTGCATCCCTCCACTTCCCCATCACAGCCTTCATGTCATCTCTCAGCGCTCCACTTGCATAAAAACTTTGAAAAAAATGGGCCAAACAGTTTGGTAATAAGGTTAACCATTTTGAACAATTGATAATATGATTGTTTAATGAGAACGTAGCTGCTTGTATTGATTTTCCCATGTGAATCATCACTAATTGCAGTTCCCTTAACCTTAACAGAGGATTTTACCCTCTTTCAGATTTCCATTCTGGTTTAATCCTCTATTAAACACACACAATTGGTTGTTTTCTAAAATATGAGGATGGCGCAATGTCATGACCCTGCTGACTCCAAGAAAATTCAATACCTACCAAAAATAAAAACAACTAATGGATTATTCAATAGTCAATAGTCAAAGCCTGCCTCAGTAATGCACTTCCTGCTGCATTGGGATGACCTCAGCATTTTAACTCAAATCCAATCTCTTTCCTCCTGTGTTAAAGCACAGATAATCTTACAAAAGAAACCAGCTGTGAAGATAATGACAGAACCTGGCTATTCGTCTATGGCTGAGCGGTAAGAAAGGGGCATTAGTCAGTCTTTTAGAGGCTAATATTTCCATAGCCGTGTCTCTGCAGAGGCTTTAACAAGGTTTTCTAGATACAGCCCCGGGGCTTACCTCAGGCTAAGCTTTCCAGTCAACACAGGAAGAAAACGCTGAGAACTCCTCTACAGACACAACAAAAGTGATAACCATGCTATTATTATAAGCACAGCCCTGATGTCCATCAGTACTGTGCTTAAAAAAATAGCAGGCATGTAAACGCATAATGCAGTTTTCCAATTAATAGAAGTCAAGGATGCATAGAAAGTAAGAACGCTATCAATGTCGATCTTTTTGACCATCAAACATAACGTACGCTATGTTGTTTAAATACATGGATACATAACTAGAACAAATACAAGACATGCATATCAAACCTTATAGATGATGCTTTAAAACACTAACCTGCATGCATTTTCCACCCTCCAAACCGAAAAAAAAAACACATTTGCATTGAACATGCCAAGGGTTGCATTGATGCAACTGCATTAAGGTGCTGTCGCAGCCGCTCACGTCTCCTGACAAAAGTGCTGAACAAGCGTGGAATACAGGAAAGCTAAACCAAAAGACACCTAATAAACTCAAGTAGTCAAGCCAAATATTACTCAAGAAGTCAAGTAATAGTAATAATAAAAATGAAAAATAAAGGGTTGCAGCACAATAATTGAAAACAAATTTCATTGAATGGCAGCAAGGAGCGGTGTGCTTTTAGCAATGACTTAAAGCTTAAAAAAATAAACTGTAATTATTAAAATTAACTTTATTTCATCTATTATTATCATTAACAACAGCTAGCATAATAAATAAGAAACATTTCATTATGATAGGGGTAATGAAAAAAGAAAGCTATATTCTTGTCCTTGACGCCCCAATACACAGAATATGAATTCTGAGATATCACACCAATTCCTCACTTTTTATTCCCGTTTTCTTAGAGAGAACTAGTAAGAGATGCAAAATAACTTGAACGGCAACCTTTAAAGCCCAATTTCTAAAAATGATCTTTTAAACATTCACACCAAATCATATATATATATATATATATATATATATATATATATATATATATATATATATATATATATATATATATATATAATTTTATGGAGGCTTTTTAAATACGTATGTTGGCATTTAAGCAATAATTATGTTTGAAATATGGCTAAAATATGCACATATATATATTTATTTTAACGTAGTGGAATTCTGAGTTATTCCTTGTGTTTGCATTACCTGTACATACCATGTTTCTTTGTTTTTCCAGTATCAGTATCCTCTGGTCCCTCTGGTTCCCCCCATCTTCCTGCCTCATCTGCTTGCTCAAAATCCCCAAGCTTATCCTCAGCCGCCACGCTCACTCTATATCCTCCTGTCTCTCAGCTCAGTTCTGGCATCAGCCATCCCCTCTCTACCTTCTACCTCGCTTACCATCCTCATTCTCCTTCATTCTTAAAATAGACTAACATGTTTATATTATAATGTAACAGAGTAGTCTGGCCAGCATGGACCCAACATATTCAGTCCACCTCCACCAAGTCTTCACCACCGAGGGCATGATTGTGGGCACATCACCAGATTCTTTGAAATGACATTGAAACTCTCAAGGAAAAGTTGACAATTTAGGCCCAGATTGGACATCAATTTAACAAGGGGTCCACACATCTACCCATGCTCCACTGCATCCTTCAGCCCTGTAACTGTCCAAGAACATCAGCCTTGATTTTTTAACCAGACGGCTCAGGGTAACATTATCGTTATTGTCGACAAACGTTACAAGGCTGTAAATTTAATGCTTCTTTGAATATTTATCTATGCCCAGCTCAGTAGAGTGGATTTTCCATACCCTCAAGTTGCCACCCTACATGAGAATACATCCCACATTTCAACTCAGTTGAAAGAAGTGGCTTTTAGTCCATTGTGCCCTGCAGCCATTGAAAAATTGTAATCCTGAAAGAACAGTTCCAAACAGTTTGCATTGTTTAATGCTGATCTATTTCTTAAAACATCGCAAACAATTCAAAGACTGCTGCATGCAAATGGCCTTATATATACTTCCTTTGGATAATACTTTGAATTGTTATGCAGATTATACCCAGTTATATTTATCAGTCAAGCTCAGCCAGTCATATCTCAAACGGCTCTCCCAGAAGACATGCTTATTAGAGGTTATAAGAAAAAAGTAGAATGGGAGGCAGAGCCTTCAACTATCAGGCACCTTTCCTGTGGAACCATCTTCCTGTTTCACTCTGGGGAGCAGACACCCTCTCCTCTTTTAAGAATCGGTTTTCATGATAATTATAGTTCTTCCTTTTTGATAAAGCTTATATAGGCTGACCTAGAATCTAGTTGTGCCACAATAGGTTGTTGGGTAGGTTGAGATAGTCTGAACATCTTTTTTTTCCTCCCGCTTCATCTGTATACATTCATCCCCTATTAATGTATGTTTCAAACCTGTTATCTTTCATGGAGAGCTGCCCTGATTTCACATCCAGGAGGCCATCAGGCTGTTATCAATGGCTCCTCCAGCTGGCGACACAATCTCAGCTGGCTGCTGAGGAAGGCAGACCACCTGATGCCAATATGGCTGCCCACCTGGAGCCAGGTTCTGAGGTATCTGCCTGTTAGAGATCCCCACGCTGATGGAGGTTGCATGGTTCATCTGTCACACACATTATAATCCTGATCATTATGTGATCCTGTGCAACGCTTTTGTGAGATATTTTTTATTTGATTCAAGGGTTTAGGGACAGCGGATGTTATTTTTTCTGTGCAATCTGAACTGTGGTGTATCAGTGATTTGTGATTTTGGTCTCTACAAATAAAATTGACTTCACTTAAATAACTGTCCCTTGCCTAATCCTTTTAATTGGGTCGGCCATATTTTGTTATTATTAATAGTAAGATTATTTAACACAGAAAATATGTCAGACTATGTAGTAGGAGAATTCCTTTGTAGACACGCAAATGAGACACACAAAAGAACCCTTTACGTATCTCATGTAGAAACAAAGTATTACATTTAAGATCTTTCTGTGAAACAAAAAATGTCATGAAAATCTCCCCACAAAGTTTTGTATGTTCTACTTTCTTCTAATAAGGTTTCTTTCTCATGTTTTGGTGGGTTAACGATGAATAAAAAAACTCCACGGTTGAGCAAAGAAAAGAGCGCCACCTGCAGAATCACAGCTGTCATCCTGGGGGGGAAAAATCCAAGAGACAATCTTGTTATATATGCATTTGAATGAGTGTACATGTGTGCATGCATGTGTGTGTGTGTATGTGTGAATCCCTGCATACACTGTGTGTGAGTCCCTGTGTGTGGCCTGCTTCTTATTCAAAGTGACATTTTAAGCCGTTTAGCTGTCACTCAGCAGCGCAGCGGCACAGTGTTGATGACCACCCCCCCCATGGGGGTTTTGGTACGACCCACTGGAGCCTTGCCTGTTAATAAGGGTCCTGCCATGTCCGGTGGGTAGGGGGGGTTGACAGGATAAGTGGCTATCCTAGCGGGAGTGACACAGCTGAATAAGTCCGGAGTCTCTGATGTGAAGTCTAATAAGATTTTAAAGGAGTGAAGAAAGGAACAGTCTGGAAGCAGAAGGCCAGTTAACTGCATGTCATTCGAAGCTCTTTTTTGAAGTTTTCTGCAGTAGCCGAGAACCAAGCACACACTTTGAACTTCCTCAGCCTGAGACCGAAGCCGAGCAAGTTTTGTCTGCTATCTGGGGAGTTAACGGCGATTACATGAAAACATACGAACACCGGTGACGTCTGCTGTGCAGAGCCCAAGCAGAGTCAAGGTCTTTCAGGGTATCAGCTGGAGGTTAAAACAAAACCGATGTCAAGTAGAGGGCACATACTGAGTACACAGACTTTCCCAATCTGTCTCTTGCAACAAAAGACCATCTCTGAAAACCTTTTGTAATCCAATTAGCCAATCCATATATACAACTAATAATTAACATTACTTTTCATTTACTACTGCAAGCCAGTTATTATTATGATTGTTTTGGTTAGGTTGTGTTGTGTGGTATGATTACATAGTAAAGACTTGACTAGTCATCTGGGATGATTTGTGTTACATTCATACGAATAAAGTTTTTGCAATTTTACAGTGATTGCTTGATGATGCTTGTCACCACGCAACATCAGGTGTGGCTCACGCAGTGATGTAATCTGTTGAATAATTTAACTTTATGTTGTAAATCCACCCAGATTTCAGCAACACTACAGAGGAGACCAGACCGCATCAGAATGAGTGGGTGGTATTACTTTCTGTGTTAGCAGCAGCACAAGAAACCAAAAATATTTTTTAATACAGATACTTGTAACCTCTGCTTCGTCCCTTACGAAAATTAACCATGGCTTTACCATGGGAAATACCGTGGTTTTACCATGGTTTTTTGGGTCATGGTTTACCATGGTTTTTTTGTGGTAACCATGGTTATACTATGGTTTTTATGTAGTAACCATGGTTCTACCATGGTTTTTGGAAGTACCATGAACCAACCATAGTAATACTATGGTATCCAAAAACCATGGTAGAACCATGGTTACTACATAAAAACCATAGTATAACCATGGTTACCACAAAAAAACCATGGTTAACCATGGTTACCCAAAAAACCATGGTAAAACCACGGTATTTCCCATGGTAAAGCCATGGTTAATTTTCGTAAGGGGTATTCAATGTGCTACCGCTGTCCTGGTTGGGCTGCTCCTGTAAAAAAGTGATTTCTTAATCTCAGTGAACCACTTCTGGTTAAATTAAGTCATACATGAAACATTTTTTTTTTAATTTAGAAGTCATCAAGCATGCAAGGAGCATAAACTTCACCTGTCTCAGGCTGGCCTTTTTTTTTTTGAGTGAAATCCAGAGGATTTGGAGGATCTGGTGGCTCTTTGAAGTAAAAGCTCACAGCTTTGGGCTGCTTAGAAGTAAAAAAAAAAAAATCTAGCAAGCGCCCTGACAGCTGCATAAATGTCACATGTTATTATATATTTATGAATTTATTTATTATTATATTTAAAGGGTCACACAGTAGAACAGTGGGTAGCACTGTTGCCTCACAACAAGAAGGTCGCAGGCTGAAGTCCTTGGGCTGGGACCTTACTCTGTGGAATGTTCTCCCTGTGTCTGTGTGGGTTCTCTCCAGGTTCTCTGGCTTCCTCCCACAGTCCAAAAACATACTGGTCAACATGAGGGGTTCAAACTAATAACAACTTATAAATGCCCTGTTCATCTTTTCCCAAGTGGCCATTGATGATCGTCTTCTCCACATTCCTCAGTCTGTTGAATGGGATCTCTGGCCCAATGAAACAGTTGAGAGACAAGTTGTTTTTGCATTTGTCTTCTACAACTCATTATGGAATGCACTGTTATTCTCCCATTGCATTCTACAACTTTTTCCTCTTTAGTTCTACATACTGGGAATGGGAGGTGAAAGGTCCAGTTGGTTTTCTCTACAACACTACAAGATAAAGATGACCGGGATGCCTGAGACCCTTCACAGACAGCTGACCAGCAGGTGAAGATCGTCCCTCGTGATAATGGAAGTAGGAGTCAGCTTTGTTTACTGACAGTGGAAGAAATGAAACAGAACATAAATTATGAATTTGGTTCTGTAAATTCCTGGATGCTGCCAGCAACTTGATTGAGCGTGCATTCACAAATTCATCCACATTTTCAACATGAACCATGAATGAGTTTGCTCTTTTTCCGCAGTCCATTATAACTCACAATGGATGTAATTAGTGATGCTTTTCTGAATAGCATACATGAGTATTTTCAGATAATGTGGAATTTCAAGGTGAAATACAGCTTTCTAGAATACAATTCTGCATGGTTGGCTTCTGATGTAGGAAGATATGACACGATATCAGAAGAAGACATAGGAAAAGGATGATCTGCACCCGTGTATGTGCACGCCGCACACCGCCTGTACATAATTGTGCATACAACTTCCAGTGACAGAAGCGGCAAAAGGATAGAAACAATGGTGATAAAATGATAAAATGCAAGGTCGAGTGAACACACGATAGCAGCTTCATGGGTCTCGTTGAGGTTACTAACCACTTCCCCTCCTGTTGTGACATCACAACCAGAGCCATTTCAAAACCGCTTGTGTTCAACCAGGAGAGCAGAACAGGAGAGCCAGAAAACAGATTTTTTTTATTTTATTTTTTTTAACATAACAAGGCCACATTTGAATTGTAACCTGTATTTCATATTCAGTGTGCCACTGATACTCCTTTAAAAAAATCTTAATCTCAGTGAGATTTAACTTCTGGTTAAATGAAGCCACAGTTTTAGTTAGAAGCCATCAAGCATGCAAAGAGCATACTTCACCTGTGTCGAGCTGGTCTTTTTTTTTTTTTTTTTTTTGAGTGAAACCCCTTTTGGAGGATCCGGTGGCTCTTTGAAATAAGCCTCACAGCTTCAGACCGCTCAGAAGCAAAATCTAGCAAGAGACAGACAGCCGCAAGAATGACACATGTTAAAATATATTTATACATTTCCCAGGAGCCAGTAATGCCCGATAACTGACATGAAACTCCCAACCTTCAACTGCAAGCTAAAAAACTCCACATATGCTGTTGACAGTAAAGATCCTAAGCCACCGTTCCTGTAACATGTTACCATCCACAAACACAGTCTAAAACATTGTTGTATTAAATAAGTAATGTTAGCAGATGGAAGTTTTCTGGCTTTGCCTCTGTAATAGGATAATATAGAGCATCTGTCATTTTAATTGAGTTAAATATATACGTATATGAATTGATTCAGGATAATTAGCAAGTGAGTTTAATTAGTTAGTTGCAAACTAATGTGCAGCTTTTAAATGTTACAGAATCGATTTTTTTATTTGGATGATGAATAGATAATAGTCAATTACTTTCTCATTATTCAGTGTACTTGCTTTGCACACTTTCATGCTTCAATCCAGCATGTCATTACAACAGTAGAGGAATATACAAACAAAGCTACAGCAAATATTTTATATAATCTATATTTTATTAAAAAAAATATATATTTTTTTTATTCAGAAGGCAAATATATACTATAGTTCATAACAGTTCTAGGAAAACTGCTCTATATTGTATGTGCGAATAGAAAGTTATCATTATTGAGTAGTTTGCTGTCTAAAAGATTTAAATGAGAAATGTAACAAACATTAAGTAATACTGCATAGATACAGCATTGTGGGTGGACGGCGTGGCCTCCCAACAAAATGGATCAGGGCAACCAGACGAAGAGTCAGGAGGCAGCAGAGCTCAATTTTGCAAAAAAAAAGGCTTTTATTAATGGTGGTACATTTAAAAAAAAAAACGTCTCTCAAGGCTTAATTGGACCAACCCCAATAATTAACAAAGTTGCACCTTGTACAATTCCCTGAAAGAAATAAGTGGTACAAACTAATCCCCTCATTTACTCTCAATCTTATAATTATTAAAAAATGCATTTAAGAGCATGATATGATACAATTACATTTCACAGAATTAAAACAGAAATCATACAGACATAATGAAACAGAAATGGAAGGCTGTGGCTCCACCCTAATGAGCCGGTGAGAAGGGGGGGTGATCACCTCCTCACAAGCATGTAAACATGTGTGTTTACTGATATGAGCGTACATGCACACACAGTAAATGTGTCTGTATCGACCGTATTATTTCAAAAAAAAAAAAAAATTGCAGCCCAGTATCATCAGTTGAGCAGCTAGAGCAGTTCATTACCTCTGCTTTCAGGGATTATGTGTCTCTTGTAAGAAGTAACTCTTCCTTCTGTGTGTGATGAGGCCGCGCATGTGCTGCTGGCTCTATGTGCCGCTGGCCGGACGGACGGTTGGTCGCCGTGCCTGGCGAGCGGTTTGGACGCCTGTCTGTGTTGGCTGGATGGCTGAGCAGCCTGCTGGACCCACACTGCTGCTGCTGCAAAAAAATCACTGTGTGACTTTAATCCTCAACAAACTTATAATGTGTTCTGTGTATTAAGACAGTTTAGACTGGGTTGCTGGACAGACATTTGCATGGCCCCCATAGGGCCACAGAGCTACATTAAACTCTGCTGTTTTACCTAAATGACATGAATTGTGTTAATTATTAAAGTTACTCATATGAAAAACCCATTTCAGCAATGCATTGAGTCTGGTAGTAAAGTGCCCTTCTGATGTACTTTAGCTGGTGATTCCACTGTTTGTGTGCAGAAGCGACTAATAGCTGGCAACAAGTAGTCTTGCGGATATAAATCCGTTTTTGTTTGGAGGCCAAACTCACCCCTCACCCTCAGTTTATACAAAATTAACATGTTGTTCTAGATTCAATGATTTTGTTTCCTTTTTAGTATCATGGTGTTTCAGACCGATTCCTGCATTTTTGTGATTTTCAAGCTGAATATCAAGTTTACATTTTATTGTTTTACTCACTTCCATTTACCAACTTTATTTTTTCAGAGCTCTGTCCATCACTGATGCCAGGGCTTCAGCCGTGAGCCTTTTGATTTGGCTGGTTGTTGGGGCTGGTTCATGGTGCTCTCCAGGCATAATGCCACGGCATCCTGTAGCATTATCTATGGCTAAAACATAGTTTATATAACTCTTGTGGTGACCAAATTTTGTCAGATGATCTATAATGTACAAACTGCCAAGATATCACGTCAGCGGTTAAAGGTAAAGCTACACAGTACCACTTTTATAGTTATACATTGATTACTTCAATAAGTATACAACAATATAATAGTAGAATGAATACACTAGAAATGTGCTTTGGTTGCATTTTCATGCATATAGCACAGGTTAGTATAGACATTGTGTTACAGATACAGATATGATGAGGAACTTGGACATCCTGATCCATTGCTCCTTCCAGTGGAGACAATTTGGGCATCTGACATGGATTTCTTCCAGTTGTGGGCACATCCAAGTGGTAAAGAGACCCAGAGCACATTTATATCTGTTTTCCAGAGAAATAGACAAAAATAACGAATGAGGAAAAATAGACAGGGGAAATAAAGAAGAAGATAATAAAGATGTGGCGATGATGCTGTTCCTTACTGAAAGAGAAAATAGTCAGAATTGAAAGCAGAATAAGATTCAGGCAGGATTCGACTGAAAATAAGAGAAAGGGGAAATTGATAAAGAAATATGAAATATAAAAAGAAGAGTAGTCGTCTTTAGAGGTGGAATTATTCCCTGAAAAATTAAAAGAAAACTTAAGAAAACGCAATATACAGAAATCGTGTGTGTGTGTGTGTGTGTGTGTGTGTGTGTGTGTGTGTGTGTGTGTGTGTGTGTGCGTGTGCGTGTACATTTGCAGGGCAAACTTTAAGGTGAAGGGGTCATTATTATGAGCAAAACACATAGTCTGTGCTTGTATGCAAATATTTAATTCAATTCAATTCAATTTATTTGTATAGGTCAGAATCACAAATAGCAGATTTGCCCCAATGGGGAAAAAACCTTTTTCACCTAAAATTATATATCCATGTTACACCTTTTTCATTCCAGCTTGTTTTTGTAACAACTAAAAATACCACCACACAAATACCACCGATACCACTGATCAGAGAAAATCCATTAAATATATAAAAAACAGTGTGTGTACGTCATGGGAGGGCAAGTTACTTTTATTTATCGGATCACTATCAGACATGTCCAGATTCCACACAGAACAAGAGAACACACAACCACACACACACACACACAACCCCCCCAACAATCCCACCAGGACCCAGAGAGAAGAAGATGCTTCCGCTATTGCCATTTTCTTGTAGCATTTCCCAGCTTCTTGATTAGTTTTCTGGCTCGGAGTTTCACGCGCGACAGACGCGGTGGGGCCCGGATAATAATTGTCGAGACATTTATTTGTTCTGTCTCCATCTCCGCTTCATCCCCCCTAAATGAGCTGTCAGTTCTCCACATACTCACATAGATCGCTCCCAGTCCCGAAGAGAGACAGAGAGAAAGTGGGAGAGACCGAGAGAGACAGAACATTATAAAAAAAAAAGAGCAAGAAGAGAACAAATAGGGAGAGGATGCTCTGGGGATTCTTCTATACCTTCAGAAGTGTCATATTCTCTCTCCAGACAACCAACACGGCCAATTAGCAACTGCTCGTGCTAAACATAGACTGGCTGCTTTGCTGCCTGGCTGCCTCGCAGCAACATTGTGGCAGGAATGCCACTTTGTTATATTGCAGCGGTGTCGGGGTTAGACTGATATATAGAGCTGTCATTGTCTTACCGTTAAAAATCATATTGAGCGTTAACAAATCTTTCATAGAAAGTATTTATTTTGGAGGTTGACTCAGTTGACTTATTTTTGTTACTCTGCACAGTGACTTTCAGAACCGCTTTTTTCCGTCTTCATTCAATAAATTAACCTGTTACCCCCAGGCAGGTGTGACAGTTTTAATGACATGAACCGGTATGAAAATGAAGTCCCCCTCTTCTGTTTACACGTGGGATTATCACAGGCTACTACAGTGGCCTTTATGACGCATTGTCTGAGGCTGCAGAGCAGCAGCATCGTCAGTTCTCTATCAGTGTCTGCACGCACAGAGGAAATGTCACACACGTTTTTACACCCAAAACACACACTTGGTGTAGATAATGCACATCAAAGAGGTTTTTTTTTTCTTTTCGATTTCTACAATGTTGAATGTTATTATACTGTTATTACACTACTACAATTATAACTACATTTTTATATGGTTTTCTTTTATTCTGCTCTGGTAAGGTTATGACACTGATCACTCAAAAATACTAAAGAAATTTCTCATGATCGTTTATTTCTACTCTATTTTAAGACAAAAAAAAAAAACTAAAACTTAAAAAGACATGCCTATTTTTTTTAATTGCCATCAGTGTTTGTACAAGGTGTTGTGGATAATTCCTTTTCAATTTATGTAATCCAGCATGTTCTAAAGTGTCTATTCTAAACCTAAAATCCTCCATCTAAACACACATATGTCATATATCTGCCGTCAGAGTCAGAGTTCAGGAGTTCTGTATACCCACTTAGAAATGTTTTATTGTGACAGAGCTTTCATTTCAGTGATTTTATCAGGTAACTGATAACTCGGAGTAACTGCAATAAAAAAAAGTTTTGCAGGGGAAGGCATCTCCTCCGTTTATGAAATTTACCCCGGTCTGTCTGTGTAGCTTCAGAAGAACCAGACCTGGCCCAGCCTGTATAAGGCTTTTTACTGCTATACAAACCTTTCCGACTTCTGCAGCTTTTTTATTTTTTTTTTACTAAACACATTTGTTGTTCCCACCAGTGACATGTGCATGAATTGTCCACAAAGTTGCCTGTCCCACTTTTCTGGATGTCAGAGGAGAATGACAAGAAAATAAATCACAAAAGAAAACTCTTCCTCAAAGCGTCTCTCCAAATTTAAATAAAGCCGACATTGTGATTTGTGCTTTGCAATGCGTTTCAGCTGCAAGTGTCTGTACATATTGGTCACGCTTCATGCTGTTAAGAAAAAAACAGCATCACTTTTCCTGTGGTGATAGTGACCTTTAATGACAGAATAACGTGTTTTAAAAAACTCGTAAAGCACCAGCTGTGAAAAAAATACTAAAGTGTTGCTCATAATAAATTATACCCAGTCCAGCCTTATTCGGTCAGTGGGAATCTAGGAAATTAATTTATTAAGTTAACTTTATACTTCATCCTGATACCTTTTCATTACATAATCCATCTCTGGAGCAGCGACTGTAAGTCTAACGGCAGGTGACAATAGTCCTGTGACAAATGCCCTGAAAATAATTGTGTTCGAACAAGGATAAATTCTTACATTACTCTGGTATCAAGTATTACCATTGTTACAATTAATAGAATAAAAGGCTCTGGCTAACTTGAATGGGGTTGAAAATCGAAATCCTGCAGTGCAGCTTTTCTCAGCTTTCTAAATGCTATCCAATTTGATATAATATAATATCATCATAGTAAATGGAGAAAAGTTATTTATAGCTCAATAAGTGAAAGTGAAAGTATTGTGTAGCTTGAAGTAATAAAGGGCATATATTTAAAAATTTACAAATATACTAAATGTACATTTTACCAAAAAAATCACTCATTACTGACAATACTGTCAACAAACAACGATACAACACAACAAGTGGCTGCTGGTATAAGAGTCTGAATTACTAAACTCATTAGAAAAGTAGCTGTGCAAGTTAAAGTACTGCACTAGTGGAGGTTTCGATTTTCCAATCGTTTCTTTCTTTATGATTCTCTTCAAATTAGCACGTTGGCACATGAGCACAGCATTTCCATGGGCAAGATAATGATTACTGTGTGTGTCAGCATTTTTCCACACTTTTTCTCATATTGAAGCACCAATAACAGTAGATCTAGGTTTACATGATGCCATATATTCCTATAATAATCTCCACTAAATGAAATGAAAAACATCGAGTATATTAGTCGTGTGTGAACAATGGCAGCCTCAATCGATGAAGCTTGTTCGGAAAGGTTGACGGAGGAAAAGGAGCTTAGATGGAGTCCCGGAGCAAGCTGTCAATCACAGCTGTCAATCAACAGCCACGCTGTAGACGCTGCAGACGTCAAAGCTGCGGTGAGTCTTCAAATCTTTAACGGAGCAATCATTTTCTAAATAATAACCAGAACACTTACTAGAGGGGCCTGAGCGAAGCCCCTTCAGGGGTCAAGCACAGAGTTTGTTTTTTTTTCCAATCAATCTTTGCATTACTTTGCAATAGTTTTACATTAGCCCATGATATGATTTTCTCCATCTTTCTACTGCATCATTTGTGTGTGCACTCAGCATTAGGACCTAAATGTACCGTGCCATCTTAACAGTACTGCTATATCCGGGTTATATTAAATTCCAAGCTTAAAGTTGGCAATTAGCAGATTTACACTGTTGTGTTGCATGTTTAAACAGCAGCAGCAATGGCGGGTCGCATTAACAACTACTTCAAAAGCTTTTATTCAGTAATAACAAGCTCGCAGCCCTGAACTACACCTGTTCCCTTGACATTTACTTTCAAGGTTTTATTAACTCTGAGGTAAAGCTGCATGCACATGCAAATGACTCAGTAGGATGTAACAGGGAAAAACAATATTGGAAGGGAATGAAAAGACCCAAAAACGTCCTCTCTGCTTAACCTGCAGAGGGTCTCAGAGGCTTCAGAAAAAGACTACATACAAACAAAACTACTTACTGTTACGATTATTTTTTTTAATTGCGTGTGTATATAGTCAGTCAGACATTTTCTATTCCTGCATGTTCTTCATTAGGGTCACACCCTTCACGCACACACTCACACCTACAGCCAATTAACCTCAGCATGTTTTTGGACTTTAAAATTTAGACTATAAAACTATTTTGATCAACTGCGGTCTTTTTTTAACCTGACCAACGGTCCACAAACCAAAGGTCACTATTAGAAGACTGGTAGAAACCAGAAGATAAAGAACTAAATAAACCAGAAACTAATCAGATTTTAGAAATTGGAAGCAGACAATTTGTACATTTTAATTATTATTTTAGATTAAATTGATTAATAGAATAGTTGCAGGCTAATGTAAGAGATGGCGCCTAATTGACTGTGTGAATATGTACGACTGGTTAGATCCACCTGATGTGCTGTTCCATCGCCATGAATGTGTGTGTGTGTGTGTGTGTGTGTGTGTGTGTGAAGTGGTGAAAAGTGAAGCACTTTGAGTTGTCAAAAAAGACTTGCTCTACTCTACCATCTTCTGTGCACAACAGCTCTCATTAACAATTACCTCCTGGCTGAGACAACCTGACACGGCTGTTACTTTTGAATCGTTTGAGCTCAGCCCGAAGTCCGAATGAATTTAAAAATCCACGTCAGATGTGTTTTTCTTTCTTTTTTCTTTTTTCTTTTTTTTTTTTTTTTATAAAGCGGGCATCAGCTTGCCGTCATGTTTTCAAAGTGTGATCAGGAGGATGGTGATGAAACTAGAAAAAAAAAGGGAAAAAAAACACTTTTGTTCCTGTCAAAAACCTCAAAGATTTACCACATGAGAGAAGAGAGAGAGACAAGGAGGGCGAGATAAAAAAAAAAAAAGGCCAGATGACTGAGCCGAGTGTGTGAGGAAGTGTGTCTGTGGGTGGTTTGTAATGTGGGGGAACTAAATATTCTTGTAGTTAGTCTCCCATAGGGAAAAAGCAAGTCTATGAAGTGTGTAAGCTGCTCAGCGTGTCTGTGTGTCTTCGCACGTCTTTGTGCGTGTGTGTGTGTGCGTGTGTGTGTGGGCAGTGGTTGTGATTGACAGGCCGTGACGAGGTGCCTCTCATTCCCATCTGCACGCTGAGCTTCCGATCCGACAGTGCTCCGGATCAATCAAAAAAAAAAAAAAAAAAAACTTCCAGGATGGGAATGTTGAGGAAGCGGGAAAAACATGACTCGCTTCCCTGGTTTTACACAAACCCAGACAGACGGATAAGATCGATCCGCGGCCCCCGTCTCTGTTGCTGCTCTAAAACAACACCGGCTACAGCGCTGAATCTCAAACAGCCTCCAAATGAACTGTTTCTGTAATGATAACTGCTTGGAAACTATCCTCACTACAGTTGTCCAATGCCTAAGCCTGCAGTGACCACCATGCAGAGTCCCTGATCATGTTCTATAGATTCATCACTGGTATATACATTATTACCACTCAAAATATTCATTAAAGCTGTTTTTTTTTTCTTTTACAGACAAATAAATAATAAATTCAACAGGTTAACAGCAAAATGTGTATTGAAAAAAATCACAGGACATTATATTTTTTCCCTTTGTTCATATCCTATTGAAACTTAATATAGTTCAAGTGAAACTGAACAAATGCCAATTACAAAGTGGTGTCCGAGTTGAGGTACCATGTTTGATTTTAAGTCAAGTTAAGACTTCATTATCCTACCAGGGGATATTTGGTTGCAGCCAATAGTTACAAAAAATCACATCATTTAACAATCCACACAGACCACATACATAAAGAACAAGATCAACTTGAATAAAGATAAACATAAACAATGCAATACACAAAATCAAAAGTCATATCGATGCACAATATCAACCAACTGAAGTACAATTGATAACCTATAATCATCCAACAAAATAATACCATGCAAATACACTATACTACACACTATACACAAATATTTAATAAAGGGCTATGGTTTAAGTATATGGTAAAGTCCGGGTGGTTCAGAGCATCATGACAAAAACAGCGTAAATCTGCAGCCAAAGACAGATGGAGGAGTTTGTTCCATTAAGGAAAAAAAGGGACACAGGGAGCAGGCAGGTGAGGCTTCATCCCGTGCGGGATTCCAAAAGAGGGAGCGAAAGGAGATCCGGGTCGGGTCGGCAGAAACAGGGTGACGATTATATAGTGCAGGTTACATACTGTAAGTTATATAGTGCAGGTTATATAGTGTAGGTTATATACTGTAGGATGTATAGTGTAGGTTATATACTGTAGGTTATATAGTGCAGGTTATATACTGTAGGTTGTATAGTGCAGGTTATATACTGTAGTTTATATAGTGTAGGTTATATGCTGTAGGTTATATAGTGCAGGTTATATACTGTAGGTTATATAGTGCAGGTTATATACTGTAGGTTATATAGTGCAGGTTATATAGTGTAGTTTATATAGTGTAGGTTATATACTGTAGGTTCTATAGTGCAGGTTATATACAGTAGTTTATATAGTGTAGGTTATATACTGTAGGTTCTATAGTGCAGGTTATATACTCTAGGTTATATAGTGCAGGTTATATAGTGTAGGTTATATACTGTAGGTTATATAGTGCAGGTTATATACTGTAGGTTGTATAGTGCAGGTTATATACTGTAGGTTATATAGTGCAGGTTATATACTGTAGGTTATATAGTGCAGGTTATATACAATAGGTTATATAGTGTAGGTTATATACTGTAGTTTATATAGTGTAGGTTATATACTGTAGGTTCTATAGTGCAGGTTATATACTCTAGGTTATATAGTGCAGGTTATATACTGTAGGTTGTATAGTGCAGGTTATATACTGTAAGTTCTATAGTGCAGGTTATATACTGTAGGTTATATAGTGCAGGTTATATACTGTAGGTTGTATAGTGCAGGTTATATACTGTAAGTTCTATAGTGCAGGTTATATACTGTAGGTTATATAGTGCAGGTTATATACTGTAGGTTCTATAGTGCAGGTTATATACTGTATGTTATATAGTGCAGGTTATATACTGTAGGTTGTATAGTGCAGGTTATATAGTGCAGGTTATATACTGTAGGTTGTATAGTGCAGGTTATATACTGTAGGTTATATAGTGCAGGTTATATAGTGCAGGTTATATACTGTAGGTTATATAGTGCAGGTTATATACTGTAGGTTGTATAGTGCAGGTTATATACTGTAGGTTCTATAGTGCAGGTTATATACTGTAGGTTATATAGCGCAGGTTATATACTGTAGGTTCTATAGTGCAGGTTATATACTGTAGGTTATATAGTGCAGGTTATATACTGTAGGTTGTATAGTGCAGGTTATATACTGTAGGTTGTATAGTGCAGGTTATATAGTGCAGGTTATATACTGTAGGTTGTATAGTGCAGGTTATATAGTGCAGGTTATATACTGTAGGTTATATAGTGTAGGTTATATAGTGCAGGTTATATAGTGCAGGTTATATAATGTAGGTTTTATATACTGTAGTTAATGAACTGTAGGTAATGAACTGATTAAAGGCACCTGTGCCAGGACACCAATAAAACACCATGCCTCATGGGAAGGAGACAGAAAACAGACAGGAAACAAGAAGCTCACAGATACATACACTATATAGAAAACTAAAAAGATAGGTTGAGTTTATGTTGCTTCAGTCAGGCAATCATGGTCCCTTGTGTTATCTGTTGTGTTATATGCTTCCTGTGTGATTGTTGAATTGTTTCTTCCTGCTGGCTTTAAAGTGATTTGCCCGATGGCGACAATAAAGACTCCTCAAACCGCGAACCTTGGAGCAGCAGAGCACCCTGAGGCAACCGGGAGGCAGGAAGGACAGGTGGGTTTATAAGGGTGACCAGGCTGGTGGAGAAAACTACGGGAAGACGGGCAGGAGGACGACCAGACGAGGTTTGGACAGGTAATGGGCCTGATGGTGCTCGAGTTTGGACATGTAGAGGACCTGCTGGGACCGGAGTTTGGGGCTTGGCTGGGTAGCGGGCCTGCTGGGGGGCCTGGGGCCCAGCTAGGGCTTGGCTGGGTAGCTGAGCTGTTGGCTGTAGTGCTGTAGCTGGCCTGGATAAAACCAACCCCTAAGGGCCCACAGGCCAAGA
Source organism: Eupleurogrammus muticus (assembly GCA_036785175.1). Lineage (NCBI taxonomy): Eukaryota > Metazoa > Chordata > Actinopteri > Scombriformes > Trichiuridae > Eupleurogrammus > Eupleurogrammus muticus. The sequence continues at coordinate 20,554,296 of JAYKQN010000003.1, read as the reverse complement.
CTAGAGACTGCCAGGAGCCAATATTTGGACCAATGCAGGACTACCAGCCAAGAGGCTTAAAAGCCCAGCTGGCAAAGTTACCCCCTCCTTCCTGTTGCCAAAGGGTTCACCAGTAAGGGTTGGCCTCCACTGGGTCCAGAAAGGGCTTGGTTTCTGTGCACAGGAGACCAGGGAAGCAGGTTTGGTAAGCACCTCTTTATTTAACAAAATGAGAGCAGGTAATACGGAGGAAAGCAAAAAGGTATTGAATGAACAGAACCCACAGGACTGCAACACAAACTGTACGGATGAGGGAATGAGGTCCAGGCGGAAAGGAATGAGGTGATGAATTGGAGATGAAAAGGAAGAAGCTGATAGGATGGGAGAAAACACTGGGAAAACAGCGGAGCGAACAAGATGAAGGCAGGAAAGGAAATTCAGGCAGGCACAAAGGAGGAAAAAAATGAAGCATCCTGGGAAAAAAATGCTTAGTCTGAAATGACACAGATACTGTATGGCAGCAACATACATAGAGGATAGGAAAGGGGGAAAAAGTAGTCAATCAGTCAAATAAATTAAGTACAATCACCCACTTCTAAACATATGATAATAGGAGAGAAGAGAATGAGAATAAATATAAAAAATAAAAGATTAAATCATTATAAAATACAAGTGAACATGAGTTCCAGAATAACAGTTATAGAGCAACAAACAAACAAATAAGACAAAGTTAGACAGTGTCAACAAGCAAACTTTAAAGACCTTGAAGTTCATTGTAGACAATTTCTATAGATCCATCAGATGCAACAATGACATAAGTCCCAAATTCAATGACCCAGGCTTACATGTCAGTGATGTGTTTTCACATTCCTCTGCTGCAACCACATGGCCAAAATATGAATTATGCAGCAAGGTGCAATATGTACGACGTGACAGAATTTTTAACTAAAGTTATAAGAAGAATGTGATTATGTTACAACATAATCCATAATAATTGAGTTCTTTCTCACTCCTATCGAGGGTTTAAGGCGGAGGCATCAAACAACATCAAAACTCTGCACAAAGCCTAAAGCCTCCTGAGGCAAATCTGTGATTTGTGATTTTAGTCTTTACAAGAAAAAAAATATGTATTTGATTCGGCTTTACTTATGCCTGAGGGTAGATAGTGAGACACCGTAGCATCAGTGGAGAAGCAACGCTGACAGCTGCTGTAATTCTCACTGTAGGAATATCAATATGTCACTTTAAGAGCTTTTTCATATTTTCTTGGGGTAGGAGACAAATTCTTACACATTACAGATGTAAATGTAGACAGCTTCACTAAGTTATGTACACACATAGGGGTCCACTGCTTGTTTTTGCCTTAGGGATCCAAGTCGGTTAATCTGGCTTTAAGTGAACCAGTTAAAAATCTGCATGCAGTATTTATGTAGTTCTGACTAGACAGTTATCATCATTGTTTGGCCCATATCATGTCATACATCAATAATACAAAAAACAGAAGTTTAAAGTCCCTGAGAACATGACCGACCAACATTAGAATCATTTTCCCACAACATATTTCTGCATCTGTTTTTTTTTTTCTCTCCACATTTTTCTGTGGGAGGAATGACTCAGTTATAAAAAAAAAAAAAAGATGGCATCTTCCTCTGTGTAAATCACAGCTAACACACACACACACACACACACACACACACACACGCATAAAGACAGATGATGGGCTGTCTGATCACTGTCAATCAAACCACACACAGTAATAATTGCAGTATAATTTTATGGATGTTTTGAGATGTTTATTATATAGTAGCAGAACATGATGAAAAGAATGATAAACCTAAACCTTACTTCATAAAAGATGCTGTAAATGAATGAAAATCAAATTTCTAATTCCACATCATGGAGGACTCACTGTTATACTTCTATCATAAAGTGAAGTTCATTAGCAATATGGATTTTACACATTATTTTAGATATGTAGACATATAGAGATTTCAGTCAGAGGATTCACTTGCATTGATATATGTACTAGGTAGCACATTGACATTTTTTAGTTTTTTTTATTTGGTGGAGTAATTAAAAAAAAAAAATGTGCCATTTGCACAGTTGGATTCTCCATTTTTTTATTTAAATTATTATTTATTACATTTATTTTTATTTTTTAATTTAAAATCTTTCACGACGCACGCTATGGCAGCCTTTATTTAAGGAACAAAACTCTAGGTTTAGTCAAATGTGCAAAAGAAGAAGTTTTTTTTAGTAGTAGTAAGTTTATGCCCTTCACCATGTTCACCTTTTAAAGCTCAGATTTTCGTTTGGTAGGTAATGGCTAAATTACTGGACATGCACAAATGCAGATTCCTTTTTTTGGATTGGACATTTCCTTTTAATGTCGTGCACAGGTGAAAAAAAAAAAAAAAATTCTCTTGTTTCCATTTTGAACAACTGCAAACAACATCTAAGGGGCCTTTTGTACCTTTCAGGAGACGTTTTTTTTTTCTCCTCCACACTGTAGAGATCAGACTACTCTGACCTGAACATCCATTTCAGTAATGCCTCCCATCACTGCAAATCAACCCTGTGAAAAGTACCGAGTAACCACTCTGGGAGTGAAGCATTCGCGGTGACCCGGCTGTCGGGGCTCTGGGCCGCTTCATGCAACGGAGCAAAAGCCACTCGGAGGAGATGCTGTTCGGAACGTTTTAAGGAAAAGGATTTTCCACTTGTGCTTGCAACACGCCACAGGTAGCCCACACTGTCTGAATTTAGCCGGTTCGGTACAACCCTCTCACGTGGCACTTACTCCCCCCATAGTATAAAACAATTAATCGCTCCTAATTAACCCCTACACATCAGGTTAGCCAGAGAAGTGAATGCTGGGACGCCTCCTGCTGCTTCACAATCCTAGAAGCCCTCCCAAAGTGTATTAACTCTTTAACAATCTGCCATAGAAGAGGTTAATGATGAAGGTGAGCCATACCGAGCCATGCTGATTCTTTGAGGCCTTTATGTCAAGGACAGTGAGACAGGAAGCGATATTCGGAATAATGAGAATGCACTGTACATATATGTACAATCAATTCATTAGCCAAGCAATGGATTACCAATTTAGCACAGCAGCAATTAATGCATGCAAAGTGGGACACGTTAGTAATGTTGAGTATTGTTTTTGTGCAAGATAATTTGGTGAAACGTGCAAGCTCTGTCGTTTGCTTCTTTTTAAAATCCTAATTTAATCATCAGGAGGGACATCAATGATTCTAAAGGATAACCAATCTGGGATCTCAATCTGAGATCCAATTAAAATTGACTGCGCCTCGTCCCGCCCCGTTGCAGTTTGTCAATCAAACCACAAGATGGCAGCATTTAGCTGTTTTCTTGTGTGTTTTTGCTCCTGTTGGTTTCAGCAGTGCAGCACACAGCCCCCCATGCTCATTACTTATTTAGAATTAACAACAGTCAATTAGAATTCTGACAGTGGTCTAATAATAGGGTGGATGTTAAATCTGTGATAGTACTTGTTGGTTCAGACCCAAACAGTTGGGAATTAGGATTTTTTGCTTTGTTCTGAAAGTTAATCACAACATCTTCTGATCTCCAGCTGTAGATAAATGTAAATGTAATGTCGCAGTGTGGATCTTGGCATGGAGTTTTTTTTCTTTCTTTGACTTTCTGTCAGCTCATTGGGACAGAGAAGGCTTATATTTTTTTGGAAGACCGGTCAAACTCTATTGGCCATACTTTGATTTGAGCAAGAGTTGTGACATTGAGTTGTCTGGAAACACTTTAGACTTTGAGTAGTTCAGTCTTTTGTTTCCCGGAGCCGGAGTCGGTTGCTAAGCACTGTTACAATACAGCGCTCTGACTGGTACAGTATGTGTGATCTGGAACCGGCAAACCGATCGAACGTCCTCCCACTTCTGGGAGCAATTGAACACTGGTCAGTGATAATAATCATACTTTATTGTATTATGTTGGAGAATAACAACTTTCATACGACTTGAAAAACACACACACACAAAAAGAATCTGGGTTTTCAGCACTGACAATAAGAGCATCATCACACGGAGACTTAAAAGAGCCAATTTGGCTCAAACCAAACCTCAGGATCAGATTGTGGTTAATCTCCTGTTTCCAGTTCAGCATTACTTCTTTTCAGGTATGCACAAATACTTACCTAAAACATGAGTGCAAACCTAATTCTCTTGTTGTAGTTATGGACATTGTTTTATCAGTATCAGACAACACTCCTAAGGGCTTCACCATTAATTAAACCTCCAAGGAAGCCCCTCGGAACTGTAGATGCAACAATCAATCGATTGACCTATTGATTCGCCTATTTGAGTCATTTTTAAGAAGAAAATATCCAAATAAGCTGCTTCTAGTTTCTCATATCAGATTTTTTATCTGGTGTCTTGAAGCATTCTATAATAGTAAACTGATGATCTCCGGGTTGTGGACGGTTGGTTTGCACAAAAAAGTGACTTTTGAGGATGAAATTTCAGCTTTGGGAACCACTGATCCACATTTTGCACCATTTCCTGAACTAAATAAGTAATCGAATAATCATCCTAACAATTGATAGATTAAATGGTTAACAAAAGTGTCATTGGTGGGAGCTCTCCCCAGATTTCTTTCACTCATGTCCATTCAGGGCGTAGCAAGCATCCACCCTATATAAACCCTGCACACACACACACACACACACACACACACACACACACGGCTTGTGTCCCCCACAGCTGACAGCCCCGGAGAAAGACATGACAAACACCAGATGGTGTTTGGATGCCCCCGTTTTTATGAATTTCACCTTTACTTTGTCACTTCAATCTCACCAGGGGCATCGCGTCGTCAGTGACGTTGTTTAAGGGATTTCAGGCCAGCACTCTCAGAAACTTTCTGGTGAACTAGCCCATGCTCACACTTTCTATGTTTTTTGTCTTTGTGTAGATGAACCAAATCGCCACTAAACATTCACTTCCTTTGCGGCTCCTCGGTGACACCCACACTGATAATAACAAATCAAGAATTTGTTGTTTCCACTGAGAAGCAAGGTTGCAGGTTCTGAACCATTTATTTATTTAGTCGGAACATGCCGGTTCAAACTCAGGTTCAGGACACAGAGGCCTCAACCAGTTCCATCTCAGGGACATGACTACTGGTTTCGTCCAATGCTTGTTGCACCGTCTGGGCAGTGGGCAAAAATGTATGATCATAATGTCATCCAAATACCATGATTTGTTTTTATAAACCAGTTATTTTCTCTGCAGCCTTGATTCAAAGGAACAGAGAGCAGCAACAGTTTTTCTGAGAGTTTGCTCCAAATATGTGGAGTGTAAAAATCTGACCTGCGCGTTTTATATTACCACACACCGGGGTGAAATGTAAAGTAAGCAAAGCAGTGAAACGAAGCTCGGACTCGCGGCAGGGCAGATGCTGTGCAAACGTTTGAAAAACAAATAACAAATAGATCTCGATAACATTTTTGCTTATGGCGGAAACATTGCAGTATATTGAGAAGTTTGTTGGTTGGGTTTGGGCCCAGCCGAGGGGGGGCGTATGTCCCTAGGGCCTCCGCCTCGGGTTTTATCTGATAGCAGAACCCGCACATACGATACAGGGCCCATCTTCCTTTGTGGGTGAGTTTCCATTCCATGGACTGGTTAGTGTTTTTCTACTATTTATGATTTCCCTACCTTAATTTGTGCCCAAATTAACCCCTAACGCCAACCCGTTGTTTGGCGCCACATTTTCTCTCGACTGAAATTAACCTTTAACCCCAACCATTGAGGGCAACACTACAGGAAACACTAGAAAACTGATAAAAGACTGCAACAAACCCATGATCTAAAATGCTTTAATTCAGCCTAAAACTGACTTTGCTAAGATCCAATCCATTTTCTATAATAATCATTTATTCCTCACTAGGGTAATGGGAGTCTGATGGAGCCAATCACAGCATACTTCAGGTGAGAGGCAGGGATACAGCCCAGACAGGTCGCCGGCCTATCGTGGGTTACACACACCATTCAACCATACCTACAGGCAAATTAGAGTCTCCAAATAACCTGAGCATGTTTTTGGACTGTCGGAGAATCTGGAGAAAACCCACAAAGACCCAGGGGGGGGACATGCAAACTCCACACAGAAAGGTCCCAGCCTAAGAACTTGAACTTGTGACCTTCTTGCTGTGGGGACATAATCTATACCAAGCAACTGCAACAAGTGAGATAAGTCAAGGATCAACCAGGAAGTCAATGTCTAAAGTGAATGGTATTTACATTAGTGTTATTAATCTTACTGGTCATGTTTTTCTATCAGTTTCTGTCTGTAATCAGGATCCAATTTGTAGCTTGACAATAACAAAACCAGCAACAACAACACTGCCTTTCTGTGGTTGCATGGATTAAATAAAAACAAAATGACTTTAAAGACATCCTCGTGGATACTATTGAACATTGTAATATATGCTATAACTCTCAGTTTGATGCATTCCTTCAAAATTGGCTGTAATGACAAAATGAAAAGTCCCAAAGTTAAATTCTGCTTAAAGGTGGACACGTTGGGTCACATTCCCTTCTTCCATTTTTTTCAACTCAGTTAATTCAAACATTAATGACGCATGAATAAACATTTGGGTTGCTGCGTTCGTCGTTCATCCCGCTCCGTCTGCGTGCCGATTTGCATTTTTTTTTCCTTTCCTCCGCCGACTTCTGCTGAAAGGTAGAACGCTCCGCTAGGCGCACAGCACTTTAATAAAGTGAATCAAGATGTAAAATATTTGATACGACAACCTCCCTGAACCTGGACATCCCCCTGGACTCCAGCAGACCCCACTGAAAACATTCTCCCGATGATGTGAGAGGTGATCCGCCATAAATAAAGGTTCATGTTCATTAAATATTTTACGTCCCATGTGACGGGCCGTTTGGTTCCCATGTTTAGAAGTCAGGACGCATGGCCTTATATAGAATAATGTGTATTTTTCAGGGATTTAATATTAGCTAGACCAAGTGTCTGCCAGTGCTGGCGGTCGCTGTGTTTTCATAACCAGAGGAGAGGAGTAGTAACTCTGCGGCTCTGTTTCTGTCTCTAACACACACACACACACACACACGCACACACATCACCGGAGCCAGCTAGTGCTTCAAAGATGTAACACAAAAAAAGTTTTTAAAAAAAGCATTTGGCTGATAGACATCCCATCTGACAGGCATGTTCAGGGTTGGCGGGAGGTCATGTGGCGGGGCCGTTTCAGAGGTTCACGCTGTAACAGCGTCAGATGCATCGCACGCTGACCTCTCACTCCGCTCTGACAAAACACAATCGCTCAACCGTCGATAACTTTCTCCCACAATGGCTGTTGTTGCAGCTGGACGATGAAATTTGTTTTGTCCGCAATCCGCGGCGAAATTGAACGCACGCCGCAGGTGACAGGTCGGGTATCCTTGGAATGTTGCTTATAGATTCCGCTTCTTCATGATGTCAAAGTAGAATATGGTAAATATTTTACCAATATGGTAAAATATTCAGATATATCATCAGAACATTACTAAAAATAAAACATAAAAAATTCATTCACAACCATGTGCGACTCAACATCTTAAGTAGTTCATTAAACAAACTGCTATATGAACACTTTTTTATCTTATATTCTATTATTCACGGTCACTAATATCAATAATCACCTCCTCCAAACAAAGCACGCAAATGTAATTATGGTCAAGTGTTTTTTTTTTGTTGTTTTTTTTCCCCATGAAGAAATTAGTGCTCCAGAAAATATGAATGTGCAGAAACACAATGCTGGCCAAGAATCACACAATTAAATTGTAATCAGGAGTAAATCCTCCCCAGCAAGGAAAAACATGTCAAGCGGCACGGCGAGGCAAACGGCTGATGCACAGCTGGGATTCCTGCTATACGCGGGCTTCATTATGACACACACATACGGCGGCTATGAGAGATTTGAACTGGTCTTGTTAGAAAATGAGGTACACTGTATCGCCAAAAGTATTCACTCACATGTGATATTTAAGTGATATCAACTCGTCTGGGTATAGGAGTGTGCTAATGGGAGTTTTATGAAACATATTAGTACTAATACAAAATGAATACAACTACTAATACATAATATATAATAATTATAATTTTAAAATGGTATGAATACGTGTGCATCGTTTCATTATGCGAGATACTGTCTCCCTATTCTGTTATGTCATATCTCTTTGGTCAACGCATTGGTCAAACTTTTGTTTCTTTTAAGTGTATTTTAATTCATGCATAGACAAACATTGAAAAAGGAAAAAAAAAATCGATTAATGCCTTTTGTGCATTGCATTTCAAAATAAAATTCCAAGGTCAAAGTCCAAGGTCCATTTTTGGGGTATTTTTGTTCCTCGGTGTAGGGAGCTATGTATGCACTCTACAAACACATGATGCTTTTCTTTCATTCATGTGGGAAGGAAATAGCGTTGAAGTGTGCAAATCAGTGTTATAAGTTAATAAATCCTGCACAAGTCTTTTTTTGATAATCTAGAATCTATGAGTGTGCAATTTGAAGAAAACTGGTCAAAAGAGGTTCCTCACTTCACTAGAGAGAGAGAGTCTATTCTTTGTGTTTGTGCACTGCACGATTTCACATTCATGTGTAAATTTTATATTGGACCATCATCATCTGGGCCAGAAAAATTATTAGACGACACTAGAAAGAATGGATTTTTTAGGCCCCTCCTCCCCTAAAATTGTATTAGCATAATTGTGTTAGTATTAGTAATAGCCCAAATCAATATCAACACCATAGAAACAAAAAACACTCACATCATATTAAATTAATCGATACAGTAGCCGACATCAGTGACTTTACATCAGCTTACTGAAGACCAGCATCAGCTGCAACTCATAAAACTGTTGCAAGTTTCATTCACCGCAAACACGACAAGACACGAACGTCTCCTATTCTCGCTAAAAGTTATAAAACCTTTTTGTTGTGTAACACGCGCTGCGGTCGGAGGGGCATTACATGAAATTCTTTCACGTAAGTGTTGCAATATACAGACGTGTGGGGAAACAGCGCAGGACGCAAGCTGCCGCTAAAGCAGCCAAATATATCAAACATTTGATGTATCTTCAAACATGTGCTCAACATTACCTAATGTAGATAGTTCATGTTCTTTACCGCTTTGTCTGAGGCCCTGAGAGCCAATTAGAGTAAACTAGTTTTTATTAAATGTATTTATTTCATTTTAACATTGAGAAACATCACTTAGAGTACTTTAGAATCAATAGCTATATCCATCCATCCATCCATTGTCTATCCCGCTTATTCCCTTTCGGGGTCGCAGGGGTCTGCTGGAGCCTATCCCAGCGCGTTAAGGCGAGAGGCAGGGATACACCCCAGATGGTCGCCAGCCAATCGTGGGGCACACACACCATTCACACACCATTCACTCTCACACTCACACCTATGGGCAATTTAGAGTTTACCAATTAACCTGAGCATGTTTTTTGTATTGTGGGAGGAAGCCGGAGTACCCGGTGAAAACCCACGCAGACACGGGGAGAACATGCAAACTCCACACAGAAAGGCCCCAGACCCAGGCCCCAAGGCGGTCTTGAACCTGCGACCTTCTTGCTGTGAGGCAACAGTGCTACCCACCGCACCACCGTGTCGCCCTCAATAGCTATATATTTTTTTTTATTTTATTTCAAAATTTAAAGGGTTTTATTTAAAAAAATAATCAGTTTTTTTTTATTTTCAACAATTTCACAAACCCCAATATACATTTAAAAAGAAAATATGTGTAACTTGTACTTTAAAGCAATTTACTTACCCAATACATTTTTTTTTTTTTTTTACTTTTCTTTGATTAATTTTTAGGGGCATAGATGTAATTGAGTATAGATTTTCACTATTAAATAAATAAAACTTTTATAACAAACACAAAAAATAAATAAATAAATCAAATAAAATACTCTACCCAATCATCCCTATTGTGAAGACTTTTTCAAATATATTTCATTCTCTTATTACTGCCTCTTTATTTAAAGTCAAAAGGTTCCTGTTCTTGGTTGATGTAAAAATTGCAAATCTTAGAAGTATTGCTAATTAGTAGTAATAGTAATTACTGTCTTTATTTTTTGGTTCTGTCGCATGCATTGTGGACCAGTAGCAGGTTTATCTTGGGAAAAACACAGATCCTAAAAAAATAAACTTTACATCTCACTTTGCCAGGACAGGAAACAGGCAGGAATATGGTGAACAGGGCTCGTGTAATAGCATGTGGCAGTTTGTTTAGCGCTGCACGCTGTACGCAGACACCGTCTCTCGCTGTAAGTCATGCAGCCCGCCTCCGTCAGACAGCTTATTGCACCTTCAAGACTATTTCATGGATGTCGGGATTAGAACGAACAAACTGCACAGCAATCGCACACACACACACGCGCGCTCACACATGTACGCACTCACATCCAAAACAGGTGTTTTCAATCTACGGTGCTTTCATTCACAATTATTCACAGCTAGTAGATGGTTTGAATATTATTGACCTACAGGACACACACACACACACACACACACACTGGCTCATATGAGTCAAATAAAAACCCGATGTGGAGTGTGACGTGTCGGTGGAACACACTGGTTCAGTGTGATGTTTTACATTTTACCCTTTTTCTTCTCTCATTTTTTTTTTCCTCCAACTTGGAATAAATCAGCATTTAGGCCATAGTGAGACACTAAAACCAGTGGGAGCCCCAGTAATGGGCCATTTCAGGCGTACGTATGTGCTGCTTGTTAAGGCAGGTTGGACTGCTGGTCTGAAAGTCTGATTAACCAAATTCTCAGCTCAGACATTTGATATAAATCTGGATTCAAACCCATGACCTTAATTTGTTCCCTTTTTAATACGAGACAGTGGTTCCAGAGTGTAAAAAGTCAGGTTGTATGATCGTAGCATCACGGCCTTTAGTATTAAATGAAAACAATATGCTGCTATGGAAGGGGGGGGAAACTGAATTAGTATCTTGAGTAATATACTTTCAGTTCTGATGCAAGCATTAACGTGTTTGCAGAGCACTGCATCACGGAAAAGAGATGTGCGTTCACATGGAAACGGGCGAAAATACGAGTTAGACAAAAGCAGAAAGCTTTTTTTTTTTTTTTAGCAATCTGGAAGAGTCAGAGGGAGATGTTTGATGTTCTCTTTCTGGCAGAGAGCGGGATGTTCAGAACGATTCCTCTCATGTTAGGAAGCTACAGCCAGCTGATTATCTGAGCTTAGCAAAAAAAAAAAAAAAAACGCTGGCCTGGTTCTGTCTACTATTGTCTAACAATTAATGTGGTGAATGGATCGCAGTTGTAGGACTGTTCATTCATCCATTCACATTCATTCATACACTGATGACAATGACCCAGTGACACACACGTCAGTGGTGCAGCCATCAGTCGGAATTTGTATTTAGGATGTATGTAAAACACTCTTTTATGAATAATTACTTGTGTCTGATTTTGCACAAAAATACTCAATTATCTTGTTAACATCCCTCAAAATAATTTAAACCTTCTGCCTCATTAAAAGTTACAGTAAATCTCAGGGTACATTCACACGACTACGTTTAGTGCTACTTTTCACCCAAAACTAAATATTTGAAACTCAAGACAAACTCCATTACAAAAGTAAATGCATATTATGTGAATCAATGATATAAATCAGTAGTGATTGCCTGTTTTATTTAAAACCACGAGTTGTGGTATATTGGTGATGATGTATTGCAGATTAGTTGCATAATAGTAGTAATGGAAATGTGGTACTTACAAGTCTCCTTGGGTTTTATCTTGTTGAGGTGTAGTGTATTTAATCCTAGATTTTCTTCTGGTTAAAAAAAAAAAGAAAAACATCCAAGGGAACCAAGAGTCTTGGGGGTGAGGTGGAACCTGAAGAAGCCAAACTACTGGAGCAAATACCTCAATAGGTAGGCCTGCCTGTGCTGACCCTGTGGTCGTGGGTTCAATCCCCCTTCACGTCTTTATCAGTAGGTCAGTAGGCGAGAATGAAATTCATGACGTCAAGACTTTGTTTCAGTTTCTTTTGGGTTAGTTATTTCAATAATACCAACTTGATTGGGCCATCTATTCAGACTACTGCCCTTGTCCCAGTGCACATCTGTGGGAGGTAAATCCATTTATTAATTAAACCTGGCGATATACGATGTCTTCCCGTTCGTCGAGTGATTGTCTTCCTTAAATGAATCTGGGGTGGTCAGGATTGGATAATGAATGAAATGGTTTTAGGTTCTCTGGTTGTAGGTGATTTTTATGTCTGTATTTAGGCGAGATCTTTGTCAGGCTTTAACAGCTTGGATATCATCAGATATATATTGTTTTGCTGGAGTGGTTTTTTGTCTTGTGCCATCTTGTAGATGCTTGAATCCATGTGAAGGCGACAAGGTCATTATCCCAAAAAATACAAATTTTGGTATAACAATACACAACCAGAATAGAAAAAACATTTGGTGGAACACCAACTTCATTTGGAGTCTTCTTTTTTTAACAAAACTAACTACTACTATAATAACAGCAAATGTTGTGAGTCCATTTTTTTGTGTAGCAGCCATTCCTGCAATCACATTATGAACACACACACGCACACAAACACACATAAACACACCTCAAATCCCTCCATAATAGGGAAGGAAGCTTACAGAGCTACCCAGGTCTGCTGATGAGAAGATAAGTTGTTGGCACATATGACGTGTGTGTGAGTGTGTGTGAGTGTCTGTGTGTGTGTGTGAGAGAGAGAGAGAGAGAGAGAGATGTGAAGATAAAGCTCGGGGCACAAAAAGCAGTTCACACCATATATTACAGTAAGGTCCAGTATTAACAATCCCACTCCCTTCCTGCCATTCAAAGCCTTTCTGACTTATGACCTCTGTGTGTCTGCGGCAGAGACAGAGAGATGGAGGGACAGGGTGAGAGAGCAGCCATATAGGAGGGAAACGGGGGCACTGGGTGTGTCAGCTGCTTAGATACTACAATAGAATTAGAAATTACGTGTGTGTCTGTGCGTGTGTGTGTGTGTGTGTGTGTGTGTGTGGTGTGGGTGTTTATTGGAGTCTCTACAGTTGTCCCACCTTTACTTCCTGGAAACTAAAAAGAAAAACAAACAAAAGAATTAGAGGAACCTGGCGAATCAAAAAAGGGAAAGGTAAAACACGTCCTCATCCCGGGGTGTTAAATAGCAATGCACTGCAAAAAAAAAGTTAAATTATCTAGCAGTGAAATAAAATAATTATACGTTGTACCAAATACAATATATTTTTTACTGTTACAGGGTTTCAAGGGGCCTGATGTTAAAGGTATCATTAATGTCTCTCTGAAACACACAACCTGTTCAGTTTGAACCAGTTATCAGACACACTTTGCAACTGTTTCAGATCGCTGTTAATTGTGCATCATATAAACAGCAAACAAAAAATGTAGATCACAATGCATGTTACACAATCAGAAAGCCTCTCTGTTTCCCTTTTAATGGTGCTTGATTTGTAGGGGACATGCATTTATTGGATGAGCAGCACAGTATGGTATGTGGTTTACATTTGCCAAATGTTCTCCGCTAAAATACCAAAGTAGTTACAGTATATAAAACTTTTACAGCTCCATGTTTGAACTCAATGTCTCTATCAGAATGTGTTTTTTGACAGAGTTTGTAAATAGATATTTTTTTTAAAAAATGGCGTGATTTATACAATTAAATGACAGGAGGAATGTGTTTCAGTGTTTCGTTTACATTGCTTACTTTTTGGAAATCACCTAGATACACTTGGCCAGATCTGCTCAAGATCTGTGTGTGAAAATGTGCAAACTCATAGTATCCACAAATAAATGCATATACTGATCTGCAAATGTGGAAAAATAACACACCATATTATACCGTTGCCAAAATAAATATGCAAGTTGGACTCACATGTACACATTATTATTACACGTTGCAAAATACTAAAAGTTCTAAATTTTATTTGTACAGTTTTTTCAGTGACATGACATTACTTTTAATCAAAAATATATATAAGTTTCTAAGTGCTTAAATTTTTATGATCTTCAACCTTGACATGTACAGTATGTTTAATCTGTTATCCCTCTAGAATAACTCCTAATAAAGAATTTTGTACCTGGGATAAATTGTTTTTCTTCGAGTACAAAATGGGGAAAAACATTGATACTAGTGACTAAACTTATACAATTAAATGCATGAAAACTTTGAAAAAGGGGGTTTTAAGTGGGTTTAATGACTGAGATTTAACATGCTGGAAAGCAATTGTGTTAGTGAGTACATTGATGTGTCTGCATTGATCTATAGATGAATGTGGAATGCTGTTGTGTAACAGTAATTGTTAAACTATGCGACACCATACGAAGTGAGATCAATTTTAATTGTTACTGAAATAACAACAGTCCAATATTATCACATAAACAGCTTTAACAAATCAATCAATTGTTTTAATTTCTATCGTCTGCAGATATGTGGTGATCTGTGTTCATATCTTAGTGCTTAGAACCAACTAGTCATATCCTGTATATTTTGCACAGCCAAAAACACAGAACTGTTGCCTGTTGTACAAACTCTCTGTGGAAAAACCCGTTAGAACATGCAGAACTCTTTTCTTAACACTGCTGTCATTTGTGCGCTTATTCGTCGTAAATCACTCGCAAAACTGACCACACAGTGCAATTCACAAAACGTTCATGAAAGAAGCGAAAGTCATTAGAATCATTCACCCACTAGAAATACCAGTTTGGTGGCGCAACACTGAGCATCGGGCACCCCCCCCCCCCGCCCGATCACAAAAGAAATGCTGCTTTTTGCAGTGTCCATGGTGTGCGGACCACACACACACACTTTATATAACGCTTCACTACAGTGCTAAGTCAGTGTGTGACAGCGCCTGTTTGAACAAATGTTGTGATGTTCTGACATCTGACCCCCCCCCCCCCCCCCCCTCTAATCTAATTTAAATTTAATTGACATTTTCTTTTGCAAAAACAACTTCAGAAACAGCTATATTTTCATATCGCGATTGTGTTTCACTTTCACACACATACACACACATAGATACATGTTCCGCATCCAACATGAGCACAGCCACGTTTGACAGTGCCAACCCGTCAAACGTGGAAGGGGGAAAAAAAGGTGAGGTTTCCTCTTTCCTGTCTCCTCCTTCTTCCACTGTCTGATTTAGTTCTTCATGTTCACACACACACACACACACACACACACAGCAATGGACTTCCCTCAGCAGTGGATCAGTCCACCATGTCATTCATTCAGGCTCTGCACGTGTGTGTGTGTGTGTGTGTGTGTTAGTGTTCTTGCTTTGAGTGCAGCAGTGCAGAGGTTAGCAGTTTGCACATGTGTGTGTGTGTGTGTGCATGCATGTGTGTGTGTGTGTGTGTAGGACCTGCTGTTTCAGAGGTTGATATATTTTATAATTCGGTCCAGATGTAGACCGTTAGTTGTTGAACCACCATCACCTCTCATGTCAACCCAGTTAATGTGTCGTATGCGTGTGTGTGTGTGTGTGTGTGTGTGTGTGTGTGTGTGTGTGTGTGTGTAAAAGAGAGTGGAGGCTTGAGGTTTCTTTACAACCTATATAATCCTTGTTTATATTAAAACAACATAAAGCAAATGACTTGAACTGCATCATGCTGATACTTAATCTGTCACATCATCATTATAACAATATCACTGCATAACGTTTTCAAAGGAGCAAGGCGACGTTGTACCGTTATACTACGAGGATGTTGTTTTATTTGCTATATATTACCCTGTTATATGACCAATTCCCCCAGTTCTCATCTGACCAAGTGCGGTTCTCACTCGACAGGGAAAGTATTTGCACCGCTTGTTTTTTAGCGAATATTTCTGGGAGCTGACTTTTCGTGAGTTATTGCCGTTCTAATTTTTCTTCTGTTCTCCCTGAAAGATAAGTTCTGGTCTCACGGTTTGAATTTCTGCAAAAACGAAGCCAAAAGCTTGATTTTTTTATTGGGCACTGCCTTCGCATCTCTGCATATATTTCTTAAAACTTTAAAAAAAAAAAGGCACTTGGAGAGGAGAACTCTACCAAGGCCAACAATCAGGTCTTCTCTCTGAGATACAACTGTGCAGCACAGCCAGCATGTGTGGCTATATTTCCCAAAATAACAGTGATATCTAATGTCAGTTTCCCACCAAGTTACCTAGATAAAGCCTCTTTTGAACTAGTGAGGCAACGAGTCCACAGTATTATAAGGAGTGTTTGCATGCTGCAGGCCACATGTTAACCAGTCAAGGCTAAAATGAGGATTAAAGTTCAAAAGTGCCTTTTTTTACCTTATTAATTGTAATTTATTAACTAGTAAAGTCAAAAAAGACCCTTAGTATTATTACTACTGGACAATTTTATCCCCACTAGTTAAGAAGAAGCTTCTGATATCAAGGATATTGACTCAATGTTCAAAAAGCTTCCTATAAACACACAGAATGAGTCTCGCAGAAAAGGTTCTGCAAACAAGCTCAGCTCCATTTCAACGATGATGGATGTTTTCATACTTGCGATGACGTTAGCCGTCATTTGTAATCTGCCGCCTGCGTAGCCGCGGGGAGGAGGACGCGCCGCTGGAGAACGTCCAGGGAGGAAATGAGGAGGAAAGAATAATACGGTTAAGTTTTTTGATAACATGTCTTAAAATAAAAAAAATAAAAAAAAGAGAGAGACTCACAAGCCTTGAACCAATCGACCAAGATCCTTTTGGAGTGTGGGAATACTTCGGTCATTCCTTAAAAAATAAAGAATGTCAGAATTCATATTTAAATAGCTACATTGACCTAATAGGGAAGAAAATCTACTTTGATTCCAAGAGAAGCTGATGTTTTAGGGCTTCAATGAATGCCAGCTGCTAGAAATACCAACTTCATGGTAAATATTCATCAATGGCATGGCAGGAGGTAGCCATGGGTTTATCCAAAGATGAGTCCAATAGATTTGGGGGCAGATACCTCCTACCAAATTTACACAGCAATGTTTTTTTAGTGTTTTTATGGCTCCTGCTGGTCAGTGGAACGTCAATAGATGAGGGAGCAGCTGACAAAACTCTGACGATGAGACATGATCCTTGTAGATTTGTAAAGGCCATTGGCCTTATCACGGGTCGCCCTTCTAGTTCTGAGCGTTTTCAGGATTTGGCTCAAAAGCCGAGGATCAAGGTCTATTATTTGCCTTGGAAACGGCTTTTGAGAGAGAACTGTGTCACCACGAGGTTGAACTGGTAGCCGTCGTGGAGATCGCTATCATTTTATATGGCCCTCAACGCAATTTGGAGATTGGCAAGGCGCGGTGGAATTGTTCCGAGCGTTTTTCAAGGACTTTGGCCCAGAAGCTGAGGATCAAAGTTCATTGTTAGCCTTGGAAACGGCTCTTAAGGGAACAATGTCTTTTTTAGTCGCTGTTCGGGAGCTTTGAAATCTTACAACGTGGGATATTGTTGCATTGTGTGAATATGCTGTGTATGGGTGTGTGCACTCTAGGCCTGTATTGTGAGAATATTCATATTTTGGTTTTAAGATGGACACGTTGGGATCTCAGCCTTAAGTTTAAATATAGGTAGGAAATACATTCTCATTAAATTCTGACTTCTCACTGTTCTTCTCACTCAACCTTATTTTGCCTTTTTAACTTTAAACATAAATGTGTAGGACGATCAGATCTTCACCAGAATTAGTGCAGATTACTGTTAGATTAATTGATTAATTTATTGCAAAAACTCTGGTAAGATGAAGAACTTAATCAAACCACCTGTATTAAACACTAACCATTTGAAACAAAGTGCATCTTCATATGCCGTTCTGGTATTAAAAGCTGTGTGTGGGTTAAACTATCAATTGCAAAAACTGTAAAATCAAAAGTGGAAATCAATATAAAAGGTGATTTCAGCTTCTAATTTAAGGCTGAAAGTTGACAATCTAACAGAAACTTGCCGTAACACATCGGATAAGGAGTTACCTTAACAATACACAACATCCAGTATACTTTATTTTACAACATATACTTTACATGATACAAAAATATGGATCACAGTGTATTTTCATGGAAAAAAAAAAAAAAGATTGAAATTGCATAAACAGAGGTTGAAAAATAACATTTAATAAATTATATAATCAATATCTGACATAAGAATACTGAGACATCATTAATACAAAACCCCCCCAAAAAATATTTTAAAACAAATCATTATAGACAATATTTTAAAAACAAGTGTCGAATGTTGACTTTTACTCTCGTTAAGTCCTTCTTTGCCGTTGTCGGGCTCCGATCGGTCGCTCTCATGTTAAAAACGTCCTCATAGCCGGGTCAGTGCATTTCCCACCTTCCGAAATCGCCAGAGTTTCCCGTGTATCTGCCCTCCAATCACTAAGGTCCCCCCTCCCCACGTTCATCGGGGTCTGCGCGCTTAGCTGCCGTCACAGCGGGCGGGGGGGTGCGGGGGC
Organism: Eupleurogrammus muticus; assembly: GCA_036785175.1. Classification (NCBI taxonomy): domain Eukaryota; kingdom Metazoa; phylum Chordata; class Actinopteri; order Scombriformes; family Trichiuridae; genus Eupleurogrammus; species Eupleurogrammus muticus. Next base: position 20,535,796 of record JAYKQN010000003.1, on the reverse strand, counting down.
GGGAAAGGGCGGGGTGGTGGTGTGGGGGGGGATTCTCATGGAACGGGTGATGAATTCTACGCGCTACGTTCTTATCCGCCTCCTCAGCATCTCGTTGGTGCCCCGGCAGGTCAGTCCAGCCGTCTCCAGTGGGACGGCACGCAGCGGCACACCTCCTCGCTGAAGGAGAAGCCCGGCTCACACCGCCGCCGTCTGACCTCGCAGGGAGGCCGCAGACAGCTGGGATGGAGAAGGGGGAAAAAAAAAACGTGGTCAGGTCAACAACTTTGTATACAAAAGTAGACAAGATGACATGAGTCAACATCTGGATTGGTAGTAGAAGTCATCCATGTTCGTACATGGGCCATGAGTCACCACATAACACGTTTCCCACGTTTGGATGATATAAATATAGGTTGCTCATACCATGCTGATTATTGTTCAAAATTAGTTATTCGACAATACACATGATTGACAGCTGTGACAGCCGCTCATGAGCCTCTGTCCAGCCCCACTCGAATGTACAGACTTTGTCTGCAAATGACGTAACACAAGCAAGATGGCAGCTCTTGCAAAAGACAGTTCAGAATTAGATATTTTGGCATCATGTTTGCATGGCAGCATAAAGTGGAGACATGTTGTCCCTCTTTTTATACTGTTTGTCTTTTTGCTATTGAGTTTCTGTGCAGAAATAAAACTCGCACAAATTGTTGGGTGATTAAAACCAGCAAGTTGGCACGTGCCTGAAACCCTCAGTCAACATAGAAACACTAAGACTGTGTGGAATACACTTTTAACAGGGTCAAGATAGAAAGACGTTGTTGCAGTGCTACTATTAACTTATATATATACACATGGATTGTAAAATGGAAAAATTATAATTGCTCCAAACACAAAAAAAGGTTCATCTTCTGGGGAGTGTTGATAAATTCAGCTACACTCCATTATCCTGTATTTAAATCATTTTGGTCACATTTAGTCCACAATCGTCTGATATGGCACCCTGTTTCCTGGGAGCCTGCAGGTTTTCAACATAAGCAAACACGGCTCCGCATGATTGAGGACTGCTGCCTCCATGGACAAAAAACCACACAAAAACACCAACTATTTTCTTGTGTGTTCTGAGGGTCAAAGGTTACACTTAAGGGTTAGATTTCAAAGCAGTAAATGCTACAGCCTTCAAAAACGACTACGTGATTAACAACCCCGGCCTGGACACACCGGGGGCCGTATCACTAAAGATTCTTTGCACTAAGAGTTGCTTCTTTGTGGCCAATTTTTTTTTTTCTTAGAATTTTCCCTCCAAGTTAAGACTAAATCCTGGTAAAGAAAAAAAGAACTCTTTGCTGTTAGGAGAGCTCCTAAGGTGATATCTGCTAAGAGCAGGGAGGACAATTTTTACGAGGCTTTGGAGACATACGATTTTCCTACGCAGAAAATGGCTGAAAGAAGAGGCAAGAGGAATATTCTCGTAACATTGCATGACAGCGAGTGAATTAAATTCTACATATCGCAGAGCAGCCAGCAATCACAGAAACTGATATGAGCTGAGCCATTTTAGCCTCATTTTATCCCCTGTGCAAACTTTTCAGACATTTTGTGGGATAAACTTAAAGTATTTCTATTTTTTAACAAATGTTCTCTACGCGTAAACTATTATTCATAATTACACAGTCTACTTAGAGATTCAATTCTATGATCAGATCTATTAATATCACACTCTTCTATGCCCAGTATCGTCAAGTGTGTATTTTTATTTAGCTTCTAAGATCGTGTTGTTTAAAAGAATGAGTCAACAAAACTCCTCAGTAAGATAAGAGTTTCTGTCCATTCCTTGCTCAAAGTTCTCTGAGGATGTTTTGGAATTCCTGAGCTAAGACTCCTTACTAGGAATGTCTAAGTTTAGAGCTCTCTTAGAGGATTCTTAGAATATTTAGCAAGACAGAACAGGATGTCAACATGCAGGAAATTTGATTTTTGCTTGCAATGCAGGTATTGGTGTTCTGCATTAATCGCATTAATTGACAGTGTGGTTAAATCCTGGCTTGAAACCCCCAGTGATCAATTAGGGACTGCTGCAGAGTCAAGGCCGGACCGCCAAACGTCAAATGACCACATGAGGAGCAGAGCACGGGAGGTCGAAGGAGCATTTGAAGGGTCAGACAGAGTCAATGTTTTAACGTGCTGTTTATGCGCTTCATCGCCGAAGCAAAAACTCTAGGATTGGCGTGTAATCGCCACTGGCTGCGCGTCACATGGTTCGGGTGACGAATATTTAGTCACGGTTAGTTAAAGAAAACCCGCGCGGCGGCGATGAAATGGGCGCGAACGCAGTCTCAGACAGTGGCCTCCTACCACTACCCATAAATCACTCTCAAGCGGGGGTCACGAAAGGTCAAGACTTGGTTGGGATGTATGGATGTGTGCGCATGTGTGCGCGTTTCCTCCCATGAAGGGGGAGGAAATGGTTAAGTGACAGCTAGGAGGAGTCAATAGCACGCCGCGGGTTTGTGTTACACGGCGGATTTGCGGCAATGAGCAATGAGCAATGAGCGCCCACCGCCGACTGACACCAACATCGGTAGTTTATGCACGCGAGTGTGTGTGTGTGTGTGTGTGTGTGTGTGTGTTTGTTGGAGTGGCGATGACTCTGGGAGGTTGCAACCACTGAAGCGATGGCGTTCGGCTGCCAAATCCCTCTCCATAATTGCAGTGATGAATAAATTATTTATGGTAATTGGGTCTTGGCTTTAGTTACTGGTGCATTAATGAGCTAACAGCTTGACACCAGAACACATGGCAACACAACGCCTGACTTTGTGAGATCCACATCGATATTGTATAACGTTCATATAAAGGCTAATAGTGGCCTTATCGACAAGTTTAATTAGGGCACTTTCAAAGAATTAACTGTATGTATTGTATTACAGTTACCAACTAAAAATATGAATGGGTTTTGGCTGTCAGTGTATATGGGGTCCATAATAGTGGAAGCCTTGTTCCTGTTATTGCCTGTTATGGATGGATAAATGAATGTACAAATTAATGAAACTGATTAATAGATAAGCAAATATTGAGAAATAAAGGGAGGAATGGGAAAATGTATGGTTAACTTAATGATTGATGGAGAGATGGAAGGATGGATGAATAACAGAAAGACGGATGAACGGAAAGATGGAATGATGGATGGGTGATAAAATGATAGATGAACAGATGGATGGGTGGAAAATACATAAATGGAAACCATGACACATGTGTGGATGACCGATGGATGCATGGTTGGATGATGGATGAAAGGATTGACCAATGAAGAGTGGAAATGTATGTATATATGGATGGATGGGGAGAGGACAGATGGATAAAAGCTATTTATTGTTCTGTTTTTTCTGAAAATCTAATCATTCACACACAGTCCTTTAAGTCCTTTAACTTACATGGAGGCGGATTTGTTTTGGTTCCTGCTTTGGATACGTGTTGTATAAAGCTGGTTTCCAGGAAGAGTGATAAGAAAACAAAACACTTACAACTGGACAAGCGGATATACATGTATGGACCCGAGAAATATTTTCTTAGAATGACATAAATAGGCAGCTTCCTCCTAACAAGTTCGGGTGGAAACCTAAATGGCCAACCCAAAGACATACCTGCATGTAGCTTGGTGGAACCTCCGTCCTTTTAGGAAACACTTATTGGGCGACTCGGTGCATTCGCAGGAGCACTTAGTTTTATTGAGGGGCTGGTGCCGCGGGCAGGTCTTGCTGCACGTGCACTGACAGGTCTCCCTGTTGAAGACGTGGGTCGGCGGGCAGGAGGGGACGGGCGGCGCGTTGCACGCGCACTGGCAGGTGTTGCGGTCCAGATGGCGGTTGGGGCCGCAGTCGCGGGTTTGATCCCCGCGCCGGCAGACGCACTGACAGCTCTCCACGTCCAGTTCCTTATCCGGACCACAGACGTCTGCTGAGAATATGTCTGTGGTGAGGAAGACACACAGGAGTTTGTTATTTAAATAAGTCCTAATATAGTCAATTAAGGCGATTCCCCACCACTCAGACTAAACATGTACACAAAACATGCTGATAACCTGCAAACTACTGTTACAAACACATTTGTTTCATCACTTTAGCCTATGATCTTCATCTACTGTTTGCACACATTTCACTCTGTAAATGTCATTTTCTCAAAAATGACCTTTTGACCATTCACACACAAAAGGAGGCACATCAACAGAATTTCACATGATGGTTTATAGGACTTACAGGTACTACTCGGAAAATTAGAATATTGTGTAAAAGTTGTTTTATTCATGCAATTCAACATAAAAGGTGAAACCAATACATTTTATAGACTCATTACAAGCAAAGTGAGATATTTCAAGCTTTTATTTGTTTTGATTTTGCTCATTAGGACTTGCAGCTTCAGAAAACCTCAAATTCAAAAACTCAGAAAATTAGAATACTGTTAAAAGCTTCAGTATTGAAGGCTCAAAGTGTCACACACTAATCAGGTAAGTAATCCAAAACACCTGCAAAAGGGTCCCGAGCCTTTAAAAAGCCTGTGTCTTTGGTTTAGAAGAATTCACAATCATGGGGAAGACTGCAGATCTGACAGTTGTGCAGAAAACCATCATTGACTCCCTGCACAAGGTGGGTAAGACAAAAAAGTGATCGCAAAAGAAGCTGGATGTTCTCAGAGTGCTGTGTCAAAGCACATTAATGGACAGTTAAGTGGAAGGCAGAAGTGTGGAAGAAAACGGTGTACAAGCCGGAGGGATGACCGCAGCCTGGAGAAGATGGTCAGGAAAGGGCCATTCAAAAGTGTGGGGGAACTTCATAAGGAGTGGACTCAAGCTGGAGTTGCTGCTTCAAGAGAAACGACACGCAGGAGGATGCTGGACATGGGCTTCAAATGTCGTATTCCTGTTGTCAAGCCGCTCCTCACGAGCAAGCAACGCCAGAGGCGCCTTAGCTGGGCTAGAGAAAAGAAAGACTGGACTGTTGCCCAGTGGTCCAAAGTCCTCTTTTCTGATGAGAGCAAGTTTTGCATCTCATTTGGCAACAAAGGTCCCAGAGTCTGGAGGAAGACCGGAGAGGCGCAAAATGGAAGATGCATGAAGTCCAGTGTTAAGTTTCCCCAGGCTGTGATGACTTGGGGATCCATGTCAGCTGCTGGTGTTGGTCCTCTGTGCTTTATCAAGTCCAGCATAAACGCAGCTGTCTACCAGGACATTTTAGAGCACTTCATGCTTGCTTCAGCGGACCAGCTTTATGGGGATGCAGATTTCATCTTCCAGCAGGACTTGGCACCTGCCCACACTGCCAAAAGTACAAAATCCTGGTTCAACAACCATGGGATTACTGTGCTTGATTGGCCCGCAAACTCACCTGACCTGAACCCCATAGAAAATCTGTGGGGCATTGCCAAGATAAAGCTGAACGGGAAGAGACCAAACAATAAAGAAGAGCTCAAGGCCGCGATTGAAGCATGTTGGTCTTCCATAACACCGGAGATGTGCCACAACCTGGTAGCATCCATGCCGCGCAGGATTAAGGCAGTCATTCGTTCAAAAGGGGCCCCAACCAAGTACTAAGTACAGATGCAACATTTTATTTTCAGAGGCCTGACATTTTTGTATTTAAAATCCCTTTTTTAAATTGATTTCAAGCAATATTCTAATTTTCTGAGTTTTTGAATTTCAGGTTTCTGAAGCTGTAAGTTCTAATGAGCAAAATCAAAACAAATAAAAGCTTGAAATATCTGACTTTGCATTTAATAATACTATAAAATGTATTAGTTTCACCTTTTATGTTAAATTGCCCGAATAAAACAACTTTTACACGATATTCTAATTTTCCGAGTAGTACCTGTATATCCAACTTTTCTGAAGGTTTTTTTTAGATTTGAGTGTTAATTAGGTGCAAAATATGCACATATGGGAAAAATCACCCTATGGTGGGGTAGTGTACACTACAACTGGTGTTTTTTTCTTTTTTTTCCTATTGTCTGAAAGTGGGACTGAGGTCAACTCATTGGATTCTAAAGCCCTTTCAGCATTTGATGCATTGCCTCATTGAACGGTTTCTGCATCTCCACTATTCTATTACACCACTGTATATTATTTACACATTCCACCGCTACATTAACAATGAAAATCTCTCTATGGCCAAACATCGGATCTGTTAGAGTGCCCGTTCACTCAATTTCTGTCTTTCTCCTCTCGTTCCTATGGTTCCTGCACATGCTGCTTTGCCTGACAGATAACGACGACTAAGTATTAAACTGAGACATTCCTGAGATGGACAAGCAATGATCTCTCTCTCTCTCCTTGGGGACAACACAGATGTTCTCTTTCAATACTGGCAAATTATCTTTTGGCTTAGAAAACACAGAAAGAGAGCATGTGTGCATGTGTGTGTTTGCATGTGTGTATGTGTGTGTGTGTGCTGATGAACAACCACCAATAACTGTTACAAAGGCAAACACTTTACTCTAACAAATAGCAAGCTGTGTCTACTCCAGCAAAGTGCATACATATGCCCGAACACAAACAACCTGAATCGATGTAATGAACCCCAATTTAAGTTTATATTCCCCCAGAGGAGTTACTGATCAGTAATCCACACACTCAAATTACCTAAATTTGTTCTTATTCTGCCGTGAATGCTGCTGTGATGTTTCCCGATGATGCAATTGTTCATCCCCCCCCCCCCTCTCGAAATGTGTTTAGGTGATGTCAAACATCCCGCTGTGTACAGCAGCCAAAGCCAAAAGTGTAGCGGATCCAAACATGTGTCAAAGATTGGGGGAAAACAATAAAATTACCGATGCTATTACAACATCATAGCTTTAGGCTCACTATGAATCCAAAGAAATACAAATAACAAGTGAAGACATGAAGATTGTTTAAAATGTATTATATAGGCTGTCAAAGCAAATACATCATGAGCATCGCTAAGTGGTTTGATACCAAGAGGTCCAGGTAGAATTCAGGAATTTCCGATTCCGTCTGTCAGAATAAGTGGATTATTAATCCAATTTTGACAATAATTGTTATAACCGTTTATGTTACTTCATGTGTAACATGAGTACACTGTCATTTTATTCGCAGAAATAGAACTGAAGCTTCAGAGTTTGACGAGCTGGGAATGAGAACATGGGAACGAACCAATTCAATGAGTTATCCAAAAATGTGTAATTCTTTTATTATTATTATATTCACTTCACATTACTTCATATAATGAATAATTGAGCTGCATTTACTCCACTTGCTCCTTTGCTCAGGCGCCTTTGCTGGTTTGTCCAGTCATAGTTTGCAGAGTCATGTTCCAAAGAGAGATTTCTCCTGTACTTCTGTATCATCACATAGTGCTGATGCATTGTGGGTTAGCCGACAATCTTTTTTTTGGATTGGATGTGACAGCCACTGGCAGGCATTAAGGTTTTTTTTTCTCTGCAAACACGCACATGCACAAACACACAAACAAACTGTGCAACCGTCAGATTTATATATGTGGAAACCGAGAAAAAGTTGGTGGGCACCTCGAATTACACCACCGCGGGTTTTCACATGAAAGATGTGTTTTGGAAAATTTAAAAAATTGCATTATTGCTTTTGGGAAACTCCTTTTATATTGTTTCTGGTGGGAACACAATTTTTTTTTCCAAAGATAAATGTTTGATTTCTGGATGCTGTTGACCAAGCCGTGAGATAAAACACACACACACACACACACACACACACACACACACACACACAAATAAATACTGAAATAAAGACATATTTTTTACACAGCAATTTAGCACATTAGTGTCAGTCAGTCATTTTCTGAACCCACCAATCCCAGCACATTAAAGGCAACAGGCAGGGTGCACCCCTATTCATGGATCACACACACCATTCACACACACACACACACACACACACACACACACCTACAGGCAATTTAGAATCTCCAAGACTCTGAGTTACAGTATAGTCATTTACAGTACATTTTTCTTAACTAAAATATGTCAAAGAAACAAAGGAAAATGCTTCCTCTGGATGGAGCTCTCCATTTGTTGCTGCTCATACGATGCTTTATGGCCTCCTGTGCGGGGCCAGAGAATACTTTTAATCACGCCAAGTTCTTTCTGTCCTCCGTTCTCTCGTGAATTTCGCTCGTTGCTATTTTTTCCGTCTCCGCTTTTGGTTCCAGAATTCTGGAGTTTCGCCGTGTGCAAAACACAATTTCACAACACAAACATGCACAAAATAAATTACCAGTGTCCACACTGACATCTGCAGATTTCAAACATTGTTTTTGGAGAGACGTGCTGCTGTTGAGTCAATTTCTCGACTGCACATCGATGCACCACGGCCGTTTGTTTGACTTGCTGATTCTCACTGGTTAAAGGAGCTGTCTGACGTTACAATTACATTTATTTTTTCATCTAACCTCAACGTTTTTTTTTATCTAACCTTTATTTAATTAAGAACAAGATACATTGATATATTTTTTGCAATTAGTTTCAACCAAAATTGTGACATGTGCTGAGCAGCTCTGGTGTTACACAGAGAGGATGGTGATTTTTAAATGTACCAAATAAGGAGGCGTCAGAATAAAGGAGGATTTTGAAGATGAGCGAAGACCAATGATTTTTTTTTATGTCACAGTGACGTCCTGACAAACCTGATTTCTGGGGAAAATGTTGCTCAAGAGCTCATCTAGAGCTGAGAAAGTTGTGCGGGAGATTAATCAGACGGGTTACAATATGTAGATGGTGTCGTTTTGAAGCCTCTATAGTAAAAAGGTGGTTGCTTGTGCATAAAAAGGCCACTAAAAACCATCAAGGATGTAACGTCATCACCACAACATGGCGAAATTTAACAAACCTGTAAGTATCATAAACTTTTGCCACATGACATATTTCCTGCGATAATCATAAATGACAATAGGAAAATCCCATAGGCTTTTTTTTTTTCAATAAAACCAGTGTGATGTCAACTTCTAAAATACTTAATCCCTGCAGCCCTCTATTGTCGTAATCCATCTTTCTACTTACCCTACAGTACGAAGACCATAGTGTGTATGTGGATGGAATGCAATATAATATTCCTAGTATAGGGTACGTTTCCCTCCTCGTTTGTCTCCTCTCATCATTTCGCCGCCATGACCTCACGTCCATAGCTGCTGTCGGAACATTTAAACAAAACATACGTCTCAATAGAACATCCAGCGCGCCGATCCTGCGGGAACGTTAGGCCCTTTGGGGGCTCGTAACCGGCTCCACATGACAGCTCTGATTTACTCGTCACGGGGAGGATGTGGAAACAATTGTATAATGTCTTCTCTGGCACTGGAGGGGATTTTGTCAAGTTCCAATACCTGTGTATGTTGAACCTTTTTAAGCCTTCCACACCGGGGTTAACTTGGGGTTTAAAGTTATTACATTAACCTGACAAAACCAACTAGTGAGATGCACTATGGGACATGTAGTGACTTAGTGTTTCTGAACTTTGTTGCACCTATTCATGGATATGTTCTCGCTTCTTGTTCTTGGCTTGTCACACATTGTGCTGATGTACAGTGAGTACATATACAAGATATATCCAGAACCTTAACAGCAACGACTCACATTTGCAAATGTTAAGAAACTGTAAGTAATTTTTAATTTTTTTCTGTTAAAATGAGAAACCCAGAGCAGCCACCAATATGGGTGTTATCAGCCCATTAAACGGTTTTTTATTGTATTTGTTTATATAAATTAAAGTATATATGGATTTGAATATATCAGATATTGGATATGGATATATCAATCACTGTTGAAATGACTTTTCTGTTGATCAGAGACATTTAAGAGATTACAAAGGCTGTTATTGAGAAAGTAACTGTTTCATTAGATGTGTTTTTATTTGATCTGTTTAGTCTTGTTTCCAAATTGTCAGCTGTTTTTTTTATCAGAAATAAAAATCGTGCTGACAAGCCTGATTTATCTGATCTATATGTAACTGTAGACAAAATGTGGTTTGCATATGATGATGATTTTGCCAAGTAAATGTGAACTAACTGCATTTCCAAAATAAAAATTGAGTTTCAGGAATAAAAAAAAATGTCTGACATTACAGTAAAAAATGTGCCAATGTACTATAAGAAAATGTGAAAATGCCCCCACATATATATACGTCCAAATTCCTTGGACAAACAGATCGTGGACAAGTTGGAAGGAGAAATTACAACAAGGCCTCCCTTGTAGTACCTTCATGCCCCGCACCACAGTTTGCCATAGTTATAGACATGAAATGGCTGCACCACGTTAGCTTGACAGCCGTACTGAAGTCGCTGTGTTTCTCACCAAGGACGCACCTCCTCGCCCCTGACGTGAACACAGAGCCGACCTCCCTCCCGACAGTCACCCGCAGGTCAAACTTTCGCTTTCTGACAGTACTCCCAAACCGTCTCCGTTGGCTTTCTGGCTGAACTCGGTCTTTATCCTGTAAAACTTCACGTGTGTGTGACCCATTACGAGACCCCACATATTGTTTCGTAACTGGACGAGCCCATCCATCTTCATCTGCAGCTCCTTATTCAAACACCGTGCTGTCGCGCCCGCTCTGTGTCTGTCAGGCTCCCTTCGAGCCCTTTCAGACATATCAGCGCATATTTTGAGGAGCTCTGTCATGTGGAATTATTTGTGTAATGTGTCCTAACATATAAGGTCTGTTCTGCTGGACCGATGCCACGGTTTGTCATATTTAACTGCCAGATTTCTGTTTTATATCCTAATCTTTCGAGGGGGTGACTTCGGGGTCTCTCTCCTTCATGAGAATTAAGGCCTGCTGCTCCTCACCGTCAAGATTAATGTTGGTGCATGACGGATTTCAGGAGAGTCGATTAAATTAAGATTAAGTGCAGAATGGGAACCATCCAATTCAATTTCAAATCACAATTCCTGCAAATGTGTATGATTCAGACTGTGACGGAAGGTAAAGCTGCAGAAGAGGAGGAGGGATATAAATAGATGGACATTTATGTTAACTCTACCCCACTCTGAGGACATTTATATCAGGTGCAGGGATGAGACAAAGAGAATCATAAGGAATCCAAACCATCTGGATAACAGCATTTTTCTTCCTGCTGCTGTCAGGAAGAAGGTAGCAGACACCAGACCAGAAGGATGTAGAAGATCAGCTCATTCACACAAAACAACAGATGCACGGCCATCAAAATTCATTATTGACCCTGTAAACAGTTGTTGTTGTTTTCCCTGAAACACCTGGAGAAGCCACCGACCACGCAGCTGAAACCTCTGGAAAAAAGCGATAAAGTGGAGCTTAATTATTCAATTATTTAGTCAAATTAAGATTCATCATCTTGGTTCTATGGATATACACAACACGTTTTATGATAACAGGCCATTATTTTTTGAGTGTGTTTATGTGTTTGTGTGTGTGTGTGTGTGTGTGTAAAGCTGTGGAATCTGCTACTCTGGGGTCTTCACATTCTTCTGGTCCTCATTTGTTTACACTGGGTCCAAAGAGTGTTATTATAGTCAAACACACACACACACACACACACACTCGTAAATACTCTCCACTGACCACATGAACATTCTCCTGTCACAAACACTAACAGAGAGAGAGATGGCTCCTCTGGAACACGGCGAGTGTTTGGCGTACGTGTGCTCGCTGCAGGCCGCGGTCACATGTCATCACGCATTAATGAGCCGTGCTGATCCACAACAACAGCTTTTTTTTTTTTTGGGCATTATACACTTTATCAATCAGGGCTGTATTAAACAGTGTAAGAATCAAAATCAGGGAGAGAAAAAAAATGAGGCTTAAACCTAATGTCCACACTGGAAGAATTGCAACAATTCTTCAGCGGAATTTACAATCTTTCATTTAATCTTTCATTATATAAAATCATAGCCCAAAAAAAAATTATATTGAAAAGTGATCACTCTGCAGACTATTTTATTATTCATATGTGGCATTTTTTGGACTAAGAGAGATCACTAGTGTCAGATGTTTTTTTAATCCATTAAAAATTATTTTCAGGGTTCTATATTTAGACTGTTCTTGATTCAAAATGTGAGTTTATTTTTAAGTATTTTAATGACTGATAACTGATTTGAGTCTAAATTCTCTGGTTGTTCTGTGTTTTTTTTAATCTTCTATCTTCAAACAATAATTGATTAATTGCTTTAATAGTTGATATTAAAAACAGGGGATTAGTCCTGATTGCATAATCACATCCTTTGAGTTCGTTTGTTGGGGTCTGTGATGTGAAGAGCAACCTCCATATCACCAGTTATCACAGTAAAAGTCATGATTCCAACAGTGGATCCGTTTCCCTCCTGTGCTTGTGTACTGGGACGTCTTGTCACATCCTTCCTTCCTCAGCATTCATGCCCTACCAGTCACTAAAAGTCCGCTTCCATCACTGTTTCTTAAACTTCACCAAAATCACACGTCTCTTGTTATTTCACACTGAGGGCTCTTTGTATTATTTTCATGAGGTTCGTATTTTGGGGTAGCAGAAATGGACAGATCGCAACCAGCGGGAGACTGTCCTACCAAGAACATGTCAGCATCAGTCATTTTGGTAAAAATGCCCCCCCCCCACAGAAAAAATGGAACGGCCCATAGGAATTATGACTCTTTGTGTGTTGGAGCGAATACTAAGGTGTTATTTAAGAGCTCTGAAGTCTCACGAGGGATGATGTCAGGGTGCTTGGCCGCGCCAACAAAACGTTGGACTTTGATATGGACGACCACTGTTCACCTCACGCTTTCTGCCATCAGAACCTTCACCAGCTCAAAACAGTTCCGCAAGGTACAAGTAAATAATATTGTGCTGTCAATCCGATCGCCATGATGGAGATCCGTGAAATTGGTTTCATGGAGCAGATTCTTTTACGTTTCCTTTTTTTTCCCGAAGTCGCAAATATACGTTGGAACAGGTGATGAAACCACAGCCAAGGAAAGACACGATTGTCTTTTAAAGCTGGACTGAAATGCTTTGTAAAATGTGGCACGGGTGAATTGGGGAAGAAATGTAACTAATAGATATCACCATGAAACCAGTGTTACAAGTTTTACAAAATGCAATGGTAAAATATGCAAAGAATTTATTCAGGTGAATGTGCGTGAATTTGCATACTTTTTCATGTTTGCAAGTTCTATATGTTTGAGTTTTACCTATACTATATATCATCAATAATCAGATACATTTCTGCAGTGTTTTTATGAAGAAATCAGGCGTGAAGGATACATGAACAAAGCCCTCTGTAAAAGCCTAACACACACATAGATACATGGTACAAAATGGACAAATTAAAGTTTTCAGGTTTTACTCTTTTTAACAGTCTGAAACTGACCAGAGTTTTAAAAAAAACAGTGTTTTTAGTTTTTTTGCATATATGTGTTTTAACATCAAGGTGATTCATAATGTTGTACATAAAACATTAAAAGCAGCATAAAAAGTGCCTGATGTGTATCTACATTTTTCCACATTCTGCATTTTAATGATGTTGCACAGACGTTCCTATAAAAAAATACTATTTATCCCAGGTTTTTTGGGGTTTACTCTGATGACGTGAATGATTAAATAGATATACACATGTCAGGGTTGATAATAAATCTTTGTGGGGGGGGGAGGAGGAGTTGTCTTTGCCATGTTCCCAGGAGGAAGGAGCAGGAAGCTGTTGAAGTCATGTGACAGGAAGTGCTTGGAAGTTTTACTTAAGACCTTTGTCAAAGTTCTCTATTTGTTCTCTCATTAAAAAAAACTGTATGAGTAACATTTTTTTTTTTTATCTGAGTAGAAAATGATTTAAATCTCATACTTAATGTCATACTTAGTTGCTTGGGACTTAAATTGGTTAATGACTGTATGGATTCATGGATTCATCCATATACAGTATATTTATGATTCTAAGAGCCAATTGCAAACAATGCATTTTTTCGGTTCTACCCAAAAAGAAATACATTATTTCCAAAGTTTTCCTGTTAAGATTTCCCACATGAGCGCTCCCATTAGTTTAAGTGCATTGAGTCGCGAAAAGTGGATTTTAAGGAACTCAAACCCAATGGCTGGATTTGAGGAATGCATCAGGCGCTGTGTAAACAGCAGCTAATGGCATTCCCTGCTATTTCCACACAAAACGCCGTTGTACCCTCCCTCATTAATTACGTCCATTTCGCTTTCAGATTCAGTTTCAAGCACACGCGCGTAAATAAAAAAAACACGACTCCGCTTTTACAATCTTATCTGCAGAAGGGTCATTTCCCTTTGCTTTAAACCTACCATATAACTTGTTGATTTTTCCTCCTCCTCGGGACAATTGAGCAAGCTTAAGATTCGACATAAACTTCTTTGTGCGCGAAATGTGCAAAAAAAAGAAAAAAAACACCCACCGAGGTGCTGCTGGGAGGGTCGCGGAGGGGGCAGCGGCGGCGGAGGGGGGTTGTGGTACGTGTTGGTCGCCACGCCGACGCACCAACACAACCTGCTGCTCCACGTCTGGCCGGGAGGACACGTCCTGTTGGCTACTGGACACCTTCAACGGAGGGACGGAAAGACAAGAGATTTTAATAAGCCTATAAGAACCAGATGAAAAGAAGAACTCACATTATCAGACAGTGGATCATAGGCTCTTTATTACAGTATAATGACACATGACAATGACATTCAACATGTTTTAGACAGTTCCAATGGAACAGTCCACCAGCTTCCCTGCAACAAATCAGATATTTTATTCTCACTCCTTCTATAAATCATCAGTCGAAAAATGCTGATAATACTTTTCTGGAGTGAAAAAGTGAGGGCTTCAAATGCCTTTAGTTGATTAACCAGCGAAAAGCAAAAGAAAAGCAGCAAATCCTCACACCTAAGAAGCATGAACCGGCGAATAACATTCACAGACATACAATCTCAAACTGGACTAAGTGCATTGGGCAAACTGTTGTGTGTGCGTGTGTGTGTGTGTGTGTGTGTGTGTGTGTGTGTGTGTGTGTGTGTGTGTGTGTGTGTGTGTGTGTGTGCATTTCTGATTCCAAACACGAGTGGCCAGAGCCAGCACAAATTCCAGCGATATCTCTGTTAGCTTTTTAACTTCAGAGACATCTAAGCGATGCTCCTCCTGATCCTTCCTCCGCCCTCTGAGTCGACTGAAGCCGACCCAAGAAATCCTCCTTTGATCAAGGTGTTTATTTGTCTACGATCCTTCGAGTAGCTTATCATGGGCAGGGGCCGCGAGGCCACACACACACACACACACACACACACATGCACACACACACACACACACTACAGTTCCAGTCTAAACCAGTTATGAACATCATATAGACATAGACATGCAATAAATGACAGCATCAATTTATCAGGCTTCTGTATTCAAATGGTTTACTTTATGCAAAGAATTACTCAATCCATCAAATGTAAGTACTCATAATGCAACTGTATATTATTTTTATTTATGAGAAACAAATATTCTTTTTAACTTTAGATAAATAAATCACTGCATTATATGTGTATCACATGTTTGCACACTATCCAAGGTTAAAACAAATTAAATAAATGACAACAAAGGGAAATTTCAGGGGGGGTTTTAGCTATTTTGTACTTTCTAGTTTAATGCCAAGTCAGATTACAGGCATGAAACCTCCCCCGGACCTCAGTCCTGATAGAACAGATCAAAAAGACGTCTGACCATGATCGTGGTTTGCTTTGTTTGTAGTGAGAAAGCATTCAGATCAAATACAGGAAGTAGTGGCCGACTCATCAGACCTGAGAGGAAGGCCTGCAGAGATTCTGTTTGAGGCAGCAGCGTCCAAAGATGGACAGGTAAGAACTGGAAATACCTCCGAAATCGGGAATCAGCAAAAAGTCGATGCACGTGCATCTACAATCTAATCAACGGCATGTAATTCTTCATGTGCTCCTATAATTACAGTGTAAAAGCATGAACTCTACGATACAGCATTCTACAAATAATGCTTCGAAAAGTGTGTGAACATCCTACAATATCCTCAAGGTAAAGGGATCGAATGTGGTTTGCAGAACAGGTCCGATGATGAGGAGACTGGGAAGGAAGCGGATTAAACAAACATCTCCATCAAAGACAGGCCTCCTGGGCCGACTTCAGATAGGTGGAGGACACCGATAGCTCGCCGGGCTGCCGCCGCTCGGCTGTTTGCTGTGTTAAGACCACATGACCCTGCTATTTGTTTTCTCTAGTTTAAACTGTTCCTGTTTTCTCCCCCCCCCCCCCCCCCCACCCGTGCCTCTTTAATCACTTTTCACCAATCAACGTCTCATTTTCAGTCGGTCCCTCTCCCCTCGCGTCTGGCTTCTCCTTTTCAGTGCCACCGCATTTCTGCTGCTGTATTATTTTAAGTAACAGGCAACATTGGTGTGTTATACTTATGCAGTTTTCCTTAGCAGCTATTATCAAATCAGCAAGACATCACGAAACATGGAAATCTGATTGAAAGATGGAAAAAAAAAAGTGGAAGGTTATGTCACACGAGTCGTGTTCCAGAGGAAATGAACCGGCTGACAGTAACCAGCTGATGAGTGATTGTCTATGTTATGGACATACTTAGACTGTCTGCGTGGTTTTTCACCGCGGGCCAATGCTTTCATAACGCAAGCCTTTAATTTAATTTTACAGCCAGAGGTGTCAGCAAGAAATGCCACAATATCATAAAATCAGCTGCCCTAGGATTAAGTTGCAGAACCGACATAAAACTGAAAAGACTTATTATCTCCTGAGTCATGAGATATCGCTGTTGTCCGTTAATATCAGCTTAACAAATATTTTACACCCCCCCGGAAAAACTGCTCAAATTGTCCATGTTACTGAAAACAAGCTTCATCCTGTTGCTGAATTACTTTGGAAATCTAATACGTTGTTTGGATTTCCACAAACTGCCAAGGAACACATGCTTCCTCTGAAAATACTGTACACACACACACACACACACACACAGACAGATAAAGACAGATAGACACGCACAGTGAAAAAACAGCACATTGTGAATAAAGTGTGGATAAAACACAACATTAAGGGAAGAAAGGACCTGACCATGGAGTCAGACAGCAGTCGTCGTGTTCGCAGACGGACAAATTGTGAAAGAGCCTGGCTGTTAAAAGACACACATTCTGGTTTCAATTAAAGCTGCAGTGGCTACATGGATACATAAACAGACATAAACACTGAGCGGGAAGAGAGAGAGAGAGAGAGAGAGAGAGAGAGAGAGAGAGTAGTCTGGTGTGGGACTGGTCACCTAATGTGAAACATACGTGTGCTCCTCGCTTGTGTGTGTGTGCGTGTGTGTGTGTGTGTTCGTTCTTAAATGCCGGATGATTTGTAGGTGCAAAAAATCTCTACAATGCGTTTCCTTTTCAGCCGTAATCTGACATGCTATGTGTGTGTGCGCGCATATATTATCAGCATCTAACGTCACAAGTACTCTCCGTCTCTCTCTCTCTCTCTCACACACACACACACACACACACACACACGTCTCACTTTATAGGATCAAGGCCTATTAATGTCAATGAAGTGGATTTTGCAAGCCACTTAACCGTCCAGATAGAAAAACTAATCACAGAATACTCATAGGGAGAATGAAACTGTTTAGGGAGTAGAAGAGAATCTGTTTAATGATTTGCCTTTCAATAACAGAAAATCAGTCATGGTGTAGACGGTGATTACATTAATACTCTACAGATTTAATTCCACTTATATGGCTTCAATACACTCACACATGCACACACACACACACACACACACACACACACACATGCAGACACGCACACAGTCTTTGTTAAGAAACTCTCCACATCCTTCCTTGGTTTAGATTTATTGTGTAGGTCTATGGCATATATAAGTACACATTCCATATTGAACAGGTCATTACTCACCGGTAGTGTACCCTACCCCACCCAGGCAACCCCCACTACAGTCACACACACACACACACACACACAGACACACACACACACTTTTAGGAACATCTACTTGGATTTCATCCTCACCAGGGTCTGATCATCATTCATCATCACATAGTTCACACACCTGATTTAGAAAGATAAATGGAAGCTTCCTCTCCTTCTGTAAGGTCTATATATATTTTATAACTATATTTGCTTATTCGAGAGATTCCTGTCTGTTAAAACAAATAGGTTATGAAATCACGAGAGTTTGAGTAGAAAACACACAGTATAAAACATAATTTGATATATAAAACCAAAACCATGTTTTAAAGAGGATAACAGACACTTAAACAAACATTAAAACTGAAACTGAAATTAAAATTAAATGAAAAATCAAGTGAGGCCAAGAACAGAAGGTAGGCGGTGGTAGTGTATGCCTAGTGGTTGAGTGGCATGTGCTGCTTCCGGAGTGGTGTACTGGCATGTTCCAACGTGATAAAGTGGTAGGCCACTGCTGTGATTGTGCTATTTGGAAAAAAATATTGAGTTTAAAAAAAAAGTAATAAATCACAGTTGGTCTCACACAGAACTGGAACTGTGGGCTTGGTGTGAACTGTCAAATAGTTCCAGGGCACAAACAGACACTGTGCCCTCTTGGCACCCAGATCCACAAAAATGACAGCATATCAAGTGTAATTTATGATACATAATCCAGAAATGCATAAATTTGTCTTTACACACTATCCAAAAGGAGATCATAATGAGAATTCACCCCAACTTCTATGCCAATTCTATTCATGTCAGTATAAAGTGGCTCATGCCACTGGATCAGGGGTGTGTCAGTGTGTAATGGTACATCAGACGGGATCAGACGTGGTAACACTATGTCGGTAGAGAACAGCTCATGCCTCTGGATCAAAAGTGGCAGGTCGGTATTGAAAGGCTTATGTTGCTGGATCGGGGTTGGCATGTCATTATTTAACATCTTATACCACTGGATTAGGAGTGGCATGCTGTTATTTAAGAGCAGCTGGACCGCTATTTCTTTATTTAACGGCATGTACCAGGGGTTCAGGAATAAACTGCATGATTTATGAATTGTTCAATGACAACTATGATAATACATTCTTCCTTATTAATCTAATCTAATGTGATTTACTACCAAATTCCATTCCATACATTTGTTACATTGTTGTTCGTTTTGCTATTGTTGTTCTGGTATGAAATGGAGAATCTTAACAGGAGGCCAACACAGATGATTCAGTCAAGAGGCCAAACCATGCACCTAATGATTATCCTACAGATTGGCCATTTGGGGACTTGGGAAGTCAAATCTCCTCGATGTCAAATCGGGGAGATTCCAACTAAATCAGTAACATTAAGATTATGTCCGTGAAGACGGCTTTATGAACAGGATCATAAAGACAGATAATCTGTTCCCCTTCCCTTGTGATTGTTGGGAGGGGGAGAACCAGCTCTAGAATCTCGTCCGTTTATCCAGTTTGTAAAGTGGTCTCTGTGTCTTTAGAAGTTAAAATAGATTTATTAAAGTGTGACTGAAGGCTTGCGAATTGGAATGTCCCTTAAGGAGATGGAGGTTTAGGAGTACAATCGTTTTGGAATTTTTGAAATTGGTCCAGTAATTGCTTGAAAAACATCACTGATGAGCACGGCTGCATCAACTCTGGGTCTTAGACATTCCAATTTTCCAGCAATGGAGCCTTAGGTATACACACCTTTTAATATTTTAATATTTTACTAAAACTTAAATTACTCTCAAACCACACACTATGATAGTGACATTCTTCATTATTGAGCTGCACCAGGAAATTATGTCCATAGAATAGTAGGCCATCATTGAGTTATTCATTAATTTATGGAAAACAAATGTATTTTTGGAATCTTTGTTCAATTTTGTACGGATATAGCAAAATTATCTCTGAACAGGGCTGTTTTCTTAGAGATTTTTGGGAAGTGAATGAACACGAGCATCCTTGTGTTTTCAGAGGCCCCAGGCTGTAAAGCGTGTCCTTGTGGGAAGCAAACTGACAGAGGCTGTAATGTAGGGGCAATAACTCACAACAGGCTCCTCGTAGGTATGCAGGCAGGAACAAGCACATTCACACGTCACGGCAATGCGAAGTTAATCAAGTGGTAATCTCAAAAGCCTTTTCATAAAGCAACACCCTGTATACACGCAGCGCAGGAAGCAACCTCTGCAACAATAGACTCAAACACTGTGTGCATGTGTGTGTGTGTGTGTGCGTGTGTGTGTGCATTGCGATGGCTTACTCAGGCAGGGCTCTCCTTATGATGCTGTGAACCTGTTTGTAGACATCCAGTTTGGACAGACAGCTGCACTGGGTGTGGTTGGCCACACTGATGGTCACTGGCTTGGTGCCCTGGGTGATCGGCACAGTGATCTCAAACAACTGTGGGAAGTGAGAGGAAAAGAACGGTGAGTCGTCGATATATATAGATGTCTATGGTGGATGCTGATAATGGCAGCCACAATAGAACTAGTGTCTAAGAGCTTTGTATATCCTCCAGAAACTGAAGCTGATGTTTGAGACTTAAAGGGGCCAAATTTAATGTTAGATTCATGCTTTTCTTGCCCAAAGCCCCTAGTTTGACGTATAGCAGCAGTACAGTCTGCCTTCTCACACACTCACTCTGCTCACTCTGAAGGGATCCGAAGGGTGGTTACTATTGACGTCCACTCTGGCTTGCAAACATGAAACTATTTTAAAACCCTATTTGCATAAAAAAAAATCAAAATATATATTTTTACAGCACCTCTCTCAATGGTCTCTCTGGAGCTTTAGCAAGAACACTTTGTTTTGTGTCCATTTCATTAATATTAATAATATGTCAGCTTGTATTAGACTTTGTTTTCCCACTAATGGTGACAGATTCTTTCCTGCATGTTCATCATTAATTAATTAATCCTTTGAGTTTACTCATTACGATTCAGTTGGCCCTGGATTACAGGTTGTCCATCACGAGAAGCCACTATTTTATGCATTCTTTCTAACAAGGACCCTTCATCTTTCGGTTTGAACGTGATGCTTGAATCTCAGGAGAATTTCAAGCGAGCACAACAAATGTGGGAATCCTAAAAACCACCAAAAATAATGGAAAAACAAAGAGCAAGAACCTGAAGGATTACCTTATAAGTAATAAGGAGCTGGGCTTCAGTTTTCACATGGTTCTAATGGAGATGCTTGACTCTACTGAATGGAACAAGAGACACTTCATTCTTTTAATCAGGGCGGTGAGCAGCGTGAATAGAAACTAATTAGTCTCAATGACTTCTATTCAACAGCTTAAACTGTCACTCTTCTTCTCCTAATGAGGATATCATTAAAGCTGACCTCGGCCTTTTTGACCCGGTAGAGTTCTCACCATGGTTACATCACGCTTACATAAACACTCGAGGGGGAAGCTCTCAGAGATCATGGTGACCAACAGTGGGGTTGAAAAGTTCACCTGCACCCATTTCTAAAATCGGTGGTGGTCAAAAAACACATACTCACCACAGGCTTCCTGCCACTGACTGAAAAAAAAGCCCACATAGCATTCAAGTATATTTCAACAAAATGCTGAATCTGCTCTGTAGCTGCTGCTCAGCAACCGGGCGATGAAAAACACTGTCAGACGTAGCTTGTTGAGATAACTTTATAGACCCCTGAGGAGATGCCGGTGTGTGTTGCAGCAACAAATTGTAATTTCAAAATGATAGAAGAATATGGGGTTTGATTACTAAACCTACCGCAAGTTTCCATCATGGCAGTGGACTATTTACTGATGCTGTTATGCTGTTTAACCCTGTACGCTACACATCCTGATTTTTTTAGCAGATTTTAGGATTCATTGCTATATGGCAGCACTGTACCACAGTGGAAAAAAATAGTTGCAATTGTAATAACAAAGTAATAACACTAATACTATTACATTTACCAGAATCGTAATTGTGGAGAATATGAATAATGCAATGCAATTCAGGAAGATCTCATGAAGTGCATTACTGCAGTGCATACGTACACCAATGTAATTGTTAATAATCTTACTACAACTAACATAAATATGTACATTTGCTATTTGAGGATCCTAATGCACAAGGATCCACAAAGTCAATTTGAAAACTCTAAAACACTACTGCAAAAATTCTATCAACGAACGTGGCGTCAGATTGCAGATGGATTCTAAGCTGTTGCAAATGTTGTGGCAGTGGCGTCATCATTTCCACAAAAATCACGTCTCTCCAGCAGAGACAGTGATGGAAAACGGTTTGCGTTGTCTAAAGATTACACAAGAGTCAGGTATCAGAAGTTTACGTGTTCCGAACCCTGCAACGCTGCTGTCGCTTAAACACAAATCCAACATAAGCTTCCTGTTTTGCACCAAAATTGTTGCCGTATAAACAAGGCTTTAGAAACTTCTATAAACAGATGATGTGAGAATCGCGCTTCTTCAGCTTCTTTCTCGGCTTCTTCAGTGGCTGGGCTGGTGTGCAAAGTGAAGGTGGGCAGAGTTTTAACATCCCTGTCAAGCTCTTCTTCTTCTTTTTTTTTTTTTTTTTGCTAATTCATCGCACATCAACTCTGGAAACTTTGCAGCTTTCTTCCTATTTATACAACCCACTGAAGTAAGAGATTTACAAGACAGAGTGTTTGGAGACAGAACAGGGGAAACTCTCCCAAACTCTTTCCACTGGAACAAAAATAGAAAAATCTATACAATCCAAGACAGTAATTGGTTTAACTTTAGTCTGAGTTTTACTCCAGTATTGTCAGCAGCATAATATTTGGTTAAGGTACATTCATATGATGAAGAGAATTTGCTGGAGAAATGGTTATATGCAGTGGTAAATAGTAACTTAATACAAGTATTGTATGCATGTAAATGGAGGAACTCTCGCTATGCATAGGTCCCCACAGTTTTACACAAGGAGGCGTATTTTTCACATACGATGCAGATAAAATGGAGTGCAGGGCTGCTAAGTGGCATGCATCGAGTACCAAGTCAAAAAAGAGAAGTATAATCTAACATGATGCGCATATTGCCACAATGATTAACAGCAACCTGCGTTTGACCAATCACCTTCGGGTTGTTGGATAAGGATAGAGCGATGGCATCCAAGCCACAATATGAGTTTAGAGCGAGTAAAATAAAAAAAAGAAAAGGAAACAAGAGGAAATAAAATGTATTCATTTAATCACACTCTTGTTAACTCTAAACATATATTTTCTTGAACTCTCTGACAACAAACCTGAAAGACAAAAAGACATGAGTGGTTATTGGACCAGTTGGTGGTCATATGTTTTTAATTCATAACAAGATAAGATGAAATAAAAAAGACTAAAAACGATCAATTAAGATAATCCTTGGAATGAGAGACAGCTGTGGCATAACAAAAAACATGTGAACGTTAATGTTGCTGTTGCATTGCTGCTTTTCGAGCCCATGATACTGTATGTGGTGCTGAATGGAGAGTTCCAACAGGAAGCTCACTGCACAAATCAATACGACCTGATAGTGTCACTGAAGGAAATGTATCACTGGATTGTGACCTATTATACTTGCTGTATTAAACAGGCCACGTTCTGTTCTACAGTACATGGAGAAATGTTGACCTCTGGAGTCTAAGTCTCTGCTCCAAATGATCCATCCATACAGCATGATTCTGTCTTTAGCATATATATATATATATATATATATATATATATATATATATATATATATATATATATATATATATATATATATATATATATATATATGATGTGTGGCTTCATTTCCAAAGCAATTTGCTGGTGCCTAGCTGAATCACCAGGGCAGATTTCTGTCATCTTTTCAACTATTAACATTCCTTTCAGCAGCAGTCAATGGAACTAAACGCTAAAAACGTATCATTGTGCAAATTCCATATGTGGGTCGGCCCTAAAATATAATGGATTTGTCCTTGGCCATTTTTTTTAATTCCTATTACAAAGTTTCCAAAAAATCATCCCAGTAGTTTTTCACTAATCCTGCTCAGACTATCGCCACTGAAAGCAATACCTCCTTTGCAAGGTAACGACTTGGCCTGAATGTGCTCAAGAAATGTCGTAGATGTCACCAAAACCATTAAGATTCGGGGACCATAAATATCATTTGCACGCTTCTTCTTTCCATTAGAACCATCCATCCATCCATCCATTTTCTATCCCGCTTATTCCCTTTCGGGGTCGCAGGGGTCTGCTGGAGCCTATCCCAGCGCATTTTATGGCGAGAGGCAGGGGGATACACCCCAGATGGTCGCCAGCCAATCGTGGGGCACACACACCATTCACACACCATTCACACACACACTCACACCTATGGGCAATTTAGATTTGCCAATTAACCTGAGCATGTTTTGTATTGTGGGAGGAAGCCGGAGTACCCGGTGAAAACCCACGCAGACACGGGGAGAACATGCAAACTCCACACAGAAAGGTCCCAGACCCAGGCCCAAGGCGGTCTTGAACCTGCGACCTTCTTGCTGTGAGGCAACAGTGCTACCCACTGCTCCACCGTGTCGCCCTCCATTAGAACCATCAGTTGCAAAGATATTTTAGCTTGTTGAAAGAGGTGAGGTCATTAAGATAATGATGAAACCAAAAGCATTATATAGAGGAAGGGAAGAAAGAAGCAACACGCTGTGCGAACATCTGCAGAATGAAAAATCAGTACAGGTGTCGAACTCGTGCAGAGAACCCGGCAGACAGAGACAAATGTTTAAAGATAGTTACAGTCAGTCAAACAATCAATTATACAATTTAGCACAACTTCTACAAGCTGCTAAGTGCTGAAACCTCTCAACATTCGAACATTCGCCAGCTGCTGCGAGCCGCCGCCAAAGCAAATCAGCGCAACGAAGGTTTCAAGATGACGGAGTTAACCGCAGGAACGCCGTTAATAGAAACAAGAAACAGCCACGTTTGACCCCCGACCTTTCCATAGGGCCATTATGAGATAAATTATTTTCAATCGCATTCAAAAAGTCACTTGAATTCAGGCAAACTGTAAATTATCTATCTGCGCCGTGATTATTTGAATGACGTACTACGCAGCCTATGTAAATCTGCAAAAGCTCTGGCCAGTAGTCTGAGCCCGCAGCCAAAAACAGCAGTTAGGGAAAAAATTGTGGAGTGAAAGAATGTCTTGTGAAACATCAAAAAAAACAGTGCGGCTCAGCACCCAGAGCCTTGTTCCCGCTGCCAGATGAAAAGCCTTCTCAGCCTCGACCACGGCCTCCATTTTTCTTACCTCAACTGAAAGGTGACATGCTCCAGGAAGTTTTTTTTCTTTTCTTTCAATTCCGTGCTCTTAGAATTGTCCAATTTTCAAAAGGCAAAACCATCAATCTGGAAGTCTTTTTTTTTTTTTGGTTCTTTTTTCGGGACTGATGTTTTGGAGACGTTTGCTTCTCCTACAACAATGGTGCGTTCCATTTCGTACGAAAAAACAAACAAACAAAAGCAACAGAAAAGTGTCAAAGATCGCGTCAACACGTCCTGCTGATAATTTTTTGGTACTGATTCCTTATTGGCTCAGTACCAATAAGGTACAGAACAAAAACGTTTAATCGATTAGTTGCCAACTATAACATTAAGTGTCAACTCTTTGATGATCAAATAATCAATTTGAGTCTTTTTTAAGAAGAAAATGTAGAAGGATTTTTCTACTTTCTTTCTTATCTATCAAAAAACTGTTTTTGAAATTGACAGGATAAGAGTTGAGTTTGAAACCAAGTTGGTGTCACTGTACACACACTGCTTCTCTTGTAAATTTCCAATGTTTCACTTTGTTTAAATAACTGCTGTAGTGGAGCCATTTTGCTGTAGAATATGGAAAGTAAACTCCAGCCACATACTTCCTTCCAGTCTTTAGAACGACTGATAGAAGAAATATTTCATGACATGATGCAGAAACGTTTTATTCCTTACTATCTTGTTGCTAAGTTTGCCTGTTGGCTTCGGTTTCACTGCATTAAAGTACAGTTTTTTTGGAGCTCTATTTATCAGCCTATAAATGTCTCCCTACTACATTGTGATAAAAAAAATCAATAAGCTAATAATAAACTGCTTCAAAGAGCTACAGAGTTGGTGCTGTTCTTTATGATTTTGGACATATTAGAGTCTATTTTCACAGAATCACTTGATCCAATGTTAATGTCAGTGTTGTTGAATCATGCAGATCAGCCTCAGCCAAAGAGGAAACACAAAAAAAATGTCTTTGTGCACGTCGATCCGCCACAAACGCACCGAACGCTCACGTTCTTGACGTCTTCTGGCCGCGGCGGAATTCCTGCGCTGATTAAAAGCGGCTTCGGCACCTTATCCAACAAAAAAAAGAGTGATCCTGCCAGTTCATTAAACGAACTCTGATAGGAAATGAATAAACCAGCTTGAGCTGAAACAATAAGGCATCACACACAGTGAGCCGCTACCCGATAATGCACAAAGCAGCTGGGAGAATTTACTCCATGAATTCCATCTGCAACGTGCATGTTTATGCAGATCAGAACCTTTACTTAAAGGGGACCGATTTTGCCATTTTTAACTGTTTAATGAAGAAGAACAGCATGCTTTTATGAGCCAAAATACCCTCGTTCCATACCGGAATGCCCTCTCTGTTGTGATTGGTCTAGGACCGTCAGAAAAGCCCCGCCCCCTCAGAGAGCCGACGTCTGTCGAACACAAGCAGGATACCGATAAGTGGATCCAGGGTGCGGTTCCTATTAACCTTCACTCCTATTGTGACACTTTCCTCTGCCAACGAGATGTAGAAAAAAAAAAAAACATTGAAAATCACACACATTTATACCACGTTTTCCCATGCGCACTTTGATCCGCATTGTTCAAGTAGCGACGGGCTCCCAAATCCAGCTTTTAATGTATTACGAGCGAGCTGGGCCACATTAATGGCTGATCATCAGCAGCTGCCTGGAATCAGCTGACTCCAATTAAATTAATACGTGTACTTCATTTAGGGAGAAGTTTAAAGTTTACGCTGCACATCATTACACCAGCTGTCAAGCAGCTGTTTAACTTTATCTTCTGTCTCAGCAGCTCAGCTTTACTGCAACGTCCAGATTTTCACCGCAAACATCAGGGCATGTTTACTGTAAACACCAGGAAATTTTTGCCATGATATCAGGTAAGTTTGACTATGATGTCAGGACATTTTTAGAGCAAACTCAGGATATTGTTACCGTAGAATCAGGAAATCTTTATTGTAACATCTGGTCATTTCTACTGCATCTGAACTGTACCGTATCAGAACATTTTTACAAAGATCGATCGTTTTTTGGCGGGACATTTTCACCTTGATGTCAGGACATTTCACCACCATTTAAATATAGTAAATGCATTTTTCTCTAAAAAGATAACATCTTTACTACATGTTCACCAGTGGTTGCCAGGTTTATACACATTTCAAGTGAACATTTTGACCCAAATGCTTCGACCTAGCAGAACGAAGTGGTGTCAGACCGTGAGACATCTTTATTCCATCTTTAGTTGCTGCTCACCCCTGAGGCTGATAACCAGGAGTGCCTGTGTTTTTCTGTCAAGCATCGGCCCACACACTGAGTTGAGCGCAGGTGCTGTTGCACCATCGCACATGTTGCTTTTATCCATCTTCATCTTGTGCATCTTCGGGCAGGCTCGCAGGCCGTGTTTGGACCGTCAAAGAGGCGCATTCCCGCCGCGTGCTACGCGCCCCGCTACTCGTCCAGCTGCGGGAAGACGTCACGTTGGGTGATCTTCCACCGAGACATGTTTATAGGAAACATGTGCTCCGATATCTGCAACATCCAAGGTTTTTTTTTTTTTTCGGGGTCAACAAGCAAGCAGCCCCTGCACTTACTGTACACCAGAGTAAACATTCGCGTCTCGTCCAAGACATCAACAGCGCACAAAAGCGCTGCTCGCATGCCTCAGCTGTTTTCGTTCGAGACGTCACCGGCTCCCGTTGCAGCCTCGCGCGCTCCTTGGTGACTTATAGTTTTCATAACAGCGCTGCAGAATCGAGGAGCAAATGTGTGTGTTTATGTGCCCTGGGTGGCGGGTCTTTTAGCTCATTGCTCCCAAAAGGGGACGATTTCCATCTATTTCTTTTATATGCGTACACATTATGAGCAGTTAATCAAACCTCAATCCAAGCGTTACCTCTCCAGACGCTTATATGGCTATGTGCTTGGCCGGAATTTCTGTGGAATTTTTTTTTTTTTTGTGGAAAAATGATTTAACTTAGAATACCTCGTGGGCACATTTCGTCCATTCTCTTTACCCCCTTTGGAGAAAACTTAGCATTAATTTCATACAGTGTTTAAATGGCTGTAAAAAACAAAAAAGTATGTTTTCACAAGGATTATGGTGAACGGCGTTTACACAGAAGTAAGATGATCTGGCTCAAAAGCATTTTTTTAAAGTGGATGAATCGCCGGGAATCGACCCAACTGCGCTTTGAACCAGATGGCCTCCCGTACCGCGGCCTGAGAAACACTTGCTGTCTTCGACGTGCACTTAGCGCCGGTTTCTTGTCACCAGCGTGTGTTTCAGTAACCACGTCAATATGTGCTCGACAAGGAAAAAAAGAGATATCTCGTCGCCATACGTCTTCCATTACTTTCAGTGGAAATCACTTAGTGGTTTTGGAGCCGTTCCAAACATTACCACACATCCACCGCGTGGACCACATACTATTTCCTCTGTAAGTGTTTCTGGTTTAACATGAAGGGGGGGCATGAAACACATAGGTGCCTTCATTGTCCACAATATGGAAATACAGAATAGAAAACATATGTTTGCACTGCAAAGAAAAGGACGTTCATTGGCGGTTAGACGCAGTGAGCCGTGTAAGGTGGATCACACAAGAAGCGAAACGAAAGCTATGGAAGCCCGAAGTATGAATGCAGTTATCTCGAGATCACAAAATGAATTATTTTGGTTTTCTCAAGTTAACAACGCTAGTTTTTTCTCATGATAAAGGGTTCATCCATAAATTGCATTCTAGCACGCCGCCATTCATCAATTTACCCATAGACTCGGAACTTCACTCATTCTCAGTTGTGCTGCTCATCCCATAAACGCACAATCCAGACAAATACAACACCATTGTAAAGTAAACTGGAAAATCTTTCCAATGAAATGAGTTACAATACTAACAAAACAGAGATACGATCGACCGTGCACAAATTTTTATATTTTTGTGATTTGTACATGAATATCACCTACATAAAATAATTTTTAACTCAACCCTAACTATAATAGAATTACACAGTCAACACCCAAAATCTGGTGAAATGCATTTTAATTTAAAATTAAATTTTCTTATAAAACAGCACTAATTAAGCATAATTCTAATACTTTATAATGAGTTATGGCAGTGGGGCACCAACCTGCATGAAAAAGATGGAGTATAAGTCCTATTTATTACTGATGTAATGTTGTTTCCGTGATGCAGACTATAAAAATATTAAATAATTGTTCGAGGTATTAGTCGGGTCGAGTCTATTAGAGCATTGAAACATAAATTACCAGTCATTATTGATTCTTGGGTAATTGGCCATAATGGCATGAGCAGATTGATCAATGAGTAAATGACCCGCATTGTGAAGTCATTTTTGACCTCTAACATATTACAAATGTTCATTTATCCATTCACACACATTCATTTACTGATTGAGGTGGATTTTGTTTGTTTAACCACTCATCAACTGGATCTAACCATTCACACACCCTCACCCACCGACGGACCAGCCATCAATAGCAATTTGGGTTCAAGCATCTCCTACAAGAACATGCAGGCTGGAATAGAACCAGAGTGGTTGTGGATAAGAAGGAGAAGAAGGAGAAGAAGCAACGTGTGCTTACAGTTTTGCTGAGATAACCAGTGGAGATATTCCTGCACTGTTTGTCTTCAGAGTGGCAGCATCCTCCACATCTGTAGACGGACACACAGGGTGGTTTATAGAAGATGTTGGTGGGAGCCCCGAACTCCCTGCCCACGTCGACACACACTTCCCTGGGCATGCATTGTGTCTTCCTCCACTCCGACTCTATACCTGCACACACACACACACACACACACACACACATAGAGCAGTCAGATAAACTGGAATCTATAACACCGTCAATCTGTTGGTTCGTGAAATATGCATAAAAGTAGTGTAATTTGTTTCCAGAGGACTAGCTCTTGATGAATGTATGTATGAATATGTAAAACCACACAAATGATGTCCCGTGCCTGTCACGCTTATCCAATCCGTGAAATCCTTTCAAGATGTGAATGCGCTTTTTCAAGGAAAACCGGTATCACATCCTGGAAACATCCTGGAAACGTCAATGTAGCTACTGCTTATTGGACACAAACAAAACCTTAATCGTTACTTTGACTACAGGATGTGACAGTGATGCAAAGCAGATGCCGTTGTAAATTACCAAATTACACTTTTACATTAAAATATATGTTCCATTTTAGATATTTATTTCATGCACGTTTCTCGTATTGAGCCAACCCATATTCTACCTGTCAATATTAAAAATATTAAAGCACCCTTTTTCTGAGATAACTACATCCACATTTTTACATTTTTAAGTCTGATACCAGAGAAGGAGTCTGAGATTGAATTAATAAGATAATGTGTTGCATATGGGTTCTCTGAGTTTTTTTGGGTGGAAATGAGGTGCAGCCTCTGAAACTAAAGCTCAAATCCTTCGTCGTCCAATTTGTATCACGAAAACCTCCCTGTTAACTGATGTAGGACTCATGTAGAACTGATGTGAAAAGCAAATGTTATAGTTCCAGGGGGGAAGATTTTAAGCAATTGTCACCACATCAGCCACAGATC
Organism: Eupleurogrammus muticus; assembly: GCA_036785175.1. Classification (NCBI taxonomy): domain Eukaryota; kingdom Metazoa; phylum Chordata; class Actinopteri; order Scombriformes; family Trichiuridae; genus Eupleurogrammus; species Eupleurogrammus muticus. The sequence continues at coordinate 20,505,013 of JAYKQN010000003.1, read as the reverse complement.
ATCCTGAGACAAAGCCAGAAAAAGTTGCTTTATCCGATTTTTGATATTCTAATGCTGTGGACAGGGTCTACATCACAAAAGAGGGTCATACACATATCTGTGTGCTACTTAAACCACACTTAGCAGACATGTGTAGATATGATGTGCATGACTGTATGTGTATGTGTGTACTAAAGTGACGTAATACTGTAATAAGATTGTTATTATATCCAATGGTATAACATAATACAAATTGAATACAAATGTATACATATACAAACAAGAACACATGTAATACACTGATATATTATTACATGAGATGTAACAGATTATAGATTATAGATTATATACAGCTAATTAATATTAGATTCTGATTAGTTTCCCTCCTACTTTTCAGGACGTCCAGGTTGAGGTAGGCGGCAGCAAACGCGGGTTCTTCCGCATCCGCCAGCGGCCTCAGTCGGCGAAGCTGCGGCCGGTGAGAGAGTTTGGAGGCGGCGGCGGACAGCTTGGACCTGCACTTCAGGGCGGCCCAGTACGACGGATAGATGAGGCTCATCAGCTCGTCCACGCTGGAGGCCGAACGCAGCTTCTGCTCCATGTCCGGCTTTGGCGGAGAGTCCTGAAACAAGACGAGAGAGGCCGTCACTGCTGACGCTGCTGCTGCAGGTTGTTCTGGATGCCGATTGGCCGGAGATTCAGGCTGACCTTAGGGAGATTTGTTTAAATTACTCATTATTTCATCCAAAACATATTTAAAAAGTCACTGATTTTCAAGTAAGTAGCAAGCAATGAAGTCCCAGGTCAAGTCCAGCTCCTGAACCTTTTTGATTTTGATTCATGAACAAACAGAAAATCCAAAATAAAATGATGAATACACAAACTGGTAGGAAAATAAGGTTTCCATTTTCCTGAAAATAAATCAAATACAAAATGTCACAATGGTAGATCAAAGAAGAAAGCAGAAAGAAGTAATGTATATTAGGTTCTGCCCCTTCCTTACAAAGCCATATTATAATGTGTAAAAATTAAGAAAAAATACAAAAAAGAATATATTCTTTCTCAACACCTCACAATTTATTAAATATTATTACAAGAGTAAATATTTGATATTCTGTGGATGTACTAATTTATGAATACATTGCAATACCATTAAAAAAAATCCTAAACTTATTGTTTCAGGTCCTGCATGTTGCTCCCAGCACCTTCTGCTTTATATATATATATATAATCTTTTTTTTGGGGGGGGGGCACTTGTGTTTCAATGTTGGAGTCCTGTAAAGTTGGAGGAGCATTAAAGGGCCACTTCAGGTAAATTTTAAAGGTTTGCGGGCCTCTCATTCCGGTGTTTTCGATTACCTGGCAGCTGCTGTTCATGGCGTCACTAATGTGACACACGTGTGGCTGTGACGGATGATTACGTGCTTGCCTTTTTTACACCAAAAATGTGGTGCAGGCTGCGTTTTTTTATTTTTTTAAAGGCGTCCGGGCCGATCGCGCGTCGATCCTCTGACAGTTGCTCGGGTTGCAGCTCGTTTTTCGCTCATATTCCACACACACGCGGGTCAATTGAATTACTGCACTTAATTGACGCATGTGAATAAACTCCATATACGTCCGTATGTCACTGCTTTTATCTGCCTAATGTGCCTCAGTCAGTCTGACAAGATGTTTCAAATTCACAATAGACACTAATCCTAAACAGGTTGTAAATGTTCGGTGTGTGTGTGTCTGTATGTTCGTGTGTGTGTGTGTGTGTGTGTGTGTGTGTGTGTGTGTGAAAGGAGACTTGGTTTCTTCCCGCATCTGGAGCGTCTGTGGCTCAGAGGTAAAGCGTTTGATTCACAACTCTGAGACTTAACCCCACGTTGCTCCCGATGATTGCGCCATCACTGTGTATGAATGTGTGTATGAGGAGCTTGGATGGATGGAGAGGCTGGAACAGAGCTATACGAATGCAACACATTTACTTTTTCCACAATGCTTTAGTCAAAATGTAACCTTAGATAGACTGAGGAAGCAAAAATATATATATATATACTGTATATTATTCTCATTTTTCACACTTCATCTGCATTGTTTCCTAACTTGTCCAAATTCTCTGGTTCCAGCTTCGCAAATCTTTTCCCGCACTAGAATAGAATCTTGCATGCCAGGGCGGAAACTGTGACAATATTACACATGCTTTTACAGTGAAGCCAGCAGAAAAGCGAGCACAAACAATCAGAAACTGCCATCTACAACCACGCATAGGATATATTTTATATCTATCTGAAGGCAGAAGGAGAATCATATGCTTCACATCGATGCTGCATATGTTAGGGTGAACTCCACCTGCACCATGATGCACATTTCTCTTATGTGGAAATCATTCCCAGAGTAACAGGATGTTCCTCCATAGATGTATGTATGTATGTATATACACTGAACAGAAATATAAACATGATTTTGTTTTTGGCCCCATTTCTCCTAAACTGAAAAAAGCCATCAAACAAAAATGACTTGGACAAAGAAGATATTGTTCTATGCACACAAAAGGGTTATTTCTCCCAAAGTGTGTTTAGAAATTTGTCATATTGGCTGCTTATTGTCAAGTAATATGCACAGAGATACTGTGATGAGATCCTGGGATCCAATGGGGCGCTATTCATTTTTCAGCATCACCTTATTTTGCAGAATGATAACACATGGCCCCATGATGCAAGGATCTGCACACAATTCCTGGAAGCTCCAATCATCCCAGTCCTTGCATGGTCTGCAGACTCACCAGACACTGAGCACGCTAGCCTCTTCCATATCCAATATCCAGTATAGGTGCGTTGCCCCCCCTCCACATAAATGCAAATCTGTAGCCCACACCTGTGAAATTCATAGTTCAGTGCTGAAGAAATGGCTTTTTTTGTAAGAAAAGAAAAATATACCTGCAATCACACTGTTTAATCGGCATCCTGATACGCCACACCTGTCAGGTAGATGGATTATCTTGGAATTTGATGCATTTTGGGATTTGGCTCTGTTTGTCTGTGGTCAATGGAGCAATGAAAATGTTATATTTCAGGAATTAAAGCGATCGCCCTAGGTGCCTGATTTTTCGACTATAGTAAGGGTTGAATGAGTTCTGACAGTAGCAGTGTTTCGTGAACTAGCACAGATAAATGATGAATGACTTTATTTTAAATAGACAGGAGGGGTTTCAGGAGTATTGTATTGGCGCTGTGTTGTGGAACTAACTTCACAGTAGATGTGATGACAGGACAAATATCCAAAAGCTGGCTCCTATGTTAGACAAGGCATCAAAGGAATCAGAATACCTGACAGGTCATATATTCAGCTGTCTCTCTCTCTCTCTCTTTTTACGCACAAACACACACACACACACACACACACACACACACACACACACAGGCCCTGGGGGAGCTAAGAGTGAAGTGAAGTGTGAAAACAGGAGCTGTACGAGAGGAAAGCGGATACCGCTGTCTGAGAATTCCTGTGGTACCTGGTCCTGCACACACACACACACACACACACACACACACACACACACAAAGTGACATGTTAGAATGTTCAGAAAAGAGTGACAGGGAGAGAACGATTTATTTTTATGTGGCAAATATGACTCTTTTCACCACAGATGTAATGCATCTTTAACAAGCATTGACAGCAGACATATGCAAAATGAATTAGATTTGTCAGCGATGAAACCATCATTTCCAAAGCAACTCTTTCTGGGTAATTCCATGTTAATTATTGGAAATAAACTCCAATCAAGTTAAAAGTCAATTATGAGATAAGTTGCTGCCAACAACAGAAGACTAGTTACATTTGCTTGCACGTTACTTGCCTTTGTTGTATCTTTGACAAAAATCACCAAGAAAAATGTGGAGGCATCCTCTCCAAATGCTAAATATCTGAACATTTCTTTAATAAATGTCAGAAGCAGCGAAAAGAACTCGCCATTTCTACTATTGTAATGGGTCAGAGCCCCTAAGAAGTTGGCGGTAGCAGAGACATCATCTCGCATGCCAGGAAATGTCCACTGCTGTGGAAGAAAAGTCTTGTTTTACACACAAGAGATGCACAAGACATGAGGCGTCATGAGACATGTCTAACATGATAAGATTTATAAACTTCTGTCGGTCAGGGCAGGAAGAAGAAAACATCAAACTTTCTGCAAGACTCTCTGATCTTATGCCATGTCCAACCTCACCCTCACGGTCTTTTCCAGTAAGTAATGACGAGATGGACAATGTCCTGTGGTTTGATGTATCTTTGAAAAGTTGAACATATGTAGAAATTATTTCCTACTATCAAGTTGCCTTGCAACCATACAGAACACTATCATGTTTAATTTACCCTCTTGGGTGTCCCCAATAGTTCTCTCTTTCAGCATTTTTTCCATCACAAAGGCAGTGGTCTGACTTACCCTCAAAATGTAGTCAATGGCAAAAATGTTCTACTGCTGTAAGTATGGCATTCTACTTTTAATTGGTCCTAGTAGAACATAACTATTTTGCTTTTACAGACATTAGTGTGGCGTTTTCCTCTTTCCTTTTCAGAAAGGACAGAATAAACACTATATATGTTTGACGTTAACAGACATTTTTTAATTTCTTCACAGATTTGTGCAGAGTACAAATAGAATCCCAAGCATTAACCTCAAAGAACTACTTCTATGCTATCCTACCTATCTTTCAGCAGCAGTAGTAAAAAAGGAATATGTTCACGAGATTAAGAATTTGGGGGGCAAACTTCTGAGACAATGAAGAAGTGACAAAAACTGCAGTTCCTTGTTTGGTCACCTGAGGCAGAATGCAAAAGCCAAGTTAATCCCCATAAACCTGCATTTTAAGATGTAAATATGTCTACACCCAGGTAAGACAAAGATATTCTCCAAATTCATGTCATCTCCAGAAGAGCTGAATTATTTTATAACTCACCTGTTTCTTAAGACTTAAGGAGTTACAAGGCAGTACCCCCACCCAGCTCCACACTCTGTTCCAAATATGTTCACAGGAGGGACACTTCTCTCCACATTTATGCATCAAACACAAATCCACCAAAAAGTGACATCATGTTGGCTACATCCATTATTTATACAGATATTGTTGTAAAATAATGATTAATTTGGCAGGCAGTGTTCGTACTCACAGTTTGACAAATGTCTGTGAATGTTATCTCTCTTTCTGTCCTTATAAAATTAGCAAATGCTGTTGTACTATTTATAATAAACCTCAATTAACAACCCCACACTCACTCTGACAAGAACAATACGACCGTTCGATGTAAGCAAGGCCACCTTGTGCAAACACACACACACACACACACACACATTGGGGGGCCTTTGTATTAGGTCAGTCAAACAGACAGTGAATAAAGCAGTCCATTGTATTTTATGGTCCTCTGTAACTTTGTTTAGAACCGCTGCAGCGATAACACACACAGCACTCCATTTCCTACGAGAAACAATGTGTTTATTTATGTGTGTCTATATGCATATGCATGTCTTTGTGTGTGTGTGTGTGTGTGTGTGTGTGCATAGTTTTCCTCCACATGTATACTTGTCTGAGTTTCCTTTGTGTCTTTATGTGTGACTGTGTGTTTCTCGTTCTATATGTGTGCTGATTCTGAGTGTTGCTACACACACACACACACACACACAAACACACACACACACACACACACACACATACACACTTCACGTGGGAAAAAGCCTTTTCTCTGCCATCACACCAGCTCAAAAAAGCTGAAACAAACAATTGAGAATACAGCAGCTAAATACGCCCCTGCTGCCACCTGACAGAGGAACTCCAGCTTCCTGCCCCCCAAGCAGCAGACGGGCAGTGCGAGGCCAACCGTGGGCTCATGGGATCAGTTTTTATCAGCACTTCAGAGCCTGGAGTGACCACATTAACCGTTTTGATCCTTCCTGTCGTTGATGTTTCCTGGACATTTAATCATGGAGGTTTGAAACGTGGGTAATGATGAACAAACCTTCATTAGTAATATGCGGCTGGCAGCATATTAAAGCGCCAAACCGGTGGTTTAACATGTTGTAGCCCATTAACCACAAACCGCGCTTGTGCTAAATTGCTGCAATTTTAGAAAGCGGCGTTTTGTTTTTTTTTTTTTTTTTTTTTTTTAGATCCACATCCAAACACAGAGGCAGCCATTCGTGGATCATTTCAGTAAACTGTGAAAAATCAACTTTCCTTAACCCTTGAGATCAGTCATCCATCACCATAGTTTACAGCATTTATTTTAAATATTATTTTATGACCGCTATCAGAAAAGCACAACATTTATGTATTAAGTTGTTTTTACAACAAAAGAGTCTTGTTGTTCCAGTCCTCATCATCAATGTAAAAACGTGAATATAAAACATATTAGGTCTGCAACATCTATTTTCATTATCGATGAATAATCCAATAAGTGTTTAGTCTATAAAATGTCAATGTAAGGGGAAACATAACAATTAGGGTAAAAACATCTTGGGAAATATAATAATATTATTCTTACTTTGACTGATATTGCAATTGTGATATTGTGTGAGATTGTGAGGGAAAGATCATTTTTACATTATTATTGAAAGACAAAATAGAATGAATGTGATGTGATTTTTTTTTTTTTTGCAGGGATAACTACCAAACAAAGATACTTTCTGTAGGGTAAAATAAAGAAAAAATAGGTGTAGGCAAGAACAGAAGCATGACAATAGTAAATTTAATTCTTATTTAGACAAATAGCATTTCCAATAGGTTCCATGTTAAAAAAAAAGTCCTTAAGCCCATTCAGCAATGATATTCACATTTGAGAAGCTGGAATCATATCATTTCCCCCTTATAGTTTTACAGCTCTTATAGCTTTAGCACTTATAAATATCACATTATTCTGTACTGCCGATGCACCAATAAAAGTCTCTGACCCTTGTGGCTCTCAGAATAAAAGGCAGAGTAAGTTTCTCAGAAAGAAAAATTGTTGCAAACTCTTTTGAAACAACCTGACACAGCACAAGTGTGATATGGAAGCAACCAGCCTTCAATGATGCACAGATACTGAGAATACATTTATATTTTACTTGGAATTACTTAAGTACATTAAACAATTACAATAAATATCAAATGCTTTCAAGACTCTTTAGCCCTAAGTAATATTCTAATAGGTGACTAACTTTCATTTTCTGGTAAAATATCTGTACTCTTGCTCAAGTGTGGCTTTCACATCACTGAGCAGCTGTTCATAACGCAGCATCTGTCTGTCTGAGCTAATGACAAGCTGCATTTCAGACACTTAGATCATGGAACTGAGCTTTTACTGCTAAAGGTTACACTGAGATTTGGCAGTAAAAGGCTCAGCTCTCGGAGCGAGCTTTTCAAACCAGGATGAAGACACTTAAGGCTGGTGATGCTTCAATCAATGTGTTTTTTGGATGGTCGTAAGGTGTTTGAAACCTCTACCCCGGCCTGTGTTTGACTATTTCTGTAACTTTCCGTCAATGACAATCCAACAAGTGTGTATGCTTGTGTGTGTGTGTGTGTGGGTGTGTGAGAGAAAAAGAAATTAGGCAGGATTTGAACTTCTATCACAAGCTCAGTTTTCTGTCTTCTCACCAACGCCTACTTATATTTCATACTTATAAACCGTGGTGAACAAAGTAATGATGCTTTACCTAAGTAAAAGTAGAAACAGTCTTGAAAAAAATACTCAATTACAGAATTTAAAATGTTATTTTATTATTACTTATCTTCCTAATGGTATAGTACAGTTTGTGAACGTTGTAATTTATCAATATGGTGACAATCATAGATGCATTAAAATTTATAGTTATAAATTAAAGTAATAGTAAAAATACTGTGGTAAATTTGTGTATATTAGGGGAATCATATGTTTAACACTTGATCTTTTACACAAAGTAAGCAACACATTAAAATACAAAAAATAACATGAAAGATCAAGCTGAAAAGTGCATTTATCCCCAACCTGTCTTGCACTGACTCTGTGGTTGCATTGGCTCTATAGTTGTGTTTCACACACACTCTTCGCTTGGCCGTGGCTGACGCTTTTTTCCGACAAAATGCACTCAATCCTTGTTCACACCTCAGACCTCATGTAAATCCTGTGCCTCCTTGTATGCCATGATGACGACCGGGTTAGTAGAGTAATGTTTTGGTAATCCAAGGACGCAGTCATTTTGAATGATTCCGTACTATGCCTGAGATTACTGGCTTTTCCAGAGATGGAGGTCGGTTAATTTTTCCACAATCTTAAAAGTGGAACATGCAGTGGTGGCCTCTTCTGCACTCACCCTAGTTCCTGCAGCTGAGAAGACAACTGTGATCCTTTCAACAATGGCCATACGCCACTACCAGGCATTTGTGGATCAACTTTCTAGGCAATTGGGCAGCAAGGCTGGAGATCCACCAAGGCTGGAAATCCACCAAGGCTGGAGATCCACCAAGGGCACCAAGCAAAATCAATAATCATGGACATATTCTTCTTAAAAGTGGCCCAAACAGATGAATCGATTATCAAAATAGTTGGCGCTCGGTTGATATAGACATCAACCAAGCCTGTAGCAGATGGGTTTAATAATATTTTAGCTTTTGAAATCATGCTAAAGCAACATCTGCTTTCATACAATCCTGCAGTTGGTCCACTTTGCTTTTACACCACAGTCAAACCACACCAGAATCCTGCTGAAAACGAGAAGTGCAAACAGAACTTGATTAAACGGAACACAAGCTGTAAAAAAAAAAGCACCGCACAGTACCAGGTTAGAGACAAATGTAAACCCGGGTTGTCAAATGTCAGAGGAGAAGCCAGACGGCTGTCAGACAGCTGCACACATGTCAGACAGCTCAGGTAATATCTGTGATTATGGGAGTCCCCCAAGCTTGAAACCAGAGAGCGAGGTTGGGCAGCGCGGTGTCAGCAGCTGACAGTCAGCCGCTCCACGTCTGCTCGCCCGCGCTTTTGATCAACGCGGGGACTTATCTTGCCGTAAGGCTCTGGGATTTGCATCCTGAGCGGTTTTTAACCCGCAGCTGTCTGGTTGAGTTGTTGCTAATCACAATTCCAAACCAAACCGCTCATTGGCATCTGAAATCAGAGATACAACGTGCATCAGCACTGAGATTTTTTTTCCCAAGTCTACCGTGTTTTGATTGTCTTAAATATCCAGCTCCATCCGAGTCAAAACACGATCAAAAGACTAATGAGTCCTGCAGAGGCGACATTTATCTGCCAGATTCTCAGCGCGTTTTCATCCCAGTCTTGTCTAACATGAAGAGAGCTTGGGGATTTTTATGATACTGTTAATGGCTGTCACCCCCCCTTTCCTAAATGGTCCGGGGGTTTCCTTCTTCCCTGCTTGGTAATTTGCAGAAGTGTGATGACCCCCTCCACAGGAAAGCATAAAAAGAAGACACAAGTCCCTCATCCGTTCTCCTAGCCTGACAGTAGGCATATAGTCTATTTATTTGACTGATGACAGCGCATTGTTCCAGGCTTTATGTGTCTTAACAAAATTGGAGTCAATTGTGAGGAAAGAGTGAGATCGAATCTTAAATCTTTCCAGATTGCATTGAGAGATGACAAAATTACAGTTCAAACTCATTCATTAGGCTAGTAGTGCCTCAATTCTTTTCTACCCGGTTTCCCAATTGTAAATACAAATTATTTTTGAGAAATTCAGACTAATAAGATCATTGTTTTTAATTCTTAATACTGTGTCTGATAGATAAGTCTAAACTTTGTTGAATAATTGGTTGAACTTCCATTTTATTTTAGCTTCACAAAAATACATCCTATTTAATCCTAAAAATGTGTTAATTTATTACAAAATAACTATATATCTAATATAAAGTCTATTTGGACTTTTCTGTATGTTTTTGAATGAATATTAGGCTGTTAAAAATAATACACTTTGGTTAAATGCTGCATCATGTGGTTGTGGTATCATCATGGCTGTGGTATGTGCCAGGTTCATTGTCCTCTTGCAATATTTGCCTTTTCCTCTCATCATTCATATCCTCTTCTGACCATGCAGTCTCTGGTGAAACCAACTGTCCCAAACCAACAGCTGTCACTGTGTCTCCACTTCAATGAAAATGTGTTAAATCGCTATAAAAACATTGCACATTACATTAAGAGTGCTAGTTTTGAGCTTGAATCCACAGATGCAGACCAAATGCAGTATATAACTTTGTAACTAATCAAACCTTAGTGCTTGTGTGTTTTGAGTGTTGCGAGCTCCTCACTCTTTCTAGCTTGCTCCATCAGACACTCTTTTCCACACTGGACTTTAGATACTTGAAAAAAGAACACATCTAATCCAATTTCATGGAAGTTTAATTACCTTAAAAGTAATTTTAGTGTTATGGTAAGAGAATTAACTGTCTTGGCTGTTTCATACCAATCGAGATATCGATCATATTCTTGTGTAAGTATTTTAAAAGCTTGACAGCTGATCTCTGTTTTGATCACAGGCTATATTCTATTCCTTCTTTGGTGCAACTGCCGACTGCACAACAATGCATTCCACGCACTTGAATCCTATTTGATGGACTGTAGGCATTTTTCAGGCCGACAAAGTGGATTGTGAATAGGTTTGGCCTTTGAGGAATATAGTATCCTAGGCTGTTTGACACTAATAGAACTGTTCCAGCAGCAAACACCACACCAGGTTCAGGCCTCCATGCTTCTCCAGACCGCAAATCCCTGAATGAAATGTGCTGCAAGGACTATGAGGATGTGCTGTGTAGTGCTTCTGAGCGGAACCAGCTGAAGGAAGTGAGCACAGTTCTTACACCATTCCCCAAGGCAACAGAATAGGAATATTCAAGAGAAATCAGTTACCATCCTTGAGATGGTTGAGACCGAATTGCAGGCTATCAGTCAAGGCCCTCCAGGAATCTCAGGTTCAAAAGACTGTGGATTCTTTACAAAAACAAACATGACCAAAGACAGTGGAAGACAAGAACCTTAAAACACATTGTGTACTTTTTGGCTACCATGCCGGAAGCGCAGTTTGGACTGAGCTGGGTGGATCTGGATGTTACCAATGGGGGAATTGCAACATCAGTAAAGTTTATAGATGACCTAAAGCATACACTGACAGGTACTGTCATCACATTTTATAAATAGTACTTTCTAGAGGGGCTCAGAGTCAGAGTGGGTCATCCACAAATCAGGAAATTGGCGTGTTGACTCCCAACTCCTCCAATCCACATCCACACTGAATCCCAAATTTCTGTAAAAGGCTCTATGACAAGAAAATAATGGTTGCCAATCTTTGCATGTAGTATAAAGCACTTTGAGAGGTCAGAAAACTATAGAAGTATAGAATCTTTCAGGTGTTATCATGAACTTCAAAGAATGTCCAAATTGTTCCTATTAAATAATAAGTAATATGTTTGCTTGAATTAGCCATCAATAGCTTTTAGTAAAGGCAGCACTATAATGAAATGCCATTGTGCACATTCAGGTCACAGAATGTTGCAATCTCGTATTTTTAATATGCAACCAAACTATACTTTAAACTCATTTGTAAATGATGTAAACTGTTGTGTTTTTGGGCCATGTTTTTGTGGTGTTTAGCAATCACCTCTTCATGTGTTTACCCCAACTATGCCCTCATGTGTTTACCCTTTTGTGGTGAGCTTGGTTGGACTTATAAAGAGTGTTTTGACAACATATCAGAAATGCCTCTGATAAAGCCCAAAATCCTGTTATGCACCAGCCCAATACCACGTATTTCATTAACCCCAAAACTGGACCAAGAGACATTGTGCCTACTTATTTGCAGCTTATAATTTTTTTTCTACTGCACAAGTAGAGTATACACATAAGAGAATGGGACTTGTATACAGAGGATTAGTAGCTAATTTTGTTAATTTCCTGTGGTTCATTTTTTGTTGTGGGCATTGCAGTGGGTGAAGGGGACAGTGTAAAGGGTATACGACTGTAGATGCTCGTTGGCAACAAAGTGCTTCAATCTTTATGACAGAATTCCACTCTCCTTTGCAAAGATAATCCATTTACCAGACAGTTGCAGTGTATAAAAAGATGATGATCAAACATACCATGCAATGCCATAGATGATGCAAGTTTTGACTGTGCATGCAATTGGCATGCTGACTGTAGGAATGTCCACCAGATCTATTGTCCATGAATTGACTGCTCATTCCACTACCATAAGCCATCTCAGATTTCATTTGCATGAAGATGGTCATCCCCTCCTACCAGCCTCACAACCACAGAATACATGTATCCACAGCAGCCCAGAACATCTACATCCAGCATCTTTACCTGCAAGGTTGTCCCGAATTTTTGCCCAGCTGTCAGAAACCATCTTATCATGCTTATCATCTCCACCAAGGTATTTATCTGAATGCAGATCCTCATTGGAACTGACTTCTATGGACAAATGTTCATCTGTGATGGTGCTGAGTGTGAGAAGGTGATGACCCCTCCCCTTCTCACCTGTTTATAAGGGGGGAACTGATTAGCAGAGAGGGAGTTCCCCCGGACGGGTTTGCGGAGAGTTTCCCCCCGGACATGTTTGCGTGCGGGACAGGTGACGCGACGCGTGGGACTGCCTGTTTGGTCCACCTGGTGCGAGGTGGACTTTCCCTGCTGGCGTGAGCGTTGTGTTTTCTTTTTTTGTGCCGCCGTCAATAAATGTTTTTTATGTGAGTTCCTTTGCCTCCTGCCTCCGCTTCTTTTCTGGTTGCCCTGATCCCTTTTGTGGGGAGACCGCGTCGGTCGCTCACACTGAGGTAAACAATGTTAGTGAAGTACTCATGTAGTGGCAGTGGGTTTATGGTATGGGCAAGCATAAACTATAGACCACAGAGACAGGTGAATTTTATTTAACGCCATTTTGTAATGTAGAGTGATACCATGATAAAATCATGAGGCCCATTGTCGTGCCATTCATCCACCACCATTGGCTCATGTTGCACCGTGGTAATACACATCCTGATGTTGCACAGTTCTTGGGATTCCCTGGATCAGGCGGAACAACAGCATGCTCTAATCCCTGCCAATATTCAGTAGCTTTGCACAGACATTGAAGAAGATTGGACCAATGTTCCACAGAGTGTAACCAACAACAACCTGATCAACTATGCACCCTGCATATAATAATCATGCTGTTTAAACATCATATTTATTCATCATATTGTTATGCCACACCTGTGACTGTCTTGGAAAAAGAAGTGCTCAATGAGATGGATTTTAGCAAACTTGTGAAGAATTTTTGTTGTTGGTGTTGTTTGGTGTAGGTAAAAGCAAAAAGAAAAGTAAATGAAAAATCAAATCAAAAATTCCAAAAAGGATTCTAACCATGAATAATAATGAAACCCATTAGAAACAAAATTAAGTATCAATCAATTTGAAGTTGTAGGAAGGATGTAAGCATTTTATTTACCCTACTGCCATCACACGTTTAACTCAACTTTAACTCTCTCTCTCTCTTTCTCTCGCCATCTCTCAGTGCTCACTACAATGAAGATCAATTTTATTCCATGCAATTAGTATATATCATAGGCTATTATCTAAAAATGACTCTCTCTCTGCCTTATAGTTAAGCTTTCTATTTATTCAGCTCCCACATTTAATGTTTTATTCCATTCTTTATTCTCTGAATCTCTTGGCCTCTCGTCGCATTTAGAGAGTGGAAACATGTGGGTGATGGGTGTGAATTCATCTCTCTTTTGTTAAGCTTCAGATAACGGCTCCAAACCACTGGATATTTGGATTTGAGGGCTGCATTTAAAAATAAAATAGTTTAGCATCATATGTTTTCTTCATAAGTTAGTTGCTATAATAATGAAATAATCAAACAAAAGTGTAGGCATTTGTTAAAGCTGATATTATCATTATATCAAAAACTATTTCAGCATTAACTCCTATTTTAGGTTATACTTATTGATTAGGCCTAATCAATGTTAGTGCACATTTTGTTTTTCAGAAATGGGTCTATGTAGTTCTACCTGCAGATGACATAGAGCTCCCATAGAGACTATTGAGGCTTGTGCACTGAGCTGCAGCAGCTGGCACCGCTCAGGTTCACATTGTAGAGATTTATTAGGCTAGGTTATAATTCCTATTTGTTATAAGTGAGGTAATGTTAGCTCTTGCTAAAAGAAAAGAATGAACTAAATTTATGACTATGCCTGAGTGAACTTACCAACAGATGAGGAGGATTTTCTTATGTTTCTTCTTCTCCTTCTTTGTCCACAATCACTAACGCCTGAATAAACTTCTCCACATCAGTACCTGAAACACTGCCAAAGACCAATCATCTTATGATCATTTGTACTATAGAGCTGCAAGGAGTAATCGATTACACTTTTTATACACTCTTTTTTTTAAATAGGCAGTTGACATGGCCTTGGTGGCCCACATGACTGGCAATGATGCTCTGTCCCAGTTCTTACTCAAGCTGAACCTCAGTAAAACTAAAGAGAAAGTCCTAACACCATCTCTTTTTCAGCTACTCAGCATCCAGGTGTTAGAGCAGGTCCAGTCCTTCCTTGTGATCAGAAAGACAACTTCGATCACAAAGGACCGTTCTCATCCCCTTCACTGCTCCTTCCAGCTGCTACCATCAGGCAGGAAGCATAAAGTCACACTGTTCCCGGAAAAAAACACTTCTTTCATTTCATCTGCTGTGAACACCATGAACTACGGCATGCACTCGTTTTATGTATTTTTTGGTGTTTTAACTCCTTTTTGAAATTTTTTAAATTTTATTATGTTCTTAATGTGTTTTTTATGGTAATGTGTGAATGCTTCAGTGAGCCTGTCAACGAAGAATGTCTGTCCCCATTTGGGACAGACGATAAAGAATTCTATTCATATAAGAATTTTACTCATATAAGTTGCCAGCTATTATATTATTTGATTCAACTTTTTTCTTCTTAAAATCAATTTTTAGGAAGAAAATTCTTTGGTCCTGGGTTCTCAAATCTGATCATTGCTTTTTGGCTTCTTTATTTTTCAGTAGAGATTAGTCAGTTAGTTATTAGTTAGATTTGTTATTAAAATTAAAAGTAGCTACAACCATAGAATTAAAACATTTTCTTCTTAAAAATTATTCAAATCGATTTATCAACCTGCTTGGCAAATAAGTTAATTCTAGTTGATCATTTCAACTCTGTCACAAACAATTACATGTTTTGCATTTGAGTCCCCTAGCTTCAATATATCTCAATATGCAACTGTTTAATAGCTTTTCAGAAAGAGAAGACATACGAAAACATGACACTTGCACAAAACTTGTATTGTGCTGTATTGGTGAATGCATGTGTATTTGTCTGTATATGTGTAGATATATGTTTATGAGCTTGCTGCATGACATTGTCCTGTCCTCCATGCACATGCAGGTCACTTTTAAAGAGTTTCAAGTTCTTACCGGAGTTAAAATACAAGTCACTTTTAATTGGAAATCTTGAAAAAGTCATAAAAGAGCATTAAACCCTGCACTCTGAACATAGTCTAATGGCTCTATTTTTTTCTCAAACTACTATAGACACGATTCAGCTTTTTCAGTTATATTGCAAAAATAACAAAAATTCTATATCAGCACTCAAAAATGCTTTGTCGCTAAGGGAGATTTGTGCAGTGTGAGCGTTTTTCCCCACACATCTAGAAGCAGATGCCCAACGCACAGCCCTCGCCCGCAGTGGCTACATACACAGACAAACGTTAGTGCTATTAGCATCGTAATTATATCTGCCGGAAAGTTGACAGCTGACACAAACAGCCGTCTAACAGGATTTTCCGCGAGGGGAGCAGCGCCAGCGAAGCGTTGCCTCGAAGAAGTCGCACCGCAGATGGAAAAACACTTAAGACGCAGCAGACTTGGAAAAGACCTGTCAGATACTCGGCACATCAAAGGAAGGAAATCCAACAAGACATTATATAAACCGTCTAGGACATTGCAAAAAATATATATATATGTATGTGTGTTGTATTTGCATCACATATCACACCATCAGGACTATCACTGCATCAAGAAAAAAAGTCCATAACAGCACTAACCTAGTTACCAATAATAGTCAAGTTACCAGGGGAAACACACACACACCTACGGGATCTCCAATTAACCTCAGTGATCAATTTACAAATATATTTATGTTTGATACAAGACTTTCTCTAATATCATCTTCTTAAATCATAATATTTCCTGATCTTAGGCCTGTGGACTGTTGTTCTTAACAAAAAAAAGACATTTTAGTTTGAATCTTCAGCTTTGGAAAACAATATGAAACACACTGATCTGGTCATCTTTTCAATAATCTATAAATTTACTGACTAGCAAAATATCCACTCATTCCAGCCCTACACTTTTTATCACTTGTCTATTCTTTTTCAGACTAAACAGACTGGAGAATTATTTGTTTGAAAAGATCCAGTCGAAGAATCCTGATTAGTTTTGGTTGTTGGCTTTAAAATGCAGAGATTTCTGTTTAGTGAGATTTATAGGTGATATTTGGCAGCTGACATGAACACTACAAATATAAATAAAAATCTATCAATCAGAAACATATTGGAGTATCTCTCATCTTGACACAGATATACTTAAATTTAATCTGCTGAAAAATTGGTTTGTGCAAAGACTTTTTTTATCATCTGCCTGTTTTTCATGCCCAGAATAACTGGTGAGGAAACGAGTGTGCGTGCGTGCGTGCGTGCGTGTTTGTGTGTGTGTGTGTGTGTGTGTGTGTGTGTGTGTGTGTGTGTGTGTGTGTGTGTGTGTGTGCGTGTGCATGTGTGTGTCAAGGCAAACAGGAGATCAAACACTTGATGGTCAAACAAACACAGCCATGATGAATTTTTAACTCTAATGCACGCACACACACACACACACACACACACACACACACACACATATTAGGAGAAGAAAAACACAAGCCGCTCTCTCTCGATGAGACCACCGAGCTCGCCGTTTGTTTGAGGTCACTGACTTCAGATGCGATACGTGGCGTCTGATGTCACCCACCGTCTGCGTGGAGTGTTTACGGCCCGACGCAGCATCGGACATGGCATGTCCATCAACAGTAAACTTTTAGTGACTCTGGACAGGAGCCATCGGCCTGAGGTGGTTACGGAGACTTCTGTGGTTATTGACCTCCATCTGATCGCTGTTGGAACTGGAAAGCGAACGGCTGGATGCTTAGGAAATTTTGCTGAGAATATTCATGGTGAATGTAGAAAGATGCTTCCGATGACCATCACTCATAGTGATAATGCCATATGCCAAAATAACCGAATCTAAATATTCATTCATTACTCAAATGTCCGACTCCTTCCTTCCTAGAACACTTATTTTATTTAAATGACAATTATTATCAACTCTGGCATGTTTATCTGTTTACACATTCAAGAAAATACCCCAAAAATTGCTGTGTACTATAGTTGCCAGTGATTTAAATGCAATTTTCTTCAAAGCAGAATGCAAACTATAAAATGAAGTTACGTTATGTCAGTTGTTGTTTTTCATACATATGATTGTATGGCTTATATTGGCTAAGAAAACCAAAAAAAAACTCTTAACTTGATTTAGACAAAAATTGTCTAAAACAAGAAATATAAAGGGTTAGGGTTAGAATAAACTAAATTATCTGTCAACAACAAGTGTTCTGATCTGTCTGAATTCTTTCACTCACTCTTAAAGTGTAAAATTCTGCAAATTGTTACTTAAAAAGTAAAACATCACACACTGCACATTCAGACTCCTATCGTGTTTCTTTAATCAAAATTCTTCAGAACACTATCATCTTACTCCGACTGCTTCCACTCCAGCTGAAGCATTCAAACATCAGCATGTAGTACATAATTCTCTGCACCAACGGTAGTGGGGTGATTGGTAACTGATCACAACCTTCTACTAAAAGGCGACTGTAAAGTTTGGATCCCAAAAAAAGTTGCCAGTCTGCTTTTACAGCCAAGGCAGCTGGATTCTAAATATCCTGCCTTGCTTTATTGGAAGGCCGGTTAAAATCAGTCTGAAAAGAAGAACAGTCTATGCTTTAAATAAAATGTTTAAAAGGATTCTCCATCCTATGGTTGCATTATATTGATATACTGTTTGTATATTGTGTGTATTTCTACTGTACTCTGCACAGATAGCGTGCATGTACATTTTGGATTATAGTACTAGTGTTAACCCTGCCTAGGACCTATAGATGTAATTGTATTTATCATCAATGAAGTCTTAGGGTGTTCATAGAGAAAACATACAATAATAATAAATAAGAAATACAGCCACACACATTCGTTCGTGATTTGCAGATTTGCGTGACGGATAGAAGACTCACCACTGGCCGTGGTAAAGGTATGAGCCTCTTGGTTTATTTATTCTGGTGCGCTAGCCTCACATTTAGACTAAACTAACTTTATTCAGCTTGACATCTTGGTTCAAATTATCCATTTTCTATTTGGGAGAGGGTGATTTCGTTGTTTTATTTTGTCCCGATCAATAAGCGTTGCGTGTCAGGTTCACATAGTCATCTGATGCAGCGGTTGCTAAGAGCAGATTACTCAATATTGCTTAGGTTTGTCTGGAAATTGTCTATATTTGCACTTGGATCCAAACAAATAATGAACTCATCATATAAGTATTTTGTGTGATTTCAAAGACTGCTAGATATTTTCAATAAAAAATACTTCAGTGAGCACCACTGCTGGTTCCTTCATCCATGAAGACAGTGGTTAACATAACTTACACATGGTCCCAAATAGCGATTTAACCTGTTTTTCAGTAGGCAGGATCACTTTCCTTAACAGACACCCCAGTCCACACCCTTGTTCTCGTTGTCATCAACTTTTTTTTCCATGGCTGTGTTTGTTCTTATTAACGTAATATTAGTGCATTGAAATCATGTGCAGAGGAAAGAAGCCCTGACCGTTACATAGAACAACAGTAAGGTGAGTTCATATGGCTTTGATGGGTTTTAAACAGGAAACCAGTCACCTGCCTCACCATCACACACACACACACACACTTTATCCCTCTATCTCACTGAAACGTGAGGAGTTTGCATCCCTGCAAGAGGATATCGTGATATGTAGCACAGTGGAACTTCAAGGAACTTCTCTCCTCAGAGTTACTTTTTTAAGCTGTGAAGCAACGTGGCTCATGGAACGCGTTTCATACTAAATATGAGTCTGCGGAGCGAGAACCCCCAAAGAGACGATGAAAATTTCAGAGAGGTGAGAAATATGTAGTGATTCGATTTGAATAGGTTAGATTAGATTAGATTAAATTAGATTATATTAGGTCATTGCAGCACCAGGGAATGAGTTCTTGTACTTTCTCAGACAAGAGAAAAAAAGTTAAAGGTATGACATGAAGTAGAGGGAGACAGAATGAAGTGCAGTAAATAAAGTGTAAAAAGAGTCTAACACCACTTAAAGTGAGGTGCTTAAAGTGATACACTATACCACAATGCACCATAATCTATATCGCAAAGCAAGGGTAGTCATTCACTAAGAAATGAATGATAGATTTCTTCGTGATTAATACTGAGTTTTTGCAGGGAAAAAATATGTTTGAGTGTAATCTAATAAGCACCTTCATTTTATATATTAAATGATCTGAAAGAACAACTGCACAAAAGCAACAGATCCCGGCATGCAAACCACCGCGGTTTTCTGCTAACTGGTGTTTTCATGCTGAGGTCTTATCAGAACATTCCACTTCTAGGGTTGCAGACTTTGTGAGGGGTTTTTAACACCTGATGAATTACGATCCATGTTTCCCTCACTGTATCATTTTCAATGTGGTTTTCCTGCTGATCCTTGATTTTACTATCTACATTATAACTACTGCTGACATGACATGAGCACGAGGCTAACCGTGCATATCACTAATGCATGCACACCACAGAGATGTAAACTACATTAAAAACAAGTTAACATCTCCCACTTTGGAGTTTTAATATCACTCATCCAAAGCCAGAACGGGTTTGTGCCGTATATAAAACTGACTTATGATACATATAGTGCCTAATTGATCATTACTTATCAAGAAGCCTGCCAAACCTGTCACACAGTAAGCCAAAAATATCATATCTGAGGCTGATTTGTTTTTCACATTACCGAGCCGGATATGATAGGGTCCTCAGGTCATTCTTTGTGAATGCCAGCCAGTCGATTCATTTTCTCTTCAGCGATGTACGTTTTATGCACTGTTTCTCTTTAAAAATAAATAAACTGGTCTAGAAGATTTTAACCAATCACTGTATATTTTTTAAAAAGTTTTTCATGTCTGATGCCTGTTGGATTTCAACAGCTCCGAAGGAAGTCTGGTTACAGAGGGACTGTAATGGTGTAGAGGCTTGTACTGAAAAGATAGCAATTCCAGCATTGGCGAAAAAACTTTATTCAGCTAAGCCAAGGGTCCCCAAACTATTTCCTGTGAGGGGCCAGGGTCAGTTTGTAACAGAAAAAGTGTGGCAGGAGTATAAATAATAACCAAATAAGTAATAAATAATATAAAAAAAAATAATATTAAAAAAAGTAGTAAATAATAACACACAAATGAGGCACACCTAACTATAGATATTAACAAAAATAGAGCGGGAGCAAAAGTGAGTTTGGTTGTGCTTTATTTAAGTATTGATTGCAAAGTACTAACATGTTTTAATCATCAATAGGCACGGCATGGTAAAACACACGGATAAAACAAGCACACAAGTGTGAATATTTAAAATAGAGCGGGGTAATGTCATTAATCAAACCACCAAATTCCTCATCCTCAGTTTCTGATTCCAACAGCAGCTAAATCTCCATCAAACATGCCAGCTTCACTGTCTTTACTTTCCGTGCCATGCGGCTCCTCTAAATGACGTGTTATAATCCGCCGGAAGCTGCTGCGCTACCGTAGTCCTGGTCCGGATGGAAAAAAATGTTTTATTAAACGAAAGCACCAAGATGGACATGTTAAATTTTCACTTCTTCTGCCAGCTTTACTGCTTTTATTCGAATGGTGACCGTCGAAACGCTTCTCCCTTTACCATTTTTTAGGGTTGTTAAAACAACGAGGCTCTGCATAACGCACATCCCGTTATTTTATAGACAATCCAAGAAAATATAAGACTTTTATGTGCGCCATGAAAATACATATATGGCCGTAAATTAAATAAGAGCTATATATATATATTTTTTTATAATAAGGATAAAGCACTGGGTTGTTTTCAATATAAAAAAGACATTTCTTTTGCAAATATTTTAGAAATATCAACAAATTGTGGAATCACACACTGTCCTGACCTTGTATTGAGTGACATACTGTCCCTGTCAGTAATGTTATCTGATGTTAGGCAATTCTTGGAAAAAAAAAAAAAAGTTTTATGGACTAAATACTTCTGCAACCCGCTGAGAATCAGACAAGTAGCAGCAACAAAACAGCTGGACATACAGTATGATACAAACATGCGGGCCGCACGCCAACGTCTATAAAACGGTAGGATAACATAACATCACTATCAGATCGGTTGCTATTAGCAGTAATGAGTCCATTCCAGGATCAGGACCTGCAGTCAATCATTCCAATCTTCCTCTGGTTGTTCGCTAAAGAAGCATCAATATGGCCGTTAAAGCTAAACCCCAGCCAGCGAACATGAGGAGTTTATACGAGTCTGGAGATGACAACCGTGATCCCGGGGCGAGTTCATCTGTTTTTATTACTGCAGAGCAGCATAAACACTACGGGGGCAAAAATATACACGGCTCCTTCTACTAGCATGTAAAAACACTGGTATCCACGGCAACTGTACACAACAAAGACGGCGGCAACTGTGGCCTCCCAATGCCGATTAGATATGTGAATCAAACACCAGCTGTGCAAACCAAAATTTGTTTGACTCAATTGTAACAAAAAACCAACAAGTACAATTAGAAAAGCAGCTGCCAAGAATGATACAAGAGATGCAGATTCTTCAGTTCTGCAGAAAGCATCAGGTTGTGAGCTCCTCTGCATTTCTGGATTTTTTTTTTCCCCCTTTTTGAACAGAAAAGCTCTCAGCCTCTCGGCCTCTCGGCTCTGCCAGTCTCACTTCATGATGCATTATATCCTCATTGACCCTTTCACCCTGGCATTCACTCCCGTCCGCCGCGCCCCCCCCTGCCCCCCCACCACCTCCCATTCAGACCCACACGGACAAAAAACATCAGTGTCAACTGGTCAGACCTCAGCGGGTCCGACAGCGACTGGTTAACCTTCAGATGTCAAAAAGCGCTCTGACTGAGCTTCTCACAGACTCCCGGGTTCAAAGAGCATCAAGAGTCAAAAACAAAAAAAAAAGCTCTGAAAGAACGCTGCACTGGAACAAAATGAGTCCCGGAAGACAGAAGGTTAATAAAAACTGTCGAGAATGTCAAGACGTTGTGTTTAAAGATCCCATTTAGACTCTACTTTCAATCATAATTTGGGTTTCTCCAAAAGGAAAAAAAAAGAAAATGTTTAACTGGTAGGCAAAAGATGTCTCCGACATCCCTGTAAAGTTTATTCTCATTGTTCATTCTTCAGGAAGTTACAGGTTCCACATCACACTTTGCAAATCGACTACTGGTCCAGGATTGGCCACATTTATAAAGTCAGGCTTGTCTCATTTTGGCCCTTTAGCAGGTAAAAACAACCTTTTTGTGTAAAAATCTGAATAAACATAAATCATCATCATCCATATGTAGAAACAAGGGTGGAAACATGTGACTTGGATTTACGCCATCAGGAAAGGTGAGGAAAGAATGAGGAGTAAAAAAAAGGGAGGAACGACGTTCAGGTTACATCAGCTTGGATTAAGCTTGATCCTGTCCCTTACGAAAATTAACCATGGCTTTACCATGGGAAATACCGTGGTTTTACCATGGTTTTTTGGGTAACCATGGTTAACCATGGTTTTTTTGTGGTAACCATGGTTATACTATGGTTTTTATGTAGTAACCATGGTTCTACCATGGTTTTTGGATACCATAGTATTACTATGGTTGGTTCATGGTACTTCCAAAACTACTTTTTTACTACATAAAAACCATAGTATAACCATGGTTACCACAAAAAAACCATGGTAAACCATGACCCAAAAAACCATGGTAAAACCATGGTATTTCCCATGGTAAAGCCATGGTTAATTTTCGTAAGGGGTGACAAATGTTACACTGCAAAAGTGTATTAATTACGGGATCATCCCTAAAATGATAATGGAACAATGGAAAACTCTTCATCCCGACAGAGACTTGGCTCAAACGGCTCATAGTTAATGGAGTGTTAAGTGAAAAAACTGAGAGGACAGACACTGATTTCTGTAACACACGAAAGAACCCAATAAATTGTGAACCGAGGGAGGGGGAAACAAAAAAGCGAGGACTGTTGATTCTACTCGGTAATGAGATTGCTGACGTGTGTTGAGGTAAGACACCCTTAAAGCTCTCTGTCGGGAAATGACACACTCACGGCGAAACACATTTGCTCTGGAGCTGTTTCAAGGATTCGGTGTTAACGCCTGAGCTCCACTTCCCCTAAAAAGATAATGGTAGGCAGATAATGATATTTTAGACCAGCTGTCTGGATCCTAGAGGTCAGGGGCCTGACATGCTGGATTGGGAGCATATTTGTGTATTTCTGTACTTTACCCCTCAAGTATCTAAAATGTATTCAAATAAAAGAAAAAGATCTTTCTCGGGGTCCAAGGTAAGAAGATTCATTGAAAAATGTCAGATTGTCAGAAACAACAGACATTTGAATAAATGTTTCACAATATTCTGAATTTTTGTGGTCAAAACCATTAACAAATGAATCAGCCAATACGGTGAGGAGTTCCAGGTAGACTTTGGTTTATTCTAAGGGGTCAGAGGTCAAAAGGTTGGATCCACAGTTTAAGCGTCCGGCAGAAACGGATTGATAGCCTTTCTTGTTTCAACATGAAGTTCCCCTAATGTAAGATGTCAGGCCCATGAAGAACTTTATCTCGCGCTGTCAGGGGCCAACCTCACTAATGTAATAGATAAAACAAATTTCAGATACTCAACATGCACAATTAATGTGGAAATGGTGGAGTATCCGGCCGCAGGGCGCCTGGTATCAGCGATGATTTCTCAGCTGTTGTTTTTGTTCCGATCCTCCGTTGCTTTCTCTGTCAGATTTATGTTCTTCAAACATCAAGCCCGTCGCGGACCGACGTGTAGGAGGCGTCGAGCCCGGTGGGGAGGACAGCTCAGGGTTTATGGAGTTTGGTTAAGGATGTGTGTATAGATATAGAGTAGAAATAGATTATGCAGAGGTGAGATGAGAAGAATCCAGGTAGCAGCGCTGCCAATGACTACACAACTATTCATTTCAGAATTCTGCCCCCTTATTCTCCAAGAAAAAATCTCTTTTCTGGGGAAAAAAAAGGGAAAACCCATAGAAATGTAACAGTGGATCAAACTCAGTCATCCATATACATGATATGAGAATAGAACACCAAAGCAGAATCATGTATCCTTATGAATATGCTATTTTATCATAGTTGTTGCTGTTCATAGTCTTACAAATGTAGACCCCAACTTTCCCCCAACTAGTGGTTAAATGTTACACAAAACTCACTATTTAGTACACATGTGTCAAACTCAGGTCCTGGAGGGCCGAGTGGGTGCAGGTTTTTGTTCCAACCAGGCAGTAACACACCTGATTCTACTAATCAACCAATAGAGCTCTTGCTGAGGACCTTCATTAGTAGAATCAGGTGTGTAACTGCCTGGTTGGGACAAAAACCTGCACCCACTCGGCCCTCCAGGACCTGAGTTTGACACCCCTGATTTAGTACATATCTTGGCTTTGAGGTCATGGTTGGTCATTATTTGCTGTCCAATACATTAACCTTAACACCAGCAACTAGATTTGCCCAAGTCTGTGACTGTAATTTTCTCCTCAAAAATAAAAAATCGAAAAGTTACACATAGTCTTGTTTTTTTTTTTCAATGACACGATAGTAGACAACTTAGACAAAAGTTTTAAGCAAAAAAACTACAAGTTTGAGATACAGAAGCAAAAAAGAGAGAGTTTCCGAGAGTTTTTATATGAGGAGATCGACCTCTGCCCTCGCAAGAACATGGCAAAGACAAACCCTCCCTGAAAAAAGTAACTTTATTTCAATTATTTTATTATTAGAATTGTCAGTCAAGTGCAAAAAGTGCTTAATTGCCAACTATTATAATTAGAACTGCATTGATTCATTGTTTATTAGATTGGTTGCCATCTATTACCTTTTTCACATCATTCTTTTCTGGTTACTTGAGTCTACTATAATATTTAACCAATGATCTTTGGGTTGTAGTAAAATACATGTGAGTTTGCATCTTCAGCTTCGGGAAATATTTTGCACCATTTCACGAACCAAAAATCGACTTGATTAATCAATGCAATAATAAAGATGAATTGACTGTCAACTGAAGCGTTAGCTGCATCCCTGTATTGCAGAAAAGTCACGTTCCAAACATCCCGTACCGAAGCACTCCAGAACTAATCCTGAACCATGCCACCCCTAACCCCGACATCCACCTGCGGCCTACCTTCCCTCAGGATGAATTATTATCACTACCATCAGTGCCTGATGGCTGCACAGGACTTAGTGTATCTTCGTGGAGGCTGCTGAGGTCAGAGCTTAGACGGCAAATATAAACTTGGCTGACAGAAACTAAACAGTCTGATGTTGATGACTTTTTCCTGTACAAGAAAAGACAACAAATTAAAAAAAGAAAGAAAGAAAATGCTGAGACAGACTAAATTCTTCTGCCTTGAACACTGTTTTTGTTTGTAGATAATATTACTTCCTTTCGCCGTACGCTCTTCCTCTATCTCGGTCGAAACTGTTACCACACCTCGCCTCGTTTCACAACGTCGGACAGATTCGTCTGTGAGAGTCAGTGCGGACGTACGAAAGCGGGAGAGAGAGAGAGAGAGAGAGGAAAAGGAGGAAGAGAGAAGCGCAGACATTAACATGGACTATTGAAACAACACACGTGTGAGTAATCTCACACACCTGGTTTCCATCTACAATGATTGGAGATGAACATCAATGACACACACACACACACACACACGCACGCTCAGTCAGTTGAAGGGTCAGCGCAGCGGAGCAGGTTACTGCTCATACAACCTGAAGCTAATTATTCTGCACAGGTCAGAGTGTGTTTGAGGAGTGTGGGCTGTGTGTGAGATGATAGACTGAGATAAGGGGTCTGTGTGTGTGTGTGTGTGTGTGTGTGTGTGTGTGTGTGTGTGTGTGTGTGTGTGTGTGTGTGTGTGTGTGTGTGTGTGTGTGTGTTGTGTGTGTGTGTGTTTAACCAGGAAGGTCTCATTTTTTCCTACAAAATGAAACGTGAACCTACAGTACAGCCGAACAAACGGGCTTTTTTTGTTCAGTGGTGGGGAAGCGTTGTTTGACAGTAAAACCGTCCGCTCACAATCAAGAGGATGGTACTGAAACAAACCAATTACAACTGCAACGTCCCCCTGGAGTCAGATTTCCAATTCAGAATGTCTGGAGATATCTGCTCCAGTTGCAAACAGTAGTAGAAGCTCCTGTAATCTTGACTTCATTGCACCTGTGACTAGTGTTTGTTGCACTAAATCAGCCCACACAATACTGCTGTAGTGTTATTAACATTTTTCGTGTATGTCTGAATAGCTAAAAATCAACTGCTGCCATGATCATTACTTCAACTACTTTGTAACTGGAATTCTAACTCTGACCCAATTCGACATCTGACTTCCGAGGTTATTGGAATGCAGCATTAGCCCCATGCTGAACAGCACGTCAAAATAAAAGTCCAGCCTGAAAGTAATGGTGCGTTCCAGTCGTACTCGAAGATCCTGACTCGGAAAATCGCACTAAACTTTATCAACCCCAAGTTGAAAATCCAACATGGCGGTTCCATGCAGGAAAATTCTGTTTTTCAGCAGTTTTGTTTTTTGTGTCACATTAAATCTGTGATAAACATAATGAATGAGTCTTTCATCCATCTTCTCTCTAGTATTTCATGTTACATGAATTCCAGGACTTACATTTCCCTGTTAAGTGACCTTACGTATCATAGCAATAATTTCTCTATTTGGGTCATGTAGTTACATTACATATAAATCGATTCTGAATCAGCACATTCACAAAACTCAAAAAGGCCCATGATCAGGGCCAAATAAAACCCTAGATCACCCTAGTTAGAGCACATGTATGTAGTCAGGAATTCTTCCACTGGCTCTTAGTGAAAGAAGCACTCAAGCACTCAAATTTATGTAAATACGTCAAGTTTTAAAACATCAGCGCTAATCTTAAATTTAGAGCACTAAAAACCCACCAATCACACTGGAATAACGGACAATTTACATATTTTTCCTCCCTTTAGTTTATTAGCGGCTGAAATGAAAACACTACATTAGCACCATCCTCTGGTAAGCAGCGGGTTGGAAGGATGCACATTAATTAAAAAAAATGATCTACATTTCTCGTCACTAGAAAACATCTAATATAAGTTTGATGAATAAATAAAAAGTACAGCCTGGGGGGAAAGGGGGTGTTCTGCACATAAAACGTGTTTTTCGAGCAGTAAAATAATTATATGACTGTACTCTGATGAAGCATAAAAATGTGTTCAGAAAAGACCAAGCATGACCAGTGGTGATGTAGTGTGTGTGTGTGTGTGTGTGTGTGTGTGTGTGTGTGTGTGTGTGAGGGCTGATGGAGACACACACAAATCTTACGCCAACACGGAGCTAAGAGGGCAAGCATGACCACATGTAAAGCAGCCAGAAATTACATGAAAATAAACCTGTCTTAGCCACAACTTGGTTTTATTTGCTCCGACTCATCTGCCGGAGGAAACGTGTGTGTGTGTGTGTGTGTGTGTGTGTGTGCATTGGGAGGAAAAACCATCCAAGCAGGTACAGAAACACCAGAAACCCTCCCCGCGGTACATCCTGGAGCCGCGTAACTCTCCGTGGAGGTAAAAACGTGCTTCTGTGTCCACCCCTGATTTACCATGACGAGGCGAAATCACTGGGAGACATCTGCTATCTCTCTCTTTTCTTTTTTTTTTGAGGACGTTGGGTAATGTTGCGTATGAATCACGGCGAGGCTTTCACTTCCGCTTCGGAGCCGCCGGTTCATTGGAAATCTGATTCATTGACATGTGTCACCACGTCATGTTTGGCAATTCACTTTCAAATTACGCTGACTAATATAGAAGAAAACATGTCAGTCGTAGGCCTGTCCAAAATACTATTTTAGAGGCCTCCCCCACAAAAACACAACCTTATCAATCCCAATGTGAAGCATCCATAATGGTTGGAGCTAAATACCCTGGTTGTGTCATATAAAATGTTCTGACAAAAGCATCTGGCCACTCGTGAACCTGCAGGATGATTTCACATTATTTGCAGTGATATTTATAGATAACAGTCGGTATTCGGAGCAGATGGACGCGTATCTTAACACTCAGGCAGAGCGGTGGAAACGGTCCGCAGAGAAATCACAGAAAATTCCTTCGAAATGATTGCTAATTACACAGCACATTCTTCGGCAGACTCAGGGGGGTTGTGAAATATGAGCGAGGGAGATATACAGACAGAGAGAGAAGGAGGGAAAGAGAGAGAGAGAGAGGGAGAGGGATGGAGGGCGCGAAGCCATTGGGGGTCAGGATAAATAAAAAACCTGAGATGAAAGCTGGACTACGTGGTGAGTCAGGATGAAGGCTAAAGACAGAAAGATCTTTGATAACGTTCTATTCTTATTCGTCATCATCACGTTGGATTAAGGGTGATGTAGAAACATAAACCCACAGAGAGCGAGAGAAAGAGAGAGAGAGAGACGTTGAGACAGACCGGGAAGAGAGCGTTTCATCACATCCATCTGTCATGGGTTCACGGGTCGTCTGCGGATTACATGAAGGTTGTAACTTTCTGGTGAGTTGCAGCGCACAGCTAGAAACCACCATCACTTTAAACCGTCATTGGATTTCAAAGATAACTTCGGAGGGAGGCTGTTTTTTTTTCCCACCTTGGCCAGATTATATTAAGGCTCCCCACCGGGAAAAAACAGAAATGAAACAAAGTCATCCCTGAAACATAAAAGTCACACACTCACTCTGTGCACCCCGATGGAAAAATCTCACACTCGACATGGACACGTGTCCATAAGGTGATCGCCAAACAAGAGCAGCAAGATGTATTTTTTAACTAGGTCTATCTAAAATACATTCTACATCTGTTGCTGAATGTCACCAAAAGCTTCAGTTGGGGAAAATCTCACAGCAGTTTTTGCTCATTTACTACAAATTAGGTCCTGTTCATTAACATTAAGGGCTGCAACTAACAACTATGTTGATATATGAATAATCTATCAATTGAAACAATCAATCAATTAGTTGTTTGGTTCATAAAATGGTATAAAATGTCAAGCACTGTTTCCCAAAGCTGAAAATGCAGTACACAACCCAAAGATCATCATTTTATTGACATAGAAGACTGAAGAAACCAGAAAATGTTCCGTTTTGAGTAGCTGGAACTAGAAAGCTGCTCCGAGCTATGCAGCACAGATATGTGACTTGTGGCTTCAAAGAACTAAGATGGCCAAATTCAAGGCCAACACAAAGACTTGTGTACTGTAATGATACGCTTCAAGAAACCATCGCGTGAACATAATGATTGAACATAAACCTGTTGTTGTCCAAAAATGAAAACGGTTTGTTAAAAGCATTCTCCTGACAGTCTAACCCATACAAAACTTAATTTATTCGTGAGCCGAACCTTACGTCACCTAAACTGTATTTTTCAGACGATCCCTGGCATGGATCACATTGGAAATGGTTCACATGTAATGGCCAGAAAATTGCTAAAAACAACTGATATGACGAGTTAACATTTAATTAGTTTGTTGTGTTCATTGTATTTCCATGTGCTGTAAGAGGTTTTTTATCTGGGACTTGAGGCAGTACTATTATTACCCACTAATGCTGTTATTTCGAAATAGTGTTTGGTCCAGGACCAGTAGGTGGATAGGGCTTACCCTCAGAAAACCCTAGAGCAATGAAGCAAAGAATGTTCTGGAGCAGTCCCACAGGTCAAAAGGAGAACTAGATGTGGGAAGCCAACAACAACATAGAAGAGAGGTAAAAACCAAAGAGGAACCACTTGGATATTTATGAAGACAAATGGCGTGTAACAGGGTTCGTTGGACAGATCCACTGTGGATTTTTCCTCCGCAAGGAGCCAAACGTAGTAAGTCAAAGGAGTCAGAGAGGATCCAGGCGGAACCGTTTACAGCTTTGTAGTTGATTCAGGGTGCATGTTGTCAGAACTGGACCATCACAGGTTCTTCAAGGCCAGAATGTTAGGAATCCTCATCTGCGGAACATGAATCCATACTGAAAGTAACTTAATGTCCATTTGTTCAATGATAGTGTACGAATGAGGTCTAGGACGAAAGAATTTACCGACCAACTGGATGATCAATGAAACCAACATTGGTACCTGAAGCTAACAAGATATAATATGCTCTGATTTGGGGTTAAAGCCTTTCCCAGCTCATGTTGGGCACAAATCAGAATTTATCACAGGGCTACGACAGAGAGAACTATTTCTCCAAACAATACTGAGTTGCCAGTTGACCTAACATGTCTGTCCTGGGACTGTGGATTAAAACTGGAAGCACAGGATTAAAACTGGAAGCACAGGGGAAAAAACTACACAAATAAGTCAGGGATGAGGATCAGGACCAGGACCTTCTGGATGTAAGGCCAAAGTGAAATGTCTGTAAGTAAGGTGAAAGGTGCCACTTGTAGAGATGTTGTCTTTTTGGAGTTTGGTAGCCAACTGGACAGCCGATTGCAACCAATCAGATGTGATAACCGCACTGCATCACACTGAACTCGGCTTGGGCAGTAACAAGGCATTACAGTATACCAGGGTATGATTTTCAATAGTGCCAAAAACACAGATGATGAAGTTAGCTGATGTATTGTGCATAGCACAGGTCAATCTCTGCAGCCCTCCAATGAGAATAGCCGGTCCACCTTAAATGTAAGGCCATTTTAAGATTGATATACACAGGATCAGGGAATGCGTGTTGAAACTAAGGTCTTCCCCATTCATTCGTCAGCACTGCATGTGGTGCCAAAGGAAAAAGAAAAGGAAGCCGCCTAAACCTGACATCACGCTCCGGTGGACAATCACATGAACCTGGTCAGACGGATCAAAGCGGTGCAGCCCTGACAAGAGGGAGCACAAAGAGGGAAAGACATTCATCTCCATTTGGTAAGGTTAAAAGTGAACCTATTAGGCTTCGATGGTGGTTTCTGACTCATTCTAAAAGTGACAAGATAAAAACACAGGGAAGGAAAATAAAAGGAGAGCAAAGTGTTGGTCAAGTGAGATATGAAGTAAATGAAGCCGGCGAGTCAGAGAAATGAGACTTAATTTTCTTGTTATTACAGACTTTAGCACAAACAAACACAGCCACACCTCCACACAGACTTGCAGGAAGGCACCGATTGCCCGCTTCAGTTCAGCTGGGAGGCGGAACGCCACAGGAGCGTGTCCTGGGTCATGAGGAGATGCGCCATTTGTCACTGTCAAATAGCCTGAACTGTAATGTTGAACACACTGCACTGCGACATTCACAGCTATAACTTTATAATGGTAGAGGGTCATCTCTAAGGTTGTCCTAGGTCCTATGATCCCCTTCTTCAGAAAAAGGGTTAGGTGTCCTGATTGAGGTTCAGCAGGAAACATAAAGAAGAGCCCTTTATTTGTATAAGACTCCTATGGTGAACACCTTGTTAAAGTTGTGGTTAGGGGTTAGTAAGGAATAAAGCAGGTTAGGGTTAGGGTTAGGCTTTTTTCTATGAGCCATAAGTATTTAAACCCAACAAGAGTTGTCAAGGTAAGATTACGATTAAGAGTAATATTAATATTGTATAAACCACAAAGCATTGTAGGCTGGACAATGCTATACATGTTAAATGTTTTTGTTTTTTTATCCAAATACCATCATACATACCAAATACCTCGAAAAATGTGAAAAGATGATATCTCCTTTGAGTCTTTTGTGTGTTTCATTGCTCAAAGATTATAAAATAACTATGTCAGCATCCACTCTTTCCTTGTTACAAATTCCTGAATCTATGAACAGGCAAGTATGAAAATGCAGGACACAAAAAGCCCCTCTTTACTGTAAATTCTCAGTATTTATGTACAGGAGTTTCTACATTTTACTTATGAATCATTTAAATATTGGACCAGAAATGTCTTGCAAACAGGTTGCAATGCCACAAATCATGTTTGTAGAACCACCCCCCTGCAGATATGATTTTTTCAATGAACAAAAAAACAAATCGCTGCACACATATCATCCTGCAAAGAGATGCTCAAGCATGCAGCTGTAGAAACAAGAATAAAACATTATTTTGTGAATGAAAGATGTTTACAACCCTTTAAAAAAAGACGTTCACTGCTCTATATGCTGATACACAGATATCTCTTTCATTCCATTCTTGCTTGTGAAACCTGGTCTACGGTATCGGCCGCTGACAGCTCGGGGCTGTGTTAACGCTAGTATAGCAGCAGTGAAGCAGAGACGAGGTCTGGAAACCTCACTTCATTCTTACTCAGACTCGTAACATAATTTCACACGGCTCCCTCTGGAGCCACAAAAGGCTATGTACAACTTGTTTCACTCCCTAACACCAGTCTGTAAAAAAAAAAAAGGAAAAAAAGGGATGTGTAAAACTGGTGAAGTTCTCCTTTAAAGTAAAACAAACAGGGCAAAGCCATGGGGAAAGTTAAAGCGCTTATTGAAAGCTCTGGGTGATTAACCTCACGGAGCACAGTGGAGATATTCAGGCTGCGGTGAAATGAAATCATTATTTACTGTCATGTCTCGGTGCTGAGCTCCGTGGTGGTTCAGCTGCGGACAAACGGTACTCTGGTACTCGTACAAGTACTCGTCCGAAACATTGACTGAGTAAAAGTTACTATTTGAGAGGCCTCGGAAGAACAAAAGTCATATGACAGTTTTAAGTGCTTTTCATGTTAAGACTTGAAAACTAGTGATGCAACTAACGCCTATTTTCATCCATTATTGAAACGTTAATTGATTAGTTGTTTAGTTTATAAAATGGTGTAAATGGCAATCAGTGTTTCCCAAGGCGGAAATTTTATCTAAAATCTCTTTGTTTGTCCAGACCAACAGTCCACAACCTGAACATCATTAGTTAACTAAGTCTGAAGCAACCAGCAAATAATCAGATTTGAGAACCTGGTTCCAGCAAACTTGTATATTTTCCTCTTAAAAATAACTTGAATCGATAATTCAATCAAAATAGTTGACAATAATCGCAAATTTGTTGCAGCTCGACCTAATAGTATTACATTTGAATAACGTTACATTTGATCATATAATGAAGTTTTATTTCCTTGTACCTAATCCTCGTTTTTCTGAGCACGCCTTGAATATGTCACAATGTAATCTCATGGCAGCTCCTTTAACTAGCTAGTATACGTTCATCCTGTCCAATTCAACGTGGATTTCAATTTTGGAATTTTATTGTATTTCCAATAGAGCTTTTAGTAATTTCCGAGAAGAATATTTCCATATTCTCTAGTTCCAACTTCTGAGATCTGATCTGGTGTTCTATCTTCAGCTTTGATAATATCCTTTAACCAAACAACTAAGTGATTGATTGTTTCTACAATCAATTATTCGACTATCAAAAGCCATCATTACTACTTTTAACTAATGGTACTGTGATCAGTAACAGAAGTATAGATGTAGTAAAAGCTCAAGCCCTAGTTCAAAATATAAAGCAAATGATAGAAGTGCAAGTTTAAACAGGTATACATTACTTAAAAAAAATACTTTCTTATTCATGCGTTCCTACCTACTACTAGTTGGAGGCAAGAGGCAAGAAAACAAGCAAATCAAATGTGTGATGAGTAGATTAAACAGTTACCAATACCTCCCAAATATTTAATTGCCAATCTAAAGAAATCGTTTTTTGAGAGCTTTTTATTGTTTTTTTTCCTTACGTTCTCTATTTTCACCTGACAAGCGTAGGTGAGTTGGTACGAGCTTGTATGGAAATTCCTCCGGATAAATGGGATAAGGGCTTTAAAAAAAAAAGGTGGAAGATACACAGGAGCTGAGAAACACCCATCATCCCAATTAATGTGATCAAATGGCTGCATGTTACTGCTTAGGACTTATCCCCCTCACACCACAATGCCTCTGTGGAAGCCGCACACACACACACACACACACACACACACACACACACACACATACTTGACCCCTGTGACACCTGCCTTCATTGGCTCTTTTCTCTGGCTAATTTGAAAACGCTCCTTCCTTAATCCTCCCCCTTGGAAAATGTTCGCCGCGCTCTCTCTCACACTGTTTCCCTTCCTCTCTCTATCCACTTTTCTTCTATCAATTCAGCTCAATTGAAAATCTGCTCGGCTGGCAGCACATTAAAGAAAGGTAGCTTTCAATGGTGTATCCATCCAACTGTTATTATAGAGCCCGACAGATGAATAACAGCCATTAAACAAAAGCCAGTAAATATCGGTGTTACCTTCTGTAATGTAAAACAATATGTGAAATCTGTGTTTGTGTATGTCTGTGTGTCCTTGACCTTCTCGGATCCAGGGCTCAGCGGTGAGAGCCGCAGCTAAGGCTTTAATGATATCCTGCGCACCAGAACAGATGATTACAATCAGTTAGGAAAACACACACACTCGGAGAGAAAAGAGAGGCGGCTCTAGCTCCTTGTTCCAAGCGGCCAGTGTTGCTAACGCGCCTTTTTGCTTTCACTCAACCGAAGCCACACACACACACACACACACACACACACACACACAGACAGACATCAAGGGAATACAACTTGGGAGAATTGAACTGAGATAATCGGCAAAACTGAGCAAAAAAAAAGGGAGAAAGTGAAAGCACCCAGGGGTGGTTTTTGTTTTGTTGAGCAAGGGAGATTTACTTTTTTTTTTTTTTTTTAGAACAATTTAGTGAATTTTTTTGGTTACTGTGGATTTTGGAATCCAGATCAGGGGTGGACGAAATGCTCAAGCTCCTTAGTATAGGGCAAAATACTATGGTAAATGCACACTCTTTTACAAGTAAAAACGTTGTGCCATGCACCTAAAGTATACAGGCTGTTATATTATTATAGTTTATTATCCCGCTTGTTTTCACATCACATCATCAACAATGGTTTGTAACTACAAAAAAATGCAGAAGCTGGGTAACTTCCTCCTTTAGTCGGTTTATTTCTTTTCCATAGATTAAGCTTCCCTGGAGAATGATCTGATGTGTTGATTTTATTGTAAAAATAGTGTTACAAGATTTTCAGCTACCAGCAATGAAACGTATGTTGTCAAGTAATGTTGAAGTTCATCAACGTGGAGGCAATTTTAGATACTTTGAGTAGATTGATATGTAGTAAAAGTACTGCATCACATTAAAGTATATGGCATGATTAATAAACTTTAAACACATCAGACTGGTGCATACAGGTGCTTTCCAAAACGTCAAGGTCACCTTCAAAATAAAAGCCCACCACTACTTTCAGAAAGAACAGTAATTTAAAAAACAGGGTGCTAATAGGAATTCCACCAAAGACTCAATCTATTGCAGAGTCACAAAATTTACTAATACTAAAAAAACTCTTAAGTATATCAAGTTTGTTTGCTGAACTGTGAATACATGAGATTGGCTTTGTAAAATGTCACGGCCACGCCCCCTTTAAGGAGCGAGAGAACAAATGTCTGCATTCGTTTGCTGTTAAACCAACCTTTGTTTTAAAGACATGTCTAGTAAATCTTTAGCTACCTTTCCTGAACCTGAGTGTTCCCGATAGCTTAATAATTGAAGGCTGATCAGTGGGTCATCAGGCCGCTTCAGACCCCCACCGTCCAAGCGGACCCCTAATTCTGATGGGCAATTTAAACAGTAACATGAAAATACATTATTTTAAGCTGTCAGCAGTCGGTCTACATGGCGTGAAGAATTTCCTTCAAATGTCCAGTTGAACACCAGTGAAATGCCCAATGTCCGGTTGGATAGTGCCTGTTCAAACACGGATTTTCCAGTCCTGAAGGATGGGCTGAGGGTAAATATAGAGAGTATAATATCCTCTTCTCGTGCATCCTCTACAGCGTAACTCAAATCATTTTCAGTCCACACCGACACTTAAAAGAGTAAATAGAAATGTGAGTTCACATGATCAGGATGGCTTTAACGTGACTAGTATAAAGTAGCATCAAATAGAATTAGTCAAGTTATGTCATTTTTTATTCGTATTGCCCAAATTCATAAATCCGACTCACCTCCTACTTATCGAAAACACCGTAAAAAACACCCTAAAAATCACTTTAATGGAAAAGATGGAAGAAAATACTTAAGTAAAGTACCTCAAAACTGTACAGTATTGAGTAACTGTACTTCCACCACAGGAAACCTATAGAACAGCCACAATTTAGGGTGAAATTTCTGATTACTGTCTTTATTCAAATTAAAAGAGCAGTGCAGTATTTAATATTGCCCCGCTATATTAGAAGTGAGGGGCTTATCATAGAAAAATTAAAAGACATCTTGATCCAAATGGTAATCTCTAGCAAAGATCCCAAATCGCTGTAGCCCACAACTCCCATAATGCATCCTGCTCAGCATCATGTTTTAGAGCTGTTGCAGCCTTTATTCTAATATATAAACATACGTATCCCTGACATAGACCCAGTGCTGCGACGTATGAGCCTCAGCAGGTGGTTGACTCTCTACCACACGTGTGCTGTCCTTACACCCCCCCACCACCTCCTACTAGTTTCTGATTGACGAATGAGACAGTATCCTGTTCTTTAGCCCCAAAGCCTTCTAGGATCTACAGATTACATTGCTGTAACGTGGGATTAAAGGGATCCGTAGTCCTGATTTCACCCCTGAACCTGAAGCTTTTCACTGTGATGCACCCCCCACACTGAAACAATGGTATAACCTCATGGACCTCAGTTTCTCCACATTTAACATGTGACACATAATTAGTGAAACGTGTACTATAATAAACTATTATAATGAGAACTTTCACTTTTTATAATAATTTATTAATTGATTATAAAGAGTCATTTTTGAGAAGAAAAAATTCCATACCAGTAAACTGATGATCTTTGATGGACTGTTTTTCTAGACAAAAAAATCACATTTTAAGGTGCATCTTCAGCTTTGGGAAACAGTGATCGACCATCACTATTCACCATTTCATTGACCAATGTCATTTAGCAGTCAGCAACTAATCAGTCCATTAATCCAACTTATCTAACTTTAGCTATATTTGCTGACATCGCCTCTGTACTTTAACTTAAGTAACTTTTTTTTCCACAAATCAGGACTTTCACCTGGTAATGATCACTTTACTTTTACTTAAAGAATCTCAGTAGTAGCGTCCACCACTGGACCTACATGGATGTAGTGGATCAGGTGAAGCATGCACACACACACACACACAGTCACTCACCGGCTCGTCCATCTGCTCCTGGTCGTAATAATCGTCATCGTCGCTGTGGCTGAAGTCGCTGGCGAGGTTGGTGTAGAGCAGATAGGCGAGGAGAAGAGATATTCCCAGTAGGTGCATGTTTATAAAGTCCTCAAGTGTTTAGAATCCGCGAACCATCAAAAAATGGATTTTCTTTTTCCTTTTTTTTTTTATTTTTTATTTTTTTTTAAAAAACCCTCCCCTGTGTGTGCGCTCCCCTCTCCTTCTGCCGCTGATAACACTCTTCCATCTGGCCCCTCTCTCTCTCTCTCTCTCTCTCTCTCTCTGCCCCTCTCTCTCTCTTTGTCTCTCTGTCAGGGTCCGGTGCTCGGAGAGCCTGCAGCATGCGTGTGTGTGCGCGCGTGCGTGTGTGTGCGTGTGAAACCCCGCTGTGAGTGAAAGAGCGGTCATATGGAAACAGATAAATCCGGTCCGAGGTGCATGACGCGTCAATTAGGATCGCTGAGGCGCTAATTTACTGGAGGAAAAAGGAGCGCCTTCAAAATAAAAGCCCTACATTTCTGCACACTTTTCTGAAAGAAGAGTAATAAAAGGAAAGAAAAAAAAACTGTGCACAGGAGAGTAATCGATATTTTTTTACTGACCTCTATCGCCAACTGATAGGAATTGCACCAAAGACTGTGGAAGAAAGAAATACTCAGAGCTTTTAATGAAGTACAAGTAGCAGTGCTGTGTTTAAAAAAATAAAAGTGTGTATATTATGGGTGTATATTACTTTAGTATTCTAAGCTACTAAGTCTAAGATAGTAGTCTAAGCTATATATTATATAGTGTTTTTAATAAAAATATGTGTGAAAGTACTTTATCATAGTTTTTCAATATGGAGACAGTTATACAAACTCTCATAACAGATAACATTGTAGTGTTTACACCCTAATAATAATAATAATAATAACCTGTTAATAATCTATTACCAGGTCACTATTGCAAATAAGAAGTTGTTCCCCATTGATCGTCTTGTTAAATCAAAGTGAAATCAATAAAATAAACTTCGTCATTCATATAGTACTATATTACACAAAGTGCCTAATACGTAAAGTTGCCCTAGGTAAAGAGCAACAATTTAAACAGTTATAACATTGAAATACACTATATTTTGTAAATTCACATTCTGATAAGTAAATAATAGGGAATGTGGTAAATATATTTACTTCTGAAGTATAAATTAGCACCACATGGTGATACTCAAGTAAAGTTAATTTTCTCAAAATTGTAGTTACGTACAGTACTTTGGTAAATGTACATAGTTGCTTTGCGGCACTTGTTGACGACCACTGCCTTATCCTCTGTGGTAAAATACTTTTCACAGCATATTCCCTTGTATTTCTCATCACAGGTGCATGTGAGGTACTTCTTCTTTCTGAGCTGTGCTCTTCTTGGTTGCAACTAAGTCAAGTCATATAGTCACTTGTATTTTTTTTTTTATTATAATGCTGTATTAGTACTGTAACTGAAGATATAAATACTAATTTATCAAAAAGAATCATGTTCTCAGGCTATAAAGTTCCCCTTTAATGATGCTGTTCAATTGACGGCCTCATGACCTTTGGAACTTGTCTGTCATTAGACATAATAGACTTGATTTGATTTTGTGTGGAGGACGGGAACAGGTTTTGATTGTGGGGAAAATTCTGTGTCATCACTCAGCAGGTCATTGACTCTGCTGTTCTGTTCTGTTCTGTTCTGGAGATTGAAACACTGGCCTCGATTGACTACTTTATTTATTCATTCCCGGTATTTAATATTTTCGAAACAAATTAATCTGACAATGTCATTATCCTTTATTTTAATACTTTTGTTCATAATGTTCAAGTGTTGTTTTTAAAAGGATATAAACTTAAGTAAGACTTGTCTTGTATTTGATATTCCAATATTGAATTGTACCAATGGTATAAGATATCGCACTAAAGCGCGATTTTTTCATCTGATAAGAATTTTTTGCCTGTGTCATATGTTCTTATTTACAGTAATATTAAATAAATCATTGTTATTATTACTAATTCAGCATTTAACAATGAAGAACTCAGTTGATCTGCTCCATTGGGGCGGTGTGGGTGTTTGATCGTCCACCCAGGTAATTTCTGATTGGTCCACGGACGTACATGCAACGTCACTTTATCCAACTCACTCAGAACAGTGAGAATAGCCCATGCATATTTAGGACCCAGGATTCTGTGAGGGTCCTCTGTTCTCATTCTAAAAGTTTTGGATCCAGAGCTTCACCCTTTAGGACACTCACCCTAACATCTTGTGTCTGTGTTCTGTCTTTTGCTTCCTGTGTGTGTGTGTGTGTGTGTGTGTGTGTGTGTGTGTGTGTGTGTGTGCGTGTCCTTTTTTCAGGTTCATGGTGAGAGGAAATCACGTGGCCTATCTGAAGCTGGATGCTGTACCGATATACCGGACATTGATGGGGCTACGTCCATCCTTTATGCAAGGAA
>JAYKQN010000003.1:16200000-16377500 GCA_036785175.1 Eupleurogrammus muticus | reverse complement strand
TATGTTGCAAAAAGAATGAAAATGTACAATTTCCTCATTACTTTGGATACTACACAAACTACACTTTTTACCATTGAACACTGTGTAGACATAAATACCACTAACTACTTTTCTTTTCTTTTGGTAATATGGATTAACTGAGCCACGAGAGGGGAAATCGAGCAATTTAATATTGCAGTCCCATAAAGGTGGGGGACTCACCAGAGACAGATCAGGCTGCAAAAACACTTCATGCAATCCAATTTAATATCGCTTTTGTGAGATTCTCTCTGCCTCATAAATGCTTTTCAAGAGTCTCTCCACAGTCCCCGAACTCAAACTGCAAAACAAGGTTTTTAGGTCCTTCAAAGTAACAAAGAAAGACAATAAAATGCATTTGTATAAATAATTACATCAAAGAGGAGAAAAATTGTTAGAGTAAGAATAAATCGGTTGAGGAAAAAGCATAAAAAAAATCCTTTGAGAATAAAAAGAAATCTTGATATTAATTTTCTCAGATCTGACAAAGCACCTTCAGTGTCACAAACACTACTCAAATGTTTTCACAAGCTGAGAAATTATTATATTACCCTGACTGGTAAATACACTCTGACATGTCAAACTGGTGGAATGCTGCTTTAAGACATGAATACAGCATATCACTCCACCTATTATATATTCAATGCTCATTGTGATGATTGGTGACTGGTAATGACAACTGTTATTATTGATTGTTAGCTGCAACAATTAATTCGATTTCTCAGATCCATATTTATGAATTCAGCGGTAGCTTTTGTTAAATGTGACGTGCAGACGGAGGGTAAATTGAAGCGAGAGTGTAGGAGATGACGTTAAGAAAAATGCCCAGACACTCTGCGCTTCATATGAAACAATGTGAGGCTCTGTAATGTATTAAGTCATTTTCAAATTAATCTCTTTGCGTTTTGTGCACTGAACCAAACGATTCATTTGAAGATACATTTTCGATGCATATTTTTAACCCATTTCTGACATTTTGTCAACTAAATGATTAATACATTGATGACAGAGTGGTCACCAGATTGTTAGTTTAGGTGTTTATGGTTTTATGCTGACATTATAGTAGACAACAAAAGGTAGAATGTTGTAAATGACAGACACTGTGGACATAAATCACAGATTATGGGGCTGTAGGCCAAACAGATTAAAAAATATGTCAAGATAGCAAAGGCAAGGATAGATAGAGAGAGAGAGAGAGAGAGAGAGAGAGAGAGAGAGAGAGAGAGAGAGAGAGAGAGAGAGAGAGACTATACCTTTAATATGAATGTGCAGGCTTCTAATAAGCAAAACGCATGACACAGCAGCAGAGTATTCAGAGCAGCAGAGTGTGTGTGTGTGTGTGTGTGTGTGTGTGTGTGTGTGGAGGGGGGGTGCCTGGCAGTTTGCCCAGTAGGCAGATGCAGCCTTGGGCTGGGAAAACAAAGGGACAAGGCCAGGCAAGCAGGCGGGTGAACTGTGACGCGTGGGGAGGGGTGAGCCACTGCAGTACTGGACCCACAATGCTATGACATCACCACCACCACCATCATCATCATCAACTTCATCATCGTTGCCACCATAGTCGTCCTTCTCACTCAGCTGACCTGTCTGTGGCATTTTTTTGGTGGGTCCAGTAGGTCAGAATGTTGAACCGCACACAGTCGTCATCACAAAGAGACACAAACCTTTGGATTCCAAGACCTGGAGCTTCTCCTGAGCAGCTTAAGGGCACTGGTGTATTCAGCCTGGATCCTCCTGGCGGGCACCACCAGGTCTCCGTCCGATTTCGTCACCACCACCAAGTCGGCCTTCTCTATGATGCCCCTCTTGATACCCTGGAGAGATTTTGCCGTTACAAAGGGGGACTCGTC
This sequence comes from Eupleurogrammus muticus, assembly GCA_036785175.1. NCBI lineage: Eukaryota > Metazoa > Chordata > Actinopteri > Scombriformes > Trichiuridae > Eupleurogrammus > Eupleurogrammus muticus. Next base: position 16,375,632 of record JAYKQN010000003.1, on the reverse strand, counting down.
TTATAAATCTGATGTCTAGACGTCTAATCTTCTAAAGGAATCTGCTTACAGACGTATGGATGGAACAATAGTTGACTACCAGTTTACTATAAGGTAGGAACCAATAAACTCTTATTAATTTCTCCCAATCAGCTTCTGTCTGATGCTAAACAAAAAAAACAATCAAGTTCATATGAAACAGTAAGTCTAAAAAGGCTGTGTCCCCTGTTGAATTGTAGCTTTTTGTATTCAGTGAAGAAACTGTACACAACTATAGTCTTCAGTGCTTTTTGTGATTCTTTCTATAAAGCGGTTTTTGCAGAAAAGCACAAAGCAATTGTGTGTAGAAGATAACTTAGTCTACTTTAATTTTCTGTGTTGTTTATACAGCTTTTAAAGGGTTGTATCTAAACCAAAAATGTATAGACTCGAAGCAAGTATCACATCTAATGTAATTGTACAAATAAATGTCAGAATTCCTTCATACCCTCAGCAATCATGGCTATTGTCGCTGTATGCTGTATGTTTTGAACATAATCATGTCATGCTTGCTAATTCCCTGACTAGGGGATCAACAGAGGATTTACCTCTGACAAGTGAATACGAGACCTTTCTAAGAGCAGTTGGTCCCCCTTTAGACACAGAGTGGATTTAAACAGAATTTCAGGGCCCACATCAGTCAATCTGGCTCTGATCCACTCTGTGGTGCTAGGAGAGAAATATAAGGATTTTCCCAAATTTGTTTGGTTTTGGTGATTGTGCAGATGAAAGATCACCTTATGTTGATAATGAGAGAATTTTCAAGGAGTGTATTCAAAATAAACACACAATATATTATCTGAGGTTAGGAGTCTCTCAATCAAAAATGCTTTTTACTTCATAAACTCACACTCCTTTCTAACATCTCGATCATGCAGGAGTAAAACTTAAAGTTTGCATAGTATATATGCCAAGAATTGATAAGATAAACTAAAGACAGCAGAAGCAAAGTAACATGGAATGATTTACAGTAAACTGCATTAAATGTAGTTTTATTTTTTACCAGCACCAAACATCCTAACCCACCATATTAGATTCAAGCATAATAAAATAAAGCACATCTAATAATGTATCCTTCCAGTATCAAGCAGATGCAACAAGCTCTGTGGCTGCTGAGGTTTTTCTCTCACCTGCAGCTCGTCGCCCCCTGCTGGTGGAATCAGCAACACAAACATGTCCACCATGTCGGCCACGGCAAACTCTGACTGGCCCACACCTGGAAGCAACAAAACAGTTATGAGAAATATGGGAAGATGTTATCTTGATGTTTTTTTTTAATTATACTAAATCAATAAGCACTTAAAAAACACCAAACTGTGATGAATCCAAAATTAACAACTATGTCTTTAGATGTAATATCTTAGTTAGTGCAGGTTCATCTGATTTATCAGGACAAAACAAGAAGAATAAACGTAATTCAGGAAAACATAAAACCCCCACTATGCTCAAAATGTGGGGATAAAACCAGCACTTATATACATTGTTTTTGGCAGCATTCCACTATTTAAAGTTTTTTGTTACTGCTCTAAAAAAAATTAAATAGCATTTTTTAAGGCAGAATGATGAAGAAACCATTAAAATTCCTACTCAGTCCTCTAGATAATGTAATTTCATTACCTTAGCTGGGAATTCTTTTTAAAGTGTAACATTGTTAAGCAACCAACAGTGACTCATTGGTATAAGGAAATGTTTAAAATTCTGCCTAAAGAGAGACTGAGTGCCAGGTTTATAGGAAGTAAAAAGTTTTCAGTAAAATATGTAAATCTTTGTTGCTGCCTTTTATATGTATATAGTTATGTGTACGTAGGCCTATAACATGTGTACTATCAGCTGATACAAGATAGCAATGCAAAATAGCCCCATTCTTTCTTTGTTTTATTTTCTTTGCTTAAGATGCCAAAACTTTATGTCCATCACTGCAGCAACAAAGCAGTGGTTGTTTATGTCCTTTACAATATTTGTGGAGCTTTAACCTTTCAGGTGTTTAGGACAGCACCTTGTAGGCGATTCTATAATTTGTGGCTGATGTGCAACTTGCTGAGATTCTTACTCCTCTATTATTTGTAAATGTTTTACCCGTTTTGTGTTTAGACAACACTACAGTATGATTTGTCTTATTATTATAAAATGTTTTGAAACAATTGAGAGTTGTAGAAAAACATTTTTTCACATTTATAAAAAAGTAATCCATCAAAAAAGTGAGATACAGGTGGAAGTCAGCCTTACCTACAGTCTCTACAAGGACTATGTCGTATCCCGCCCCTTCACAGAGAACAATGGCCTCGTTGGTTGTTCTTGTGACTCCGCCAAGCGTTCCAGAGGCCGGCGACGGCCTGATGAAAGCATTCATGTCCCTGGAGAGCTCAGTCATACGCGTTTTATCACCCATCAGAGACCCTGCAACATGAGGGATGTTCCAGGTTGTAGCATAAACTAAATGACATTCGTTAACATATATTTCCCCACACAAATCTATTGAGCATTGTGAAGCATCATTAACCCAATGACAACAGTTCTTCACTATCATATGTGGATGATTTAATAATAATTCATTTTATCTGCAAACACTTCTATGATGCGTGTCACAAACGCTACCTCCTGTAGTGCAAGAGGACGGGTCGACAGCCAGCACTGACAATTTATGTCCACGCCCCGTCAACATCTTCCCCATAACCTCAATGAAGGACGATTTCCCTGCTCCTGGAGGACCTGACAGACCTGAGAAGTCACAAAGACACCAGAGAAGAAGCTTTCAGCAAACAAATGTGGAAAAATCCTTTCCATCCCTCATTCTGTACAGTGAAGCTCAAACCTTCGACTGGAGGAACGAGAAAATATTTTTGACCGAACGTGGATTTTAAGTTTCTTGAAAGATGTAAAAAGATTAAGACTAAATTTACCACCACATATCCACCAACTGGGATGTTTGAGTTATCAGTTGACATTGTTATTAACCTCAGACATATCTACCTGCACTTCATTTAACCTGGTTTCCCCATCCTTGCCGCTATGGAACAGCCTGCAACTTCAGTCCAATCACAAGTTTTGATGTATTGCAAAATTTCCACCATGAGATGTTTATCACAATTTAAAACCATACTCAATTTGACTTTGTGTGCAATTCTGCATACAGGCCGCTGTGCTGCAAACCTGGCTTCATTTCACTGCTTTGCTTACTCTACTATATGCCCTTGTGTGTGGTAATATAAAATTTTATGGAGAAGCAGCTGCTTTTATGATCCACCTATCTGAAACAAACTCCCAGCAGCTCTCAGTTCTTTTACACCAAGGCTGCAAAGAAAATAACTGAAACATAAAGTTTACCATTATAATTAGATTGTTGTTGATTTTTTTTTTTTATTAAACCCTCCTCCCCTCCTCATGATACGTCGCTGGACAATAACAACACCAAATTGTGGATATCATCTCAAGCCTCATATAGGTATAGTGGATATAATAAAGTCTACAAACCGCTGATAAAATGACATATAAAATATTCCACCAAGATTTATACAAGTTTTTCCACTTTTAATGTGACCTTTATGCTGTATCACACCATTGAAACCTCCACCCTGAATAAAGCCTGTTCCAGATAAAGAAAAACACCCCAGAGCATTTGGACTTTTGGTGATGAGCAAGTGTTTTTTAATGCCAAATATATTAATCTATTTTGTAATTATGGCCAAAAATTTCAACCTTGGTTTCATCAGACAAATGAAGCCAGGCTTGGATGTTTTTTGCACCTTTCAGTACACTTCTGTGGCCACAAAAGTGTCAGGAAATTTAACATTAGTTTGAATGTATTTGGTTAAATCCCAATACAGCCACATCCCCAGCGATGAGAGGGTGTTCATGCTTGTGCAACCTCATTATTTCAGTTGTTTATTTTTACTTCACCTCCCTGAAAGATTTCAGTTTTTTTCCCCAATTGTATTGTAGGGGTTATAGGTCATATTAAATGTGAAAAAGATCACATAAACCTGGTATTACATTTTATATACACTGTATAGCATTGCCCTTTCCACTCTTTATCTTTAATAAGTGAGAAGCAGCAGATGACATTTTAAGGATTTTATACACTACTTTTGTATATTACATCTTAATAGAAAAAAAAAGTAAATGTCTGGAGGGGATCATTATGGGAATAAAAACATTCCCCGGTTCACACATAATGTAATGCAGTTCCCTCTCATCCCAAGATAAATACAGAAATCCTGACCGTGCACACACACCTACTCTGAAGGCCACCGGCCTCCCCCCGTTCCGACTCTCCTGCTCCCTCCTGTGGGCCAGCACCCTCTGCAGCAGCATCTGGGCCAGTTCTTTCTTCCTGGGATGCTGGGTCTCCACCAGAGTGATGGACTCCGCCAGTGAGGCGCGCTGTCCTCCAACCAGCCCCTGGTACAGTTTGTCGAGCAGCCTCTGCTCAGGGCCGCTCAGGTCCTGGATGTGCTGGCTGAGGCTGGATGTGCTCACACCCCTCCTCCGCTGGCAGCCGGGACCCAGGACCGTGCTCTGGTGACAGGAACGGGACCCGGCAGAGACCCCCTGACGAAGGCGGCATGTCCTGGTGGCTGAAGGAGGAAGGGAGAGGAGGTGGCGGAGGAGGGAGAAGCTCAATCGCCCCATCTTGTAATACATATGGGGCATCTAGGAGGAGAAACAGGGAAAATAACTCACATTTTAAGATTCTTTACATTCACCTGTATAATGTCCTTTACATCAAAGAGTTCAAGAGAATTTAAATGACATTGAAACAGTACAACTTTTTTTCTTGTGCAGGTTTGGCAGGATCTTTTGGTATGCTTTTTAATATTGAACATTCAGATTCTAACATATGAAACTTAAGGACAAGAAAACAAAGTTCGGGAACTATAATTTATTTTCAGAAAAATGTTTCACACTATCCTTTAGAAATTTTTTAGGTTTGAAATTCTATGAGATTATGACATGTCAATTAATTCATGAATATCTATATACATTAATTCCTGGTTGACCACTTGTGTTTTATTCTATAAACATTATTTATTTTGTCCTGTCATTTTTTTAAAGTTGTTATCCCTCACATAGATTGTTTCTGAATGCCCTTGTCCTATATTTTTTTGTTCTACAATGAAGAAAAATAAAATTATGATTTGGGTAAAGGACAAAGTGAAACTTTGAGTGGGTTTCTTTTTAATTAAATGTTTGCCATGTACAAAAAAACGTCATCTCTCGCGATAAAAGAGACATTTCAACAAAAGATAACTTAAATTAAAAAAAAAAATAGAACATAATGAAGGAAATGTTAACTTTTTAAACAGCAGCCATTTTGACATGAAGCACCAGGCAAACACAGTGTTACTGACACAGTAATTAACGGTATTTGTTACCAGAACACAACCTTCATTGTTGCTCTTAGCAACGCCTGTGTTTAACTACTATTTCATGTAAATTGCGGAAGTAAAAAAGCTCTAATGAAGGTTTTATTTACACTTGAAAATGGACTTTTCGCGGTGACGGTGCTGAATACGTAAAATCAGCGAAAAACCGCAGCAGGTGACCGACGTTACCGCCGCGTTACTTCAGCGAAGCGCGAGCCGGTAACGTTACTGTGAGAGCGTCCGGCTGTCGGAGATAAAGCGAACCAACAGCTCAGGCTAACGCGTTAACGGGGCCGTAAAACGGTAATTCACGCTGACCTCGCAAACAGCTGCATGGAGGTGTTACAGGTTACATAGCTCCCACGGTTGTTGTCATTCATTCTCTTCCTGTTTCCGGTTACGTCACGTCGGCTAACCCCGCCCCCTACAAATCGCTTTGTCGCAATGTAAAAGAATTATAGAATATTCCACTTATCCTTTACTAGAATAAAAGTATACACATTGTCGATAACTCATTAAATTACCCGATAGCAAGTAAAGGTCCCTAATTAAAAATAATAAGTAAAAGTACAATATTATAACTTATCGTACATAAAATATCAAAAATAAAAGTACAATATATATACTTTAATATAAATTATATAAGTATAGTTTAATTTATTATATTTGTTTTTGATCAATAAAGACATGTGAGACATGTTTTATCAATTTGGAATCAATTTGAGATACTTTGTGTTTATAATGATAATTGGCACTTTTCACACTAAAGTGCATAGCAAATTTTTCAAATACAAAAGTGACAACTTAATATAATAGACAGTAGATTATAAAATATTAAAGGATATTACATATCACAATCAATATCCAAAGTAAGTAAAGCTGCAACATAAATGTATGAGTATAAAGTACAATAAACAGTAAAGTCCTTCAAAATGCACTTAAATACAGTACCTAAGTCACTGTATTTAGTTATTTTCCACTACCGATTTTATATGAATGTTGCATGAATGAATATTATATAGGCTAACTGATTGTCTATATATTTAAAATGTAATTTCACAATTTTTATTAAAGAAATTTGAAAAAAAAGTTTAAACGCCATGTGGCAAACACGAGTAAAACCTAATGCTCCAAAATATTAATAAAATAATCACTGGAAAAGAAAAGTAAATGATGGCAGTGAACACTATCAGCCAGCAGAGGGCAGCAGAGGACAGCTCTAATTCTGGGTCTGAAAAAACAAGCTGGCTTCTTTGCATGTGCTTAGTATTTGGTTGTGTTTCTCAAAATGTGCTTCTTTTAATGTCATTCATCTGGCCAAAAATGAACAGCTGGGCCCGTTAAAACCCACATTCCTATGCTGTAAGATTATATCGCCTCAGGTTGGCGAGCAAAAAATAATTAGGGAATATGCACCTCGCAAAACAATTTCAGCACAAGTAATTATGGTCTTAAATGTATATTTTGACCAAGCGCCTCAGGTCCTGGGGAAGTAGGACCCAGTTATCAAGGTCATTATTGTGTCAGCTGACATTATGCTTTAGTGGTGCATTTTTCTATATTTCCAAAATAAAATTAGAGTTAATCAAATTGCCGCAACACAATTGCCTTACAGTAAGCCTGCCCTTTGGGGGCTTTTTGGGGTCTGTTGTGCTTTGTCCACTTGTAAATCCAGAATTTGTTGTGTTGGTGATATTCTTTAGAAATCAGATTTTTTTTGTCTTTTTAAGAGGCCTTTTTTATGAGAGTTTAAATATTACAGTTATTAAAATAAATCAAGAATACATACTGTCAACAAGTATACACACCTTACCTCCTCGGCCACCAGGGGATCTTCACATAATTTTGTTTACTGAATAATAAATATACACACAACATGTACATTAATAAGAACTGTATGCACACAGAAACCTTCATACGTGCACTGCAGACATGTAAAAACACAAGTCTGTCCTAAATCAGTAGGAGCCCATATGAAAATAATCACTACAATAAATCCTAATGCTAATATTATCATTATAAGATCCCACATGCTCACAATGTAAGTGGGTTTGTACAAAAACAAATTTAAAATTTTGTCTGAAGCCAAAATGAGGCTTCAACAGATATTTTTAAAGTTAGTCAATTTAGTACTGAATGCCTCTTTATGTTAACTGTCAAGCTGTGGAGGAAGGATAGTGACAGAAAGAGGGAATTTAAAATCGATATCCACTCGATTCGACTAATTCGGATGGCTGAAGCTTCATATTCACCTCAAATAAACTTTTAAATACATTTCGTGCAGGAGCAGGACAGTGGAGTCATCACTTAACATTGTACACACATTAGGAAGAGTTAACCCGGTGTGAACGCTACTGATATACAACATGAAAAAAATATATTTCAGTGCTCATTTAGGCACCTAAATATAGACAGAAAAAAAAGTAAAACAATATGAACCTGACCGTTAAGGCCACAGCACAGAATGAGATCTGTTTATATTATACAGCTTGTTCTTGTTGCCAGTGTATTTGTTCACCTTCTCCATCCGCCTATTGTTGTTTCGTTAAAACAGAAAAACGGAACGAACACATTAAACCATTTCTACCCTGCAGAGAACACAGGCCTAAGAACGCTCAAGTTAGACGAACACTCACTGATACTTTAAGACATCAACATCCTGAGTTTCCAGCACACCTGACGTGCCTGTCTGTGGAATTTGGGAGAAACATGCAAACTCTTGGGAGGCCGGCGTGCTAACCTTCCATGCAACCATGCCACCCAAGTCATGTACAGTCAAATAAAACGCCTGCACGCACAGCCCACAAACACACACATTTCAGTCACTGATTCCCAGGGCAGCTTACTGGAAGCTGGTTGTCTCTGTGCCAGCACTGTCACAATGTGTCCCATAAAACAGGGGAAAAACACATCATTCCATCTGCTTTATTCTTAACATTAATGCAGATGGTTTTCAGATCCACTTGTAACTGTTGTGCATCACACGCAGAGAGTTTGGTCGATGTTTTTGAAAACGTCTGACAATGCTATGTTGCACATTTTCTTACCATGGGTGTCCTGTAATTAAATACACATGCAAACACAATGACAAGCACACACACGCACACACACACAAATATGCCCTGACTTTTCATAAAAGAGGCAGACATGTTGCAAGTAATGAAACAAATTTATTTGAATCTTCCAGTAGAGACTTGATATTCATGGAATAAAACTGCTTTTCTGGGAGTTTTACTGAGCAAAAACAGGAAAAATGGAGGAAAAACAAAACAAAAACAAAAGAGGCAATATGTGAAAGTGCAGACAAACTAAACAGAAAACAAGTTCAAAAATACAAAAAGAATGTAAAGAGTATAACAGTTTTAATAGCAAGTAAGATTGCTCAAAGCATAAAAGAACTGAATGGCAAAATCTGCATTTTATTAAAAAAAAACATATTGGGACATCAGTGACCGATTTCTCCGTCAACAAGTAAAATTTGAATGCTCAACATTTTCCCATAACAGTCATTTAACACGTTTTGCTCAGTCAATGTAGTAAGAGAAAGAAGCACAGTCACTGAAATATTTACTGTATTTGCTCGATGTGACTCTGTACTCGACACATTTGATTTTGCTGTAGTGTGTACAGTAAGGGACAAATTAAGCTGCACTTGTACTTGCCTCTGCTTGCTGTTCAGCTACCAGTCTTAAATGTGTAGCGCTACACTAACCAAACTATGCCTTGCAAAACCAGACTGCACAGCACATATTCTAGTAGTGAAAATATCTAAACACTAGTCTTTTTTTTTTCCTTAAAATTCATTCGAAACACAAGTGTAAAACAAGATGAGCAACATTTAACCATTAGTCTTTTGTTGTCTGAAATGCCCTTTTAGTGCCATGCCCCTCACTAAACCCCACCCTAAACTCTCAAAACTCCCGCTAATTTTTCCCTCATATTATTTTTCATGATCTGTGATATGGGATTTATTCTGATGTTATAGTAACTTTACACTGCTTTAATTCATTTAGCTCTACCTTAAAAAAAAGAACACATTGAGGAAACAGCATATTTATTTAAGTATCTGGAGATGATTTTTTAGTCATACTGGTCATCCTCCAACTCCCTGCTAACTTTGTACATGTCATAAGTACATTTCATGCCAACTTCATTGCAGTCGGACGGTAGACAGCAGCCGACTGCAATTTTGGTGACCTGGAATGTCCCATAATTATTTTAACTACACATGTATATCTGGATTTCCGAGGGAATATTTAGATGCAAACTAGTCATCATGAGTCAGAATAATAGAACAATGAAAAAGAGAAATTGTGGGAGCAAGATCAGGGAGAATACTTGCGTCATGGTGAGTGTGATGGTCTAATTATTACAGTTGGTCACAAAGATCAAGTATCTTCCAGTTGCATCACGCTCACTTTTCTTACTCCTCTCCCAGTCTGTAAATGTGCCCAATTCAGACGTCCTTCAAGTAGAGAACAAACCGATCCATTTAACAACCCGCCCAGCCTTACAGGTCCGAGATCAGCTTGTGTTTCAGTCAAAACTGAGTCGGGTTATGAGAAGAAAAAAACAGTTTGGTTGAAACACAAACCAGCCTGGGACCAGCTATCACCCATTCTTGCTACTTAGACCAAAATTCTGGGGTATGGACAGCCACAGGGCCGAGGACAGTGAAGCCTAGGACACAGAGGATATAGGGTTGTGGGGAGAACCCATCTGGGTTAGCACCTTGTCTAACCACTGCAGGGGACCATGCAGGTGAATCTCAATCCAGCAGGGTGTGCTCGTCACATCCTGGCGGTGGTACTCTGCTCCCCAGCCCTGGAACGAATGGAAAGATGCGGCTTAATTAAATGGGTAACAAAACGGTCCATGTTTCGGCTGATATTTATGCCCAACTCAGAATGTCATGCAAGTTTGAAAAAATAAGACAGACAGCAAAGTATTGGTAGCTGACTGACTGCTGCTACATTTATAATATATATCGTCATTGGGAAGATGCTTTAATTTGAAGCAACAAATTCAGTAAAGCAGGAAATGACTGTAAGTGGACAAGTGCATGAACATGAAATTAACAAGGCTTAAGGTATTTTTTGAGAAAGATGGAGAGATTTTACAGAAACACACCATTTCAACATTGCAACAAATGAGTTGCAAAATGCATTTTGCAATCAATGCAAAATTCATTTGGGCATTTTGCATGATTGCATCATTATGTGTACAGTCAATTGTGAAAACTCAAAATGGTTGAGATTTAGATTGTTTAGGTTTAGATTTTTTTTATTGAACTTTGAAATCAGATTTTTATGGATGTTTAATAATTGAAAAAAAGCTTAGAACCATAACAACAAACACATTGATTTGAAGTATTATGAGTGAATCATCTGTGAAAAAAATCAGTCAGTTGATGCCAAGTGTAGTAAGTTATTGAGGAGGAAAAAAATCAATACTGTTCTTTCCTGTCATTTCAATCTGAAACACCCACCTTAACAAAGCTCATACGGATGGTGCACATCTTGGTGAGCTCGTAAACAGCCTCGAAGCCGTGGTTAACGGACTGGGCCAGCAGCTCGGCAAACTCCTGGTTGTTGAAAATCTTCAGGCTGCAGCCGCTGGGAATCTTACATACGGTCGTGGGATGGAAGCCGTGGTGGTAGTTACAGTTACGACTCTGGACGAAGATACTGCTGTCGCTCAGACATTCTGCGTACACCTCGCCGCCGACGTAATACAAATGGACACCTGAAAAGATGCGGTGGAGGACAAAGCGTTGGTTACTTTTAATGGCAAAAACACACACAAAAAAACAACAACATCGGTGCGGTCCGTCTGCAATCAATACGCTGAAATGTTTGCTCAATTTGTTGTTATTGTCCCGTTACTACTCCAGATCCCAATCCCAACATCTATTGACAACATGAATTGATTAAGTCTCGTCTGTTGACAGTCGGCGCGCTGCAGCCGCTCGGCAGGCCTCCGCTGAATGCACCTTTGCCGATGTGCCGCCGGGTGTTCTCGATGGTGGAGTTGCGGTTGACGTTGGAGAGCAGGCCGAGGCAGAAGCGGTTGCGGTTGTTGGAGGGATCCGTGAAGCCGTCGACGAGCACGCTCGTGGAGGAAGCCTGGAACGCCTCCCCAACGCGATTGTTGAGCTCGTAGTAAACAATAGAGCACCAGTGCTTGGGTTCCTCGTAGGCCACCGGCTGCACATCTGCACAGGAAACACATTAACAGGTCAGAGGAGTGAGCGGAGCACGCCGCATATGCACAGACACACTTAATGCACGGTTAAAACTCCTCTGTGCTTAATCTCATGCAGACAAGCTGCCAGGAGCCAATGATGGCAGTAGTAAATCTTACTCATCCGCACAATTATTTCTTCCAAATTATCCCTTGTAACCTTTAATAGAGATTTGAATAAACATAAAGAACCCGCTGGCTACATTTGTGCTCACCAAAATCAATGCAGATGCATTCTTATAGCATGCAGACTGTCTGTGGTCTGTGTACCAGCATTTATTGAGAGGGCAAACAGTCAATAGAAGGTGCCTGGCCGTGCCCCGTGTGCCTGGAATCTCAGCTGGCCTCACCCTCTCTGAGAGAAGAATAAATCATGTTTATCTAAGCGCATACTTCTCCTGAACTTCCTCTGTAGCGTGGCACTGGTTAGCAGGTGTGTTTTGTCTGTCCCCTTCCCAGCGCTGGCCTACAATAGAAGCTCCTCTGTACAGGATGCAGCTTGTGGAAAAGAACTTAAAAAAAAAAAACTCCCTAAACTCCCGCTTCCAGCAAACATTTCAACAGCTCCTCCCGCAATTGCTGTCACCATGTGTGAGCACAATCTTTGGTCCTTGGGTGTGCGATGACACAAAAGTACAAATATTTGGTGTGTACGGGGTGGAAAACAAACGTTCTGGCAGCCGTTATTCCAATGTGACGTGAGAATAATTTAACTGCAAACATCTGCATAGTGTGTAACCCACAGCAGCCTCCATCTATCTTTCCTCAAAACTGAAGCATTGAGGAAACGTTTTGGTTTATTACAACTTCAGTCTTCCTGTTGTTTTGGTCATTGTTTCTATAGGTTATAACGTCATACTCATTCAAATTATTATTGAGATCTGGGAACACAATGGCGGCGCTACAACAATATATAACCCGAATCAAAAAGTCTGATGGGTACAGAAGTCCGAGCAGGACAATCAAACAGATTGTAACAAAGCTGACAGTTTAATTAGATTATACATTATAGGTTTGATTGAGGGGAGTGAGACCCCAACAATATAAAATAAGGGAAAATGCAATTCTTGTAAAGAAAATTGACCTTTTTTCTGCTTCTACTGCTGAAATTAGTAGATTACATCTTTAGGCCTTCAAAATGATTCAGTGATTGCTCAGTTTGGATATGCATGTTGACATATCCAAAGTAAACTTTGCTCATTCTGGTTATTCCACCATAATCCACAATAGTAAAATGTCTAGATAAATTAACGTTTACATACAACACAGTATTACAAGCTATTTACATAATGGAAAAACAAATACATTTCAGCATATTATATATTTTTTAAAAGGGTTTTTTTTTTTTCATCGCACTGAAGCGATTGTGATCGACAATTGGGCAATATTACCTGAGAGCTATGTGGTGTAACATCATCTGAACACAACAATCATGTGAGATGCAGTCATGTCTTTTTCAGTGATTAAAACAAAAAAAAAAGAAAAGAAAAAAAAGCCTCCTCTGTATTTATTTGGAACCGGTTGTTATTTATCAAAATATACAGCTACAGCTAGCCTTTAGAAGGGACCCGATGGTGATTAATTGAATAGGTAATTTACAGCATACTCTATGCGTCTGGTGGTTTCAGTTGGTAAAATAAACTTTGGTTGACAGCAGGGCCAAGGCTTCTCAATAAGAAAAAATAATTAGATTAGAGTTGTATGTCCAGTTGTTTTGTATATAGCATAAAAGAATTCTGGAATATTAATCGCTATATTGGCCATCAAAAAAAGTCTAGTGTAAACTCTGGTAAGTACATGGCCATTGTAGGGTCTATTACGAATTCATGTCGAGGGAAATAAAGGCGAAACCACAGTCGAGATAGCAGCAATTACTGCACCGCATTTCAAATGTGGAAAGTTGGGAGGTAATTAGTGAATCGTATCATTAACAAGTTTCAAGTCATTACCACCAGCAGAGATGACATAAGTCCTGGCTTTTACAGACCTCATAAAACCGTACTGAGGCCTGGCTTCCCCTGGGCTCACACCACAGAGCCTCACTGTAAACTACCGACATTTTATCTGAACGGATATGGGCTACCGAATGAAGTTTTTATTTGTGTCTGTATTCACATTTGGAGATTGACCGCAAGAGAAAGATCATTCCCAGAAATCTTTGCATGTGCAGATCAAGGAGAGGTGCGGACACAGCCTCATGTGAATGATATCACAAGGACATCCGTGTATTGCGATGGTTACTGCCATGGTTACCTGCCCGGTTGTTGCTCTCTATGGGCAAGGTTGGTGCCATGAGGTTGGTGTCCATTGGCTGGGGGCAATCTTGAGTCATCTGCTCCTCTGGGGGCATGTAGGCAGGAGGGGGTGTCTCTGCATCAGGGAGGAGGGCAGACAAGTCAGCTGTTATAACTCAGTATGGAGAAAAAGGGAAAAAAATGGAAGACAATGGCGACAGAACTAACCTGGCATCTGGAATGGACTGCTGGGCTCGGAGCTGGATGGTGAATGGGGGAAGGTGGCGTTGCTGCCGCTCCCCGGCGAGTTGGGATAGCTGTTTCCTGGCGAGTTGGGGAAAGGCATTGTGTTGGCCTGAGGGAAGGATTCTGGGAAGGTGGCGTTCTGGGGCATGTGCGGCTCGTTCTGCTGTAGAGGGTTGCGGAAACGAGGCAACATGGTATGCTTGGCATTGAACTCGCTGTTCCTTGGTACCAACACGGGGGGCAGCACTGGGGAAGAGGGACATAAAGAAAGGGTTTAAAACAAGAAGTGCTTCAATGCCTCAAAAACTCTCCATCCAGTTCTTTTAGTGGATTAAAACTGTATTTCACAGGGAACTTGACAACCGACAATTCATTCAAGTCATTTAAAGTTTCAGTTTCTAGCCTCTAAAACAGGATGATTTCATGTTTTTTCCTTTTTTATATACCTTTGTAATTTCAATAATTCACTCTACTCTTTCTAAATTGTACTGATGGACATTTTTTATGAATAATGCCATCATAATTTCATTAATATGCTGTGTACAGTATGGCTGTAGTAGAGTCACTAGACAATCCCAATTACACATTTGCATTCAAATGCAAGGATATTAACTCAAGAGAGACAAAAATCTTTGATTGTAGGTTAATACAGACCCCCTTTCTGGCACTCTCTTGTCATTCTAGGTTCAGAACACAGATGTCCCTGCATTTTCCAAATGTCAGCTTGCAGCCTGTTGGTCTTAGCCAGCAGTATTTGGCCCAGAGACTCTCAGATTTCTGCTCTGAAAAGACATTTTGAGGCGAGCCATTCTTGAGGAATTCATCACTTGGGGTAAATATCCTGGCTGATGTGAGGGCTATTCAGGTGCAGCACATACAAACCACAGAGATACGCTCCGCTTGTGTCTATAAATACCTGCCCAGATAAATAAAGCTTGTGCTGAAATTTTAGACGGGGCCTGCACTGCTGTCAGTGTTCCTGCAGGTAGCCGTAGCCAATGCATCAATGTAGAAGTTTATTTCAAAGGTTATATGTGGAGCAGGCAGACAGCTGTGTGTTGGTAGAATAGTGAAGGGAGATTGACAGGAACTGTGTGTGTGTGTGTGTGTGTGTGTGTGGTGTGAGGGGAGAAATGAGGGGGTTGTGTGGACAGACAGGTGCTCTTGGGTTGAATCACCGTAGCCTTCGGCCCTCCACCCGCAGCTGAAACAAAAAGTGTGCGAGGCAGGCAACAACTCTTTCCTCCCATTGTGTGTGAGTGACTGGCTTCCTGTTCCAGAGAAACTGTGCGTGTGGTCGTGTGTTTGTGTGTGTGTGTGTTCGTACGTTCGTTTTTTTTTTTTCTTGTGACATGCGTGCAAGTGTGAGAGTGTGGTAAATGTGTGCATAAATGTTAAGGAAAAGCCAGCAGTACAGAGAATACCCAAAACAAAGCCCTTATTCTCCCCCGGATGGAATTTCCTGCTCTACACACACACACACACACACACACACACACTTAGCCCTTTACTCTAGCACCCGGCGCACAGCTGTTTCTATCTTGTCAGCTGACCCTCATTTTCTGTTTTGTAAGAGGCAAAATAGTGTTTGATTTGTCTTTGCATCTCCGCTGCGGGCAGTTCACTAAACGCTCTCGACCCTGGATTTAACATCTTCTCCTGGTAAGGTCAAATTTTTCAAATAAATCTCGCAAAAAGGAATCAGTGCGGTTGTGTTGCTTTTTCATTTCAAACAGACAGACAACAATAAGATAAGAGATGGAGGAGTGGAGTAAAACAAGTGAACATGTGCAGAAGGCATTACCAGAAAGCAAAGGTCAGGGATTTTATAGAAGACTAATTTTTTAAAGAAGAAAATTGCTCAAAAACATCATTAAAATATACATCTTGCTTCTATGTTTAAGATGTTATAAAAAGAAAAATATGCCTGCAGGAACTAAACGAGGAATGATCACAGTACGTGGTATGCGTCGTAAACACTAAGTCACCAAAATGTCTCTGAAATTAACTTTAAATTAAATTACACAGATTCAGAGATTCCTTCTAGAGAATTTAATTTGACACAGTTTGGGCATGTGTGTCATCATTTCTAGGGCTGCAGCAAACCAAACTTCTCCTCCTGATTCTCTCGTAGCTCTATCTACCGATCTATGTATTAGAGGGTCAAATCCTTCCACCCCTGGTCCCTTCACTCACCTGGGCTGTCAACACGCTTGTAGTGGTAGGGGTTGATACACACATCCTTCTGTTTGGAGCCGAACGGGTACTCGCAGCACTCCAGGGCCTTCAGCTCGTGGTGGGACTGCAGGTCGGGCCAGCGCCACACCCGACAGTAAATGACATGTGGCAGGCCCTTCCTGTGGGACACCTGCAGCCGTCCGTCCAGGGAGCGGGGGATCGTCACGCAGTTACTGGCCTGGCCCGGGCAGCTCAGGGCCCTCTCCAGCTCCTCCATGGCTCCTTTCTTCTTTTTCAGTTTCTTAACCAGGGCGTCCACCGCCTTTTCCGCCCACTTCTCCTCCTCGTCCCCCTGCTTCCATCCCAGCAGCCGCTTGACCGCCGGACTGGTGAAGGAGAAGAGCGAGGTGACGTTCATGGTGGACAGGCGGCCCTACCTCCCCTCTCCTTTCAGTTCAAAAAGAAGCTAGAGCAGCAGGTGCAGGGCAGTCCCGTTTCAGAGGACGAAGCGGCAGATATAATTTGAATGTCTGTTTGGACTTTCAAATATTCCTCAGTTTCCAGCACATCAGATCAGGTCTGGAAGAAATAAAAAAAAAACAATATGTTAGTTCCGTCAGATTTCAATTACTTCTGCAGACCAGTCTGACTTGCTACAAGGTTGCAGCGATTGTGACGAGTCGCACCCAGGGCGCCGATGGATGGGCGAATGATGTCACCATTACAGCTATGTCTGTCAGGGCTTTCTGGGAAAACTGGCAGAAGAGTCACAACGGACGCCCTCCTGCGAACGTCAGCTCCGAGCAGACATACTCCGGATAGCTTCCTGTCCGTACGGCTTGTCACATTACCACCGCTCGCTAATGTAATTTACAGCGGAGGACTCCTCATACAGCGCGCGGCCTACGTGACCTATAGGAAAAGGCTGTCGAGGAATTTGGCCTTCGTGTTAAAACCTGGCCACTGGGAGCGATTTGGGGTTCAGCGTCTTCAGCCCAAGGGCGTATAGACATATAGAGAGAAGAGGCTGAGGATCAAACCACTGGCCCTGCAATCAACAGAAACCTGTTTCACCTCCTGAGCCACAGTTGATATTATAATGTTGAGTTAAACATTCAACGATAGTGTGTCTATGTAACCTGTTCCTTATTTCAACCAAGTCAGATACAGATACTTTTTTTGGTTGGTTAGAGCAAAGAAAGCATTTTCCTGACAGCTCTGAATATATGCACAATTTTGAAAAAAAGGCCGTCTTTCAGTTCTCAGAGGAAGGAGGCTTTCAATGAGCGGCCCGCTGGGACAAATGTTCTACGAAGCTTCAACACGACCAACCCTACAAAACGCAGAGTTCGGTGGCAGGAATTTGGCAATGCGCAGGGACAATAAAAAGGAAGTGCGTGTGGACCCCAGGATAAATGTGCCCATTCACTCGGGACCCACAGGAGCCAAGAGGTGCACGCATTCAAGCTTTTAAAAGGGTAAACAACAGAGCATTGAGCTCTCCCGGGCTGGTTCTATCTTCTTTTCAAGTTTTTTTTTTTTCCTGAATGCAATTAGGGAGATAAAGATGTAGTTACGATTGAGGTTTGGCTGCACATAAAATGTGCAGATGCAAAGGCGGAATCGAATAAACAACATATTAGAAATCCACCACCTTTTCATCCCTACTGACTGACTCACGGGCGAGGATGCATCACTCTGACAGTAAAGCCTGCAGTATATTGGATTTCCTACGAGCAGGAACAAATACATCATTAAGACTGCTCTGGAGTTATTCTTGGCCCTTCAGATTAAGGGATGAATAGTGATTTCTATCTTTGTCGGCTACTGCATGTGTAGGCTTCATCATACTGACAAACAGACAGAGAAGTTTGATGAGAACAGGTGCTATTTACAATGTGCCTGTGTGTGTGTGTGCGTGTGTGTGTGTGTGTGTGTGCTGTGGAGGCCCTGGTCACTTACTATTGCCAACCACACTGACAGGAAGCGGCAACTTGCGCCTATACTTAGCTTGGCCCCCGAATCACATTGGCTCATTTGAAAGTGACGCTCAACTACTAACACAAAAGGGAGGGGACATGCATGAGGGCACTAGGGTGTGTCTGCGAGTGTGTGTGTGTGTGTGTGTGTGTGTGTTGGAGTGTAAGATCAAAAGAAAAACGTATCTTAAAAACCCCACCACCATATTAATGCCCTGCTATGAACGTCTTCCTGTCTGTCATCGCTGGCGCTGCAGCGACATCACTTCCTTTGCTGAGACCTGCAGCTTTTTTACAGGTGCAGGGTAGGAGAGGAAAAAAGGGAGTTTCCTAAACTGAACTACCCCTGACTTTTATCTTTCTTTCTTGTCAACATGCTTTTCTTTGTAGTGAAACTTACTTAGACCATAAAAAGCAGCAAATCATTCCTCACATTCGAGAAGCTTTGAGGGACAATTGTTGTTTTTTTGTTGAAAATTACATCCATCCATCCATCCATTTTCTATCCCGCTTATTCCCTTTCGGGGTCGCAGGGGTCTGCTGGAGCCTATCCCAGCGCATTTATGGCGAGAGGCAGGGATACACCCCAGATGGTCGCCAGCCAATCGTGGGGCACACACACCATTCACACACACACTCACACCTACGGGCAATTTAGATTTGCCAATTAACCTGAGCATGTTTTGTATTGTGGGAGGAAGCCGGAGTACCCGGTGAAAACCCACGCAGACACGGGGAGAACATGCAAACTCCACACAGAAAGGCCCCAGACCCAGGCCCAAGGCGGTCTTGAACCTGCGACCTTCTTGCTGTGAGGCAACAGTGCTACCCACTGCTCCACCGTGTCGCCCCTTGAAAATTACATTTTATCAATTTTTCATTTACATTAATTTAGCAGGCACACAAAAACGACTAGGAAGCAAGGTGAGACAATCATGAGTTCGAGGACAAGAGCCATGGTGCAAATTTATCAAAACACTTGCAAATTTATTTGGTGTAAATTGGCTATTAGTTTTAATAATTCATTCAGCTGAAAACAACATTACGATTCTGATCTAAAAATATCTGAAATAATAACTAAATTTGATCAAAATAAATCTTAGCATGTGACAGCTAAGTCCTTATTTTAACCCACACCATTAGTATATTTAAACAAAATTACCATAAATTATAAAATAATAGGTTTCAATTAAACACAAGGCCTGAGTTTAATTTGTTAAAAAAAAAAAAAAAAAAACTCAAGGAAGAAGGTGACCACTGCATGGTTTTACTCCTTCGCCCTTTTTTCTGCAAGCGCCTCGCATCAATGTCATGCTCAAATGACGTTAAAGAACACCCTATCGAACAATGTTGCTTAATTGTCGATCGCCATGGCTGCAGTCCAGTGAAAAAATAAAATATGACATGAAATTCAAACTTTATGTTGTAAAATATCACAGGGAAAACTTACAGTACCATACTATGACTTTTGAAAAATGTAGGTTATACAGTAGTCATATTGTTTTAATAAAAGCATTTGCGTAAATTAGGGTTGCACCGATACCGATACCACTATCGGGTATCGGGCCGAAACTTCGCTAAAATACTCGTACTCGTGTTCGCACATAAATGGCCGATACCATGCACCGATACCACTATACAACATCAAAGCAGATGAAACTGATTGCACTACTAGCCTACTAGGCGGGAGATTGTTGCCCTACCTGACTTCAGTGTCTAGGGGGAGACAATGAGCCGGGAAGTTAGGAGATTCTTTCATCAACAAACTAGTGAGCAAGGAGAGTCAGGAGAGTAGGCTAACCTAAGAAATGTCAGCGATTTGGGAGCATTTTAAAATAAAAGAGGACGACAGGAGTAAGGCTGAGTGCAAGATATGTGCTGCTACGGTGTCTAGGGGCGGAAAGAAAAGTACGTCGTTTAACACGAGCAATTTGATCAAACATTTGAAGACCCATCACAGTGCTAAGTACACAGAGTTCGCTAATGCTAGCGCAAGACCACAGCAACCAACCTTAGGGCAAGTCTTGCAAAACCGAGAGAAAATGTCAAAAGACAGCATATGGGCCATAAAAATAACAGAGGCTCTTACTCATTTTATAGCGCTGGATGACCAGCCACTTTCTGTGGTTGATAATGCTGGATTTCGCCGTCTTCTTGGCGTGCTAGAACCACGATATGAGATTCCCAGTCGCCCCTACATCACAGATGTAATGTTGCCAAAGGTGTATGATCGAGTGAAAACGCACGTCAGGTCCCTGGTGCATGATGTTGCGGCAGTAAGTTTATTTTTGGAATAGCCTTTTGTTATACTTTTTGTGTGAAGACTTGTGAAAATCTACAGAAGAGTAAATAAAATCTGCTTCCAAATTGATTAAACTTTCATGGGAACTCCAATTTAAAAAATATCGGTATCGGTAGTCGGTATCGGCAAGTACACAAATAAAAATACTCGTACTCGTATCGGTTTGTTAAAAAGTGGTATCGGTGCATCCCTAGCGTAAATTGCCATATTTTTCTAGTTTTGAGCAAAACTTGTCAGCAAGGAATTATTCCCCCATCCCAAATTGATGCCTTGTAATCCGATTAGTTTATTACTGATCTGTTAAGTGATTGATTTTAATATATATTTATTTTAAACATAATAATAACATTATTGGGACATCACATTATGACTTTGTGTGTGTCTGATGCCTCAACACATCATAGAGAGCAAACAGACGTACTGTGAGCCCAGAGCACAACAACAACACCAGGTCGATGTAAAAGGCAAACACAGCGACATCATCTTGGTAGTGAGGGGTCACCATCCAGACAAGCAGGGAGTCTTTCTGATCCACATCCAGCCATGGAGCTGCTCTGATGGCCTCCTCAGTGACAGGCAGCATTATCAGCACAAGTTCAGGCCGGGCTGCAGGGAGACAACCTTTAATCCATTTCAGATGGAAGACTCCAGAAAGCACTTAACATCTGGAGGGGGCTCGGCAACACTGGGCTGCAGCTGGAGACCGTATCTCTTGGACGTTTCCAGCCCTGACAGTTGGGAGTATCTGTCTGCCGGCCTGACCGCATGCTTACTTAAAGGGCCTGACATGGCTTTGTGTTGTTCCTTTGGAACGGCGCAAAGTCCGGGGCTAGTCGAGGATGCGGGCCAACACAGAAAGACGCCGCTGTGCCTCCCTCTTCTTAGAGCTATGTATAGACTCGATGTTTGACGTGACATCTTTTTTTTTTCTCTGTAGCAACTTTTCCAAAAGATAATCTTCAATTGTTTATACAGAGACGTCGAACGCAGTCAATGAGGATGTCTGCAGTGGACTCCATAAAAGCTGAAACACACCATTATTTACACAACAGCCCCATAAAGAACCCTTCTGACATCCCCTGCAGCCGAGTCCGAGCGATGCCGCGCTCACTATTGCGTTAGCGGGTAGCTCGTTACGGCCAACCGGACGGAGACTGGGGCTAATGGGAGCACGGAGTGGGATCATGCGACACTGTCAGGCGGAGGCTCTGACCCGGCCAGTGTGAGCTGTTAGCCACTACACTAGCCCCATGGATCATTTTGCACCGCTCCAGTGTCTGTTAATCAATTTAGGCCCGGGCTATGTAGGATGAGGAGGCAGTAATGATGCTCTCTGGACCCTCCCCGGGGACAGGGCATTATAAAGAAGCTACATTATTTATCAGCAGGGTCTTGGATGGGGCCTCCATTAGCCCCCGCTCAATGGAGTCACCGGCTATAAACAGAGGAGTGCAGGAAGGAGAGAGAGAGTAATAGATAAAGAGGAAAAGGGATGAAGGGGGGGGAGAAATGATGCAGGGAGAAAAAGAGAGGAGGAAAGTGAGAGTGACGGGCAGAGGATCTAAGACAGAGCGAGTGTTTTTGAGGAAAGAGATGGAGAATGTTCAAAGGAGCACTTCCCCATTAAGTGGCAGCGAGGGTCTTCACTGAGTAAATAGTGACACTATGAGGATGACGCAATATATGCTTCTAAATAAACACAAATCTTAGCAATGCAGTTTTAAGACTCGACATATGAAGGCAGTCTCGGGGTAGCGTCTGTAGCAAAAAGGTTTAATGCCAATGATAAATGCTTCGAAAACTACAACTTATAGCATTCCAGTATTTGATTGTGTTTCCTGTATTTGCGGTGTTTCTTTAGATATTTTGTCACTTTCTTGATGTGCTTCGATCTTATTTATCTGCCGTGTTTGGTCTCTAAAGGATGCATGACTAGTGAAGCTGTTTCTTCATTTGCTCATGTTGCAGTGTGTTGAATTCTCTTGCCTACTACAAACGAGACAGTATTTAGGACTGGTTATCATTTGACATTTTCCTATGCAATACAGTGTTCAGCACTGATGCCAAAACAATACCTAGGAGTATAGTGTAAATATATTGATGTCATGTTTTGTACAAAACCTTTTATTTTTTATAAAAAAAATAGGCCAAAGTTCTCAAATGTTAAATGATTTCCAAGTAGAATCACTTTTCCTGAATTAAAGAGGCTACAATTGGCAAAGTCTTGTATAAAGTCAAAAACTAATTGTTTTATATACAGATTTTATAAATCAGACCAGACACTCAGGTTTCAGTAAATAAATATTTTTGTGCTCTGACATTTTTCATGAGAATAACTTCATTCTCATAATAACTTCAATAAGCATGACAGTGAATGTCTTAACAACAAAAGTCCATTAGAAGGAAGATAACACAAAATAAAAAATAATAACTAATACAAATGAATTGTGTATATATATATGCTGAAAAAGATTTAAAAGACATTGCCTTACCCTAACTTTGATCAAGATACTCTACATAGTAAACGCGCATTATATAGTTAAAAAAAGCAAATTTATCAGTGCTCTCTGGTGGACCAATATTTAAATAAAGACTGAATTATCTCAAACATTTGTCAGGAATTTTTGTACTTCAATTTATTATTAACAATTGACCGATATATACACACAATATATCTACAATAAGCTAATATTGGCCAATAATATCAGTCCAGAATATGCATCTCTCGGGTTCTACTATGGACACATACCAGGCAGTGTCAGAAAAGTACTTAGTTAAATACCTAGACTCAGTGGCAAGCGAATGTCGATACACAACAGTCTAAGAGTGATGCTTGAAATAACTCCACTCTCAGACACCAGAGGTTGCCCTTAGTGACTAGACATGACATTGACCTGAGAGGCTCCTTAAACTCATCAGGGTCTCTTTCCCGCACAAACACCGACCAACACTCAGCGCAGACCTGACACCTGCATGCGAGTGAGTGACATCCGGGCCAGGCCAAGCTACTTTGAACGTGGCGCACAAAGAAAAAAGAAACTGTGTTAAGCGTTGTCCAACACTTTAGAGACCAGGCAATGACTTGAAAGGGGCTGAACTGGGATCAGATTCTTTGTGGCCCAGACACCCCGGTCCACACACACGACTGCAGACATAACTAGCAAACACATGGGGGTTCAAGCAGCAATCTCAACCATGCTCGGCACTCAGTGTTGGGTTAGTGTTGTGTTAGGGTGGACACTTCACCCCGACACATGGCAGGGTATGTTGTGCGGCCCGTACAGACACAAGAGGGGTTTGACGTTGCTCACTACTGTTGTGACTGACTCTTTGGATACAGGAATGCAGCTAACCTATATTTACACCTTGTAGTTTAGCAGGTTATGTTGCCTTGGCCATGATCATAGATAGATGGTTAGACAGTAATAACGCTGATGTTTGATACTGAAGATACGTTTAAGTGCATTGCTTTAGAAAGAATGGAATCAACATGATAAAACACACCTGTCTAATCTGCATTATAGTTTATTAGAGAAACCTTAAAGCGAAAGTAATCCGTCCATTTCAATCCTGTTAAATGCATTATTTGTTCAATTTTCAAACAGAATTTAAAGCCACATGCCCCGAGAAAGCAAGATGATAAAACAATTGAGGTAAATCACGGACAAGGACAAATTCCTGTCCTTTGGGTAATCTGATATGTCATCTTCAATAATGTCAGGAGATCTAGCCTTAGCTGCTGTAGGTCTCACTCTCTCTCTCTCTCGCACTGTCTTTCTGCCTGTCTCACATACTCAAACACACACAAATTCGTAAACACATTGACATAATTAAGCCACACACAGGGCACACACTGAAATAGCCACATGAAGTCTGCATCAGCCAGAAGACAATCAAATAGTAAAAAAGTTCAAAAATTGCATTTTGGTAAAAGAATGGCATGTGAGGATTTTTAATTCCTAAACTGCATACATTCTCCACAGATTTAGTGACATTTTAATATAATCAGTTTACTATTGCAGAGCTGAAATAATCAAGTCAATTCAATTACTTGATGCACAGGAAAGTAATCTGCAACTATTTTATAATCGATTAACCATTCAAGTCATTTTTGAGCAGCAAAGTCCTCACAATACCTCGTTCCAGCTTCGAGATTATGAATAATTGCTGCCCACTTTGCCTCATGTATTTGTAAACAGGACATGGTTCTCGCTGATTTTCTGTCATTTTAAAGACCAATGGATTAATCAACCATGAAGAAAAGATGTATCACACCCCAAGAAGCCAATGCCATGTGTTGAATAGCAGCAGGATGGGACTGATTTCCTGCTGAAAAGTCCCTATAAAGTGTATTATTAGAAGTGTGTGTGGTGCTAGCAGCTTCAGACTGATTTAACCCAAATTATTGTTGTTTTTAACACATGAAATGCAGCACTTCAACAGTGTCACTATGGAAACTGGCAGACTCTCCTGTAATACACAGTAGTGGATATTACTATACTACTATCAAAATAAAAAAAAACACCCAAAATATAACAAGAGGACTTGTGGAGAATGTGACCAACTGTACAACTTCAGTTTGATACTGTAAGTAAAAGGGGGGGAAAAAGTTTGACACTGACACACAGTGTAGAGTTAGGATCTAAGCGCACAAAAACACAGCCGTGCACACAACAAACAGTGAACCTACAGATAAAAAAAAACTCTCATTAAACATGGCGTAAAGAGGGTGAAATAGCAGGATAAAAGTTTACAGTACCTTTTCTTCGCCCGCTGCTCCCTCTCTGCGGCTCCTCCTGTGCTCTCCCTGCCTGTCTTGGGTCTAGCTCGGCCTGGCGTCAGTGAGTCGCGGGGCCGTCTCACCCTCCGCTGAGCGCCAGTATCACGCCGCGGGATGCAGCCCCCGACAACAACAAGACCTACTTTTTACGCATCCAACATCTTCAGTCCGCCGGGTGTGTGGAAACGAATTATGTAACTTGTGAGACAATGCCGTTTTCTCGCTAAAATAGAAAAAAGAAGAGGCCATCTGCAGCTGAGAGTTTCCTTTTTTTCAGATGTCAGAGTTTGTTGTGTGGTTTAGAGGGTGAACTCTTGCCCAGTTGATGCATTTTAAGGGTGAAAGAATGCAGGAAGGGGGTATTTTTTTACCTGCACCCAGAACATCCTAGCAAAATAAAAAATGTGGGGGACAGGTTGCTTTTTCTGTATTATTGCACAGTGAAGTTATCTCAAGTCCTTTTTTTATCAGATGCTTCACTCCTTTCACTCTGGTAATCTCCCCATGTCATCAAAAGTCATCTTAAATGGAGTTTAATAACATACAACCTTAATTACTAGACAATCCCACTCAAACAGGTTATGAAGTAACTTCACACTGATGTATGTGACCCTGTGTTTCCACTCTGGTGTACACTCTTCATATGGTGGGTGTAAGGGCATTAATAATTTTGCAATGTCAAGAGTGAAACTTTGACAGTTCTTCAATCCATCTCATTAATATTGCATGCTAATGCATGAAAATAGCCTTCGGGCAGGGCAGCAGCAGAGGACACAAAGTGTCATTTCCTCGGAAGTGAGCTAAATCAGATCATCCACATGCATGACAAATCCTGTGAGTCATTTAGAGGAATTCAAAATAAGCAGTTTGCAATGTGATGGGGAAGTTATATTTTATCTGATCACAACCGATGTAGAGAGGTGCTAAAAGGAGATAAGATAATGATAACTAAAACTAAAAAAGAAGGAACTTTTAAAGTGAAATATATATCTGCACACAACATTATGTATGTTAAAATGTGTACAATGCATGGTAAGTATTACAGAATAAGGATCAATTCACTGATTTTTTTAATCACTTACAGATGAGATACAAAAAAAAAAAAACTATGCACAGTTCCGCAACATTTCGCGAGCTGTTTGTCAAGTTCAGCGCTGCCATTGTGAGGGGGACTAGATTATCCCGAGGACACGCGGAGGGAAACCGTTCAGAGCGGAGGAGGCTCCTGGCGCAGGTGACGTCACGGCGCTGGCGACAGAATGTCTGAGTGAGGCGGGAGCGAGCTGCACGTGAATAAAAAAACAGTGCGAGGAGGAGGAGGAGGAGGAGGAGGGTGACGATGATGATGATGATGATGATGAGTAGGAATCGAAGGAAGAGTCGCTCAAAACTTTTTCATTCCAAAGATCCTCAGCAGAGGAGCAGAGAGGAAGCTGCAGATTCTATACAGACTGTAATGAATGAATACGAATCGATTCTTTTACAGATGTTTCCTGTATTTCAAAAATACATGTAAATGTAGATACACTAAAACATACTGTAAAATATACTCTAATTTACTGTACCCTTATATATATGTATGTATACTGTGCATTTGTTTATTGTAAAATATATAAAGTGTTGCTGTAAATTCAGAAAAAATGCAAAGTGCAAGTGAAAACTTATTAATGCACACCTTTTTTTTTTTTTTTTTAGAAAAGACAGAATATTCTTTAACTTGAATAAATATATAAAAACTGATATAAAATAAACACATTCATTATTCACGCTCAAAAATATTTAATAATATTATTATATATGCATTCTTTTATTATTAATTACATTTAGTAACATAATTCTTATATTAAAAAATATAAACTAAATATAAAAAAGACAAAAATATAAATGAATCATAGCCATATTCAGTTTTTTTGCATATTCATTATATAAGAATGCAAAAAAATATATTCAAAATGCAATATATGCTTCTTATTCTGAATATACAATATAGTGGAATTTTGATGACAACAGTACATTTCTGTAATTTTTATGTCTCATTATTTCAGTGTTAGTATATTTAATTACACCACTACTATTGACTAATTACTCAGGGATTTTGGGATCTGACTTGAATATATTCAGTTTATACTAGGGCTGTAGCCACGATTTAAAAACTGCTGAGGTCATGCATTTTAATTCCCCCTAAATATAATTGCAACTGAATAATTTAAACCCATAATTTAAGTAAAACCTCAAAATTCCAACAAATATTACCAATATATGTGTCATTAATGGTAAATAATACATGTTATATACATGTTATTAATACAAAATGGGTTATGTCTACCACTAGTAACTTTGCAAATTTTTACATTTAAAATATATAATCACTTTATATTTGTTTTTTGTTTATTGCACCAGCTGCAACAGTAAAATACTGCATCTGTGCTAATGTATCAGAAATGTTAATCCAGCTACATAATAATACATAGAAATATAATAATGTAAAGTTCTATAATTATTTTGGTGTATCTTTACACAGTGGTACAATCTTTTAAAGGATCTGAACATGTACTCCAACGCCATTTTCTATATTGGAAATTAAAGGAAAAAATCTGAAATGTTGAGCAAACTACTGTAGCTGAGCTCTACACAATAAACTACACAATAAAGAAGTGGCTATACCTTACCTCCCTGCTTCCTGCTGTATAACATGTAATAAAAGCCTCAATAACATTGCTGTGGACCCCACAAACCCTGATCTGTGATACGCTAGAAGAGGAAGCATCAAGATCACACAGAAGCTCAAAGGTTTGCTGGTAAAATTTGATTATGCAGCCGAAGCCTGTTCGCCATATCATGGGCAGCATAAAACAGCCACAAAGCAAATATTTGCATTTCTGAAATGGCTTGCAGGAGGCAAATTCAATTTTACATCACACAAATGATTCGATGCATTTTCTGGAATTGAGAAATATGTGAACACGATGTAAGAAAATGAATTACCTTTGCTTATGTACTTATTTAAGTACCTAGAATAATGTTACATTGGAGGCAAGAAAGCGACCCCAGACATTCACAAGAGCGATGTTCTTCCTCTTAGTAGTAATGAAAAATGTAATGGCTTTATTCTACTTTGATGATTCACACTAAAATGAAGTGACATAATAAAATCCAAACACACATAATGTGCTTATACTACTACATTCTATAGTAAGAAATACATGTGAGTGCAATTAGATGACAGTTCCTATTGTTGAGCCATCACACAGTGGGACATCAACCCCTCACGGGGAGGAGAAAAGCCCATCAGAGGGGTCAGCTCCCTCCCATCTCTCTACTTGTGTATGAACATGTCACTCCACGGGGGTGTGAGGAGTAGCAGAAACTAAGCGTATAGCAGGGGGTGCTATCGTAACTCTAAGGATCTAAGAAGGAACCGTTCATCACAACGATGTGATTTCCTGTTTTCTTGCTACACTCTCCCCCCATTTGCCGAGTCACGTTTCTAACATTTAGTCTGCCCTCGTTTAAATAAATAATGCATCAATATATCAACTAATACGAACCATCTCTCATTACCACATCAGATAACAACACAGTTCAATAGCACCACAGATAGCAGCTTTAAAAATGACCCGAAAATTGAATTTACACACTTGTAAATAATAAAAAATATTCAATAATAAATAGAACATAATCAAATTTATATATGAAGGAATTATTGCAGGAGTGTTATATTAGACTATATCAGGTGTGTTAAATTTACCTAATAAACTGGCAAGTGAGTGTAAACAAATTACAATAATCTAGCAGATTTTAGCTTGACATGATTATCACTGTTGTAACAATCAATAAACTGTAGATTTGAAGACAAAAGTAAAAAACAAAACACATTCGGTTAAATGGTGTGTTTAAACCATTAATCTACTCTAATTGAGTCTAGTCAGAATTTGCATTGATTGAATTATCATCAGTATGGTTCATAACAACAGAGCAAAGTACCATTAATCAGATTCTGATGTGCCACCATTTTCTGTTTAATCACACATTTAAATTACTGATCTACTTTTTGTTGTGTTATTATTTGTATTTAGATAGAATCAAAATCAAAAATGACATATTTCCCTTAGAGGACAGTTCCATGCAATATACGCTACATGTCAATGATTAGACACATGAGTTAGATGTGGAGAGGAGGGATCCTTCTTTTAGAGAGTACCGTGTTTTGTGGCTGTAGTAGAAAAGTAACAAAGTGGAGAAAACTAATGATAATGTTAGTGCAACCATACAGTATTAGAATAAAGGAATAGTTTGACATTTTGGACAATATGATTATTTCCTTTCTTGCAGAGGGTTAGATACGACTCTCATGTGTAAATATAATGAAGCTGTATTTTAATTTGAAGAATAAATTGGCGGCAAGAGGTCAAACTGTAGATAAAACATTTTGTAATATGTTGCTTTAATATTTCTTTTACGGTAAGTCCTGTTTTGCTGTCTATCTCAGATATTACACTGCTGAGGATGAAGAGCAGATTGCACCATCTGGAAGAGGCGCACCAACTCTGGAAAGAATCAAATACATTGTTGCTTCCTCAACCCCAAAACAAGGCAAGAACTACGAGGCGTGTAAAAATGTGCACACAGGACATTACCATTTGAGCTCCATCGTAGTAGGCTCTATTAGGTCATAGTTCACGAGGAGCGGGAGCCATTTAGAAACCTTGGAGGGCTGCCTGTCTCTAGCCAGATGGAGGATGAGTGGACTCATGGGTTAGGATTGATTACAACATTAACTCCATAGCCCTGCGTGAATTAGCACGGGGGCTGAAATGCTTAACGATGACGGACGCACATGTTTAGACGACACTCCTTCACACATGCATTTCATTTCGCCATCTGAGGGCTCTTGGCAGGCCCGGCGAATTTTTTGCAGCAATGCGAGGTATGGCATCAGTGCATCGGGCAGGCTCACATTTCAAACGGGTGGTTCGTTTGGCGCGGCTTTTTGCAAGTCCTTCTAGAAATAATGTGCGGGGTGGTAATATTTGAATGCTGTCTCCAGGGGCCTCTCGCTTTACCTCCTCTACCTTCATCGCACGGAGACAGAGGACGCACCAATCAGAGGGTGACGCCACCCCAGGTTCCACCTAACGCGTGGCTTTGCCATTTTGAGTTAGTGATATGATCATTTACATGAAATGAAGTTCATTGATAATCAGACATTCACCTTATCAGGCCTTTTCTTTCATTGAATCTGACTTGATTGATTGTCCTCCTCTCATGGTCATTTGGAGGGTTGATCGCTCGTCTTCTCGCCAGACATTGTTGTATTTCTAATCTAAACCCACAGTGTAAAATGAGACTTCCTTGAGGACTACTGCGTCTACCCCGCCCCCCCTTTACACCCCTCCACCCTCATACAATCTTCGCACCCCCAGCAAAGAGATTCTCTCTCTCTCTTTCTCACTCTCCACAGAGTGTGGTCTGCCCAGCTCCCCTTGGTTGGTTTATTGAGAAGAAGTGGTCGAGTGTGTGTGTGTGTGTGTGTGTGTGTGTGTATGTGTGTGGGGGTGGGGGGAAGTATAACAACAGCTGCCATAGTCACTTGTTAGGTGGGACAGTTAACCCTAGACAGCACAGCTGTCAGTCAAAGCAGTCGCAGCACATTTCGCACAAGGGGTGGGGGGGTGGGGGGTTGTGACATGTTGAACTTCAGCCAACTGCTGACACCCGTCCAGAGGAGACACATGGTGATGCACCTGTATCCTGGTCAGCTGTCCCTCAGCCTACAGGTGCACTCTCAGAAGCGTATTGTTGTCCTGCTGATACAATTTCCGGGTATCGTCTCTATTTGTGTGAATTTTCTCTTCTCTTGCAAAAAAAACCCACATAAATCAAATGAATTATGACTCTGTCATTTGGCCCCCGGGTCTTATTCCTCAGCCCTGTGAAGGATCAGTGGCCGGCGCTGGGCGTTTGTCTTTGATAAATGAATCTGTGCTTGACATCTTATACGTTTGATGATCCTTCTGAGCTCAGGCGCCGCTCAGCAGAGGGCTTGCTATTACCTGCAGTTCTGATATGGTTTGACAGTGACTTGTCAGTTTTGCCTTCGTCAGACAGTAAAAGATATAGGACAGGCCTCTGAATTATCATACTTGCATTGTAAACCATGCATGCTTTGGCTTGCTTCACGCAAGTTCAAAGGTCCCGGGCTTGATGTAACAGAGCCCACCACAGAACTAGAAGAGTTAATCCTAAACAGACAGGCAGTATTTTCACAGTTTCAAGGCTTTTCGTTTCATTTCAGTTAGACAGAGACTTTTACCATATAAAAATAGTCCAGAAGCATCTAAGGAATAAACTTGTTTACATGGTCTACCAGATCTGGATAACGGTTTGCAACACCAAAATTTTGAAAGTGCAAATTTGGAAATCTTTTGGATCTTTTACTACTACGTATTCCAAAGCAGTGGTTCCCAGCCTCTGGGCCACGGCCTATTGCAAAAAGGGAACCCAATGCCACAAACTGACTTTCGAGTCCATCCTTATCTCTATGTGGTGCGTTCAGTTCAGTTCTGGTTGGTCTGAGAACATATTATTTGGTTTCTGTGTTGTTTACAGAGTCAAGCACTTTTGAGAGGTTCAAGTGGATTGGAAAAGCTTTGGAAATGCTGTTAGTTGAAATCACATGTTAATGTAGGCTAATGTTCAAAACAAAGATATATATAATATACATACAATACACTTAAAATATTTTTTTGAAGCAAAGACAGTGATTTATAGACTTGTGATGATGATTCTGGAGAATCTATCTCAGTTTTTGAATATATTAAACACCAAATTGTTCACGACTCGCCGTAGTCGTAGTAGTAACTCAGGATGAGGTTAAATCAATGCATGGATAGTTCATAAGTGTGTAATTTGGGGAGCGACAAAACCAATGTTCACAGATATTCCAAATATTCGATGTGTTTGTTGCTGGGATGTCAGTTAATGAACATAGAAGACTGCATAGAATGGACTTACAGTGAGCAGATACTGAGTCAACTAACACACTGTTGAAAAATGTCAGGGTCAGGCTTTCAAGCATTATATAAAATATTTTGCTGGATCTTCTTGCCAGAGGCATTTCCATGTCGTCCATTTCTCTGTGTAACGGTAAAACCTTCATGGTCTTGTCAGCGATGATATCTGCATCGGCCGTGTCTTCGGCTGTGTTTGCTTTTTTAATGCGGATTTCAAAGGCAAACAGTCCTGAACTTCCCAGGCACGGATGTCAGTGTTACACGTGCATGTGTGTGTGTGTGTGTGTGTGTGTGTGTGAAAGAGAGAGAGAGAGAGAGGACCTGATTGATGACACAAATGCACAACCTTTAACTGCTCTCTTTGTGTCTGACCTATTTCAAGACAGTGATCATAGCTAGATGAGGTCTAATCACAGCTATGCTGCTCTAAATCATACAAGAAATTTCTCTCCCGTGTAATGTCTTGCGTCAGATCAAATCTGCATCCTACTGACCAGACCATGGGAGCAGATGTTCCTGCCGTACACCCATGGCTGAGGTCATACCTCGGGAGAGAGGGGTGTCTGTACATCTGCAGCTGGCTGGAGCATTGTAAGTGATAGCCATCATGACATCACCTCTTCCTGGTTTGGCCTCCAAAGAGAGATCTGCACGGCAAAAATAGACCGCTCCTCAAACAAAGCTGATGACTGATTGTTTGCCGCAAAAATGATTATGATGTCGTGTAAACCGCAAGGACATTTGAGGGCATATAGTAAGGAGAGGAACTGTGAATCAAATGTGGAGCACGAGCGAACAATTTTATCTCATTGTCTGTGATTGTTAAAGGCCTCTGGATGCCTTATCTTAAACGTGTTACTCTCTTGAGCTGAATGTAGGCCTAAGCTTGCTTCTTTCTTTCTTTCTTTCTTTCCTTCTTTATTTCTTTCTTTCTTTCTTTTATGGCTTGCAAGCCAGACCTAACGAAACATTTGATATTTTAATTCTTTGCATCACAATAGGCATGGTGAAATGGCTCTGCAGCACCCCCTAGAAAATGTAAAAAAAATGTCCTCCTTGCCGCCAGATTGACAAAGATAAAAGAAATTCACTACAGATGTACAACATATTAAGATGCATCAAAAAGTCCACAGACACCAACAGGAAGTCTGAGGAATAAGCGGTTATAGAAAATGACTGACTGACTCCTAGTTGCTGTGATGACACTATAAATATTCATGCATCACATTCAAGACAGTTTAGTGCAGGATAAAAGACATACAAGCCTAAACTTCAGTCAGTGCACACAATGTCTTATTAAACAGCTGCTAGAACTTTAGCTAATTTAAACTAACCTTAATATTAAAAAAAGTGAGGCGACTGCTGGTCCAAATAGCACATAGGGCCACCAAGTCCTTGGTGCTGGCGTCTGGCAACTGGCCCACAGCTGCATTGCACCCTGGCATGCTATGAAGGCTGAAGTCCCATTCATTGCTGCTTGCAGGTTTAATTTGCTTTTGAAGTCCCTTTTTCCTAATCGCATTCTATAGCAAGGCTGGTCCATCTGACTGAAATATCTAATGGATGCATTTCTATTAAATTCTGAATACACAATAATAATCTCTAGAGAATAAATCTGAATGACTTTGATGGCGGTTGGGTGCTAGTCTGTATGGGCTACAGGGTCTAAACTAAACTAAACTAACCTTGACCCGTACCCTAACCCTGCACATGATCCTAGGGCCCATTCACTACATTTTTAATGGGATGAGGATGTGCATCTATACATACAGTATGTGTATATTTGTACCAATAGAATTTATCTGAGTATAATTTTTTTATTTATATGATAAGATACTCATTTGAATTTTCCTGAAACTAATTAAAGTTAAATTCCGTTCAGGAATTCAAACCCAGCGTCAGGTTTCTGCTAATGTGCATGTCAGCTCACAGGAAAAGCTCTGCTACACTAAACGCTTTAACAGCATAATTGGTAACATCTGCATTATTTCATTAAAATACAGCTGCTGTGAAAAAGTTCTGTTGTCAAGTGGTTTGGTTTGTTAAAAATGACAAACATGCATTTATGATACAGGATACCTTGTTACCCATCGCAGGATATCAAATTCAACACACTCATAATAATAAAATATTATATTAAAAAACAATCAGAACGGTCAAATGTTTAATGCACAATATTATCTACCCAACATATCCATATTTGTAAGTGTTGGATTATATTAGATTTAGATTTAATTAGAATTGGATAATTTGGTAAAATGAATAAATAAATATGTTATGAAAGAGTAATTGAATTTATAGAATCTTAATCTTAAACATGCATATATATATATAATATATATATATATAATATATATATATAATATATATACTCCGGCTTCCTCCCACAATACAAAACATGCTCAGGTTAATTGGCAAATCTAAATTGCCCATAGGTGTGAGTGTGAGAGAGAATGGTGTGTGAATGGTGTGTGTGCCCCACGATTGGCTGGCGACCATCTGGGGTGTATCCCTGCCTCTCGCCATAAATGCGCTGGGATAGGCTCCAGCAGACCCCTGCGACCCTGAAAAGGAATAAGCGGGATAGAAAATGGATGGATGGATGGATATATATATATATATATATATATATATATATATATATATATATATATATTCTTATTTAGATGTAAACCCAGATAGATAATTATTCTTGCACTGGGATTAATTATATGTTTTAAATGTATAAAAATGCTTATTCTTTAAAATATTTGTTGTTGTCTGTTAAATTAAAAAGGAGAAGAGTGTGAGTATTATATATAAATACATAAAAATAGGACTTTCATCTCTTCTGACTCATAGGCTTTTGGTCAGCTCCATTATCATTTTACAATATGAGTGTCACCTCCTAAAAATATAGTATGATTTCAAAAAATTTTCTGAGCTAAAACCAAAACTACGGCAAGAGAATGAGGAGTAAATCAAGTGAAGCATACAGCCGACATGGGAATTCCTTCCTCATTTGGGGAATTGGAGGCAGAAACTGTACCCAGACGCTATAATGATGTCACCAATCTTTAATTGATCCCTGGTTGCTGTTGTCATGTGATCAGGAACGTGTGTGTGTCTGTTCAGGAGGGACAGGGGATGGGGAGATAAATTTTATAGGGACCAGACATTTATAGGATAAGTTCACTTAACTGCCCGACCTTATTAGATAATCCCCACTCTCAACTCTCAACTCTCATCCAGTTCATTGCTGAGTAAAGGAACTGAGGCTTTGCTCTCATGTGTGAGCGTGGTGTCATGTGTTGCTTTCAGCTGGCTAAGTGCACCACCCGTCTCCCCCCACCCCCCACACCCCTCCATCCTCAGTTTAAAGACTCTGCCCTTGGGGGGGGGGGGGGGACCCATCGAGGAGATCATGAATTACAACAGGCCTCCCTTTCAGGGCATCAGAGCAACAGTGTGTTCAGTTTGCTGCAGGTTGATGCACCTTCCTGAGATTGCTGCAGGAAACCACAAGAGTTGGAGGAGTGTAGGATGCTACACGCCATAAAATGTATAAATATTGGCAGTTTGTTTGATGGTATTAAAAAATGTGTGGACTGTTTGACAACAGGAATCTAGTAGCCCTTCCACCTCTCAATATTTGTATTTGCTATTTTCTATATCATGTCTTACGTTTCTAAGAGAGATTTTCATATTAATGTTTAGCTTCCTGTATCTCTTGCACTCCCATTTGTTTACTTGGAATTCATGTAATGAGTAGGTACAAGTGTTTGAATTCCCCTTAGGACAAATCGAATTATTCACCCACAGACAAAGGCAGTTTATCTAAAAGTAGATCCTGAACACCATCTAGTGGTTAAAAGCAGTGAATACAATATTCAGTAGTCAAAAGGCTAAAACCTTTTCAGTATCATGAGCTTTAGCAGTGCATACAACTCTCCACTAATGAAAATGTCAAACTAATATTTTTTTTTCTAAATGTTGTGACATTGAAGAATAATTGTAACAAGCAGAATGAGACAATGTTCATACTTATCCATAAAGTGGTCCTCAGTTTTATTAGATCTACATTTATCTCGCAAGTGAACCACAATGAAGATAATTTGTTTTTATTTATAAGGTATAGGCTTGTTTTGATCCCTGATGAGAACACAGTAACTCAGTGCAGCATGCATAGTTTATAGATCATTTAAGGACAAATACTGTACATGTTGAAGGCATGGTAACCTCTCCATATGTGCTTGGAGGCAGAAGATGAAGTTGGACATGTACTCGGGTCATTTTGCACCTCTATGATTTATCTGTAAGGATATTTCACACAAGGAAATAATTCAAATTCTTCCTCCCCTCTGTCCTTCCAGTTAACATCCTACTAATAACCACACAGCAGGGGAGAGTTGTTTCCATGGTCGTACCACTGGCCTATCTGGGATGATTTAAGGGACCAGATGTTGATGGCAACTTTTAACCACCATTTCATTTCCAGGTCGATTAAAATGAAGCTGAGGAATAAAACGGAAAGTGTGAGGTTATATAATGCTGACAACCTCAGAAGACACAACCCAGGCATAGGGGAAATACTGAGTTTCAGATGCCTAATTGTCAAATGTAGAGGTCCTGACTAGTCCTTACTTAGTGTGTAAATGTGTCTCTATAATATAATATAATATAATATAATATAATATAATATAATATAATATAATATAATATAATATAATATAATATAATATAATATAATATAATATAATATAATATAATATAATATGATATAATATAATATAATATAATATAATATAATATAATATAATATTATATAATATAGTCATTTTTATTCTTTCCAATATTTGTGTTGTAAGTGTGATGTAATTAGATTAAAATTATTTGCACTGAACAAACGATTAACATAAACTGCTCTGTATTCAATCTTCTTTAAGTTTTTTTTCCTTTATCGTTCTATATGTAGAAATCATTCAAAGTCTCCTTCTCACATTTAGACCATAAATTTTTATGCGGCAATTCTCCCAATTGTCCACAAGATGTGAGTGTAGCACTACATGAAGTCACCATCCTCCAGGAAGCAGAGTGGAGCAGCCTTTGAGCCCCTTGGCAGCACCTGACTCACAACCAAACACCGCGTACATTTGGATGGAAACTCCGGCTTCACTAAACATTCCATGTCAAATTATTTAAACTTTTCCGTCAAAACAGAACACACGCTTTTTTTTTCTTTTGAGAACAATTTGAAAACTGAAAAAACGCGGTTCGCCAGCGATTCGTGGTGCTAACATGGAGGCCGGTGTTGATTTCCTGCGGTGCCAGAACAGATGGGGTGAAGCCTAAAGTAAAACAATAACTCAACCCATGGATCATAACATCTCAGCGATGGAAGCGGCTGCCAGCGGCGGCTGCCTTGCGGTCAGGTTGAGGTGAGGTTTTGGGGTTGGCGGTTCCTCCTCCAGTTTAGCTTAAGTGTAAATTGAGGTTCGGTTTTGGCCTATCGTGTGTGGGTCTAGAAATGGAGCGGGACATGAGGAGGGGGGCAACACGCCGTTCCCTCGCCGCATCGGATGAAAGACGGGCCAGGCAGGTTCGGCCTCCATCCCGTAAACATGGAATCGTCTCATACCATGATTGCATTCTGCGCTGTCAGGACGGCGAAGTCGGACGTCGAATCAAGTACAAGAACATGCAACTTGAGCGGCAAAACAATTTCCACCCCTTGATGTACTGCGGCGGAACACGTTGTTTTCGTTTCTCAGTTCCACTCTGAGAATGTTTAAGTGTGTCCCGGCGGGCAGGGCGGGGCGGGGGCGGACGGGAAGGTATTACACAGCGTGACTACAGTCCGTCCTCTGTGTCTGCGTCCATGTTCCCCGGCCGCTGCCCCTGTGAGATCACCGGCCTCTGACAGGGAATTGGCCTGCTCCCGCTGAGTGATTCCCCCCCGCCGGATGCCCTGCCAAGCGGCGGGGGCCTGCCAGGAACCCTCTCATACATTCCTCTACGCGGCAGGCCGCTGCCAGCGGCGGGCCTGTGTGCGGGTGCCACCCAGCGCTTCCTTTTTCTCGCCGCTCCAAACACCTGAACCAGCACGGGAGTGGGAGGAGAAAGAGGGAGAGGAGAGGAGTGGGGGGGGGATGAAGGTGGGAGGGTGCGTGGAGGGAGTGAGGAGCTCTTGTTGAACGGCCAGCAAACAGCCACTGCAGCTGTTGTGGCCTTTTCCACAACGATTCCACTGTTTCAGCTTCCAGCATGGCACTAATTAAAACTGGTGCCCACCCCTCCTTCTTGCCAGAACTTTCCTCACACACGTCCATAGGCTATAGGCACTCTCAGACTCGTGTTCTACATCCTAACCCTCCAACCCCCCCGTCTATGAGACTACAAAGTTGCCTTCTCCAAAATATTAGAATTACGTTCCCCTGCTGTTTAAAGTAATGTATTTATTTATACATGCAACAGGCAGGAGAGAGAAATTAGCTGTTTTTAGTTGTTATTATTTAGCTGAAATTAGTTGTTTCTCTGGTCAGCTGATGAATGTAAGTCTAATATTTGCTATTCAATTTATTTTAATTCAATTTTATTTGTATGAGCCAGAATCACAAATCACAGATTTGCAATAATTGGCTTTACAAAAAGCAACACAACATCCGCTAACATCATACAAGGTAAAACTCCCTAAAAACCCCTTTTAACGGTGGGATAAAAAACAGAAGTCACAGAGGATGAATTCCTGTCATCTGTTTAGCTGGTTGATGCTCCCTGATCTTTGTGAGTGGACTTGGTCGGTGCAGTGTTCATACGCGACGCTGTCGGCATTACACGAAGCAATTGATCCTTTGTTGATATAAAAACATTGACAGATGCAGCTTTGATATTTCTGTGATTCATTCCTTCTCACTTCCAAACCCTTTTTTTTATTATTTATGTTCCCCCTTGTGCTAATGAAATTAAATAGTTTTGGAAATTTGGCGCACTGGGCCGTGGTGCCTTTTTGCCTGGTTAAAGCAAACATGCCTCCAAAAACTCTGCAGCCAAGATAGTGAAACTGCTTCAAAAAGGTTTTTTTCTTTTTTCTCACACCGGAGCAATATATCCCCTAAGTATTTTGCATGAATTACATTTTCCAAGGGCCCACTGTAAAAATCTTAATATTGTTTGTTCTGTCCACCCAACAGCCCTTACACAGAATTCAAATATTCAGTTTATGCTGGCATTAAAAAAAAGAGAAAAGACACAAACGCTCACTTTTAAGATGCTGGAACCAGGAAATGTTTAAGCAATCAATCAGATGAATTACCAATTTATTTATTGTTTCATCACCATTTCTTCTTTCCAGATTGTGGAAGGAACACATTTCGAATAAAAGAACAGAAATAAGTTTCTTTTCAGAGCAGTTGGGATCTAATTGCTGCGCATAATAAAGCAGAATGAAGTGCGTTGGCTTCTAAGAGAAAAACCTTTGGTCCCAGCCACTTCCCTTCACCTTCTCCAGAGTGGGCATTCCTATATAGATTAGCTGTAAATCTTTCCTGTTTCATCGAGGATAATCCCTTGAACAAGGCTGCCCAGCTCTCATATTAAGAATGATTTAGGCACAGCAAATTCCGGTCAGGTCAAGTCTCCGCTTTCATGTTATGATGTGGCTGCTCCAGTTGTTTTACGTACTCGCTGGAGTGGATAGGAGCAGGCAGAAGAAAGGAGAGGGAAAGTGGGCAACTTATTACTGTTCAAGCAGAGTTCAAAGTCGTCATGTGGATTTAAAACGTGAATTAAGGTCAGTGATACACTGCAGCTCCATCCATGTGAAGGAGAGGTTGTGTGTGTGTGTGTGTACGTGTGTGCGTGCTTAAACAAGGGTGTCTGGGAGTTAACTTCTTAAGACCTTTGAGGTCTTATGGATATTTCCACATCATGTTTTCCATCAGCCCCACACACACACACACACACACACGCTCATGCACTGCTTCTTCCTTCTTCTTACCCACCACATAAGAGAACATTCATCATGACTGTAGAAGTATGAATGAGAGTTACAACAAAAGCACGGGTGCACACAGCTTTTTTCTTAACCTGATTTTAAAAGTGACTATGAGGACTATGAGGATTTAAAGTGACTATGAGGACTATGAGGATTTAAAGTGACTATGAGGACTATGAGGATTTAAAGTCACTATGAGGACTATGAGGATTTAAAGTGACTATGAGGACTATGAGGATTTAAAGTGACTATGAGGACTATGATGATTTAAAAGTGACTATGAGGACTATGAGGATTTAAAGTCACTATGAGGACTATGAGGATTTAAAGTGACTATGAGGACTATGAGGATTTAAAGTCACTATGAGGACTATGAGGATTTAAAGTGACTATGAGGACTATGAGGATTTAAAGTGACTATGAGGACTATGATGATTTAAAAGTGACTATGAGGACTATGAGGATTTAAAGTCACTATGAGGACTATGAGGATTTAAAGTGGCTATGAGGACTATGAGGATTTTAAGTCACTATGAGGACTATGAGGATTTAAAGTGACTATGAGGACTATGAGGATTTAAAGTGACTATGAGGACTATGATGATTTAAAAGTGACTATGAGGACTATGAGGATTTAAAGTGACTATGAGGACTATGAGGATTTAAAAGTGACTATGAGGACTATGAGGATTTAAAGTGACTATGAGGACTATGAGGATTTAAAGTGACTATGAGGACTATGAGGATTTAAAAATGACTATAAGGACTATGAGGATTTAAAAGTGACTTTGAGGACTATGAGGATTTAAAGTCACTATGAGGATTTAAAAGTGACTATGAGAACTATGAGGATTTAAAGTGACTATGAGGACTATGATGATTTAAAGTGACTATGAGGACTATGATGATTTAAAAGTGACTATGAGGACTATGAGGATTTAAAGTCACTATGAGGATTTAAAGTGACTATGAGGACTATGAGGATTTAAAGTGACTATGAGGACTATGATGATTTAAAAGTGACTATGAGGACTATGAGGATTTAAAGTGACTATGAGGACTATGAGGATTTAAAGTGACTATGAGGACTATGAGGATATAAAGTGACTATGAGGACCATGAGGATTTAAAGTGACTATGAGGACTATGAGTATTTAAAAGTGACTATGAGGACTATGAGGATTTAAAGTGACTATGAGGACTATGAGGATTTAAAGTGACTATGAGGACTATAAGGATTTAAAGTGACTATGAGGACTATGAGGATTTAAAAGTGAATATGAGGACTATGAGGATTTAAAGTGACTATGAGGACTATGAGGATTTAAAGTGACTATGAGGACTATGAGGATTTAAAGGTGAATATGAGGACTATGGGGATTTAAAGTGACTATGAGGACATAGTGACTATGTTAGGGTTTAAGATAACATGACGCTTTAATTATCCACTGCTGAGATGGGATTCTATTTTCATTTCTAAATCTGAAACAAATGAGCGTTTTTTTTTTTTTTTGTCCTTTTTGATGCGGATCCATAAACGAGGCAACGGAACCAATAAAATCGGCTTTATTTGGTTCTGGCTCATTTTAGTTCAGTTCAACAGGGTAGTAAAAAAAGAAATCTTGGTGAGCTGTCACACTATCTGCACATTTCGTAGGCAGAGACATGTGCCAGAGAAAATGGCTCCCGAAAACAAGATGTATAATTTTACGCCAAGAGTTCAAACTCTGGCTCCTTTCTCCTGCCTTGTTCGAGCGGGGATTGGTCAGCATTGCTAATTTAAATCCATTCATGGAAACACCTCCTCACAGTGACTGTGTGTCGGAGGGGATGCGGCTCCGATAGGAACACAATACACGGAATTAGCCACGGAAAAGCGCGGGGAGAGAAAGGCTGGCTTATTTCAGGCAGAGTGAAAAGGACAGTACGGGCAGGACAGGGGTTTTAGTGGTTTTACAGTTCAGCGGCGGTGTTTGAAAGCGCAGTCTTTCAGCAACGTGGGTGGCACGCTTCTTCCTAGCATCTCTGCTATTGTATTGTCGTTGGCTCTGTGCACTTGTCAGCATCATTGCTCACGTTCTCAGGATAAATGTTGATTTTGCTTTACGTAGGGGGTGCGAGGAGCAGCGCCTTTGATTCGCCAAATCGCC
Source organism: Eupleurogrammus muticus (assembly GCA_036785175.1). Lineage (NCBI taxonomy): Eukaryota > Metazoa > Chordata > Actinopteri > Scombriformes > Trichiuridae > Eupleurogrammus > Eupleurogrammus muticus. Next base: position 16,333,154 of record JAYKQN010000003.1, on the reverse strand, counting down.
GTGGCGTCGGCGCGAGAGCCCCGTGTCACCGCCAACGTCCAAAATTCCTCTGACATGTTTATTGTTTTCCTTTTTTATTTTTGGCGGCGGCAGAATGGCCTCCGCAATGCTCTAGCGCCACTGTTGCCGTCGCCGCTCCTCCATGCGAAATCTGGTGTGTCATGTAAACAGAGGAGCAGAAAATAACAAGCACGAGAAAAAAGGGAGAATTTCCAACCCCGGCGTCGTGCTTCTTTTTTTTTTTTTTTTTTTTTTTTTTCCTCCCCCTCCCGCGCCCCCTTCAGTGTACCCACCACTTGTTGTCCTTTATTTGTAGCCTAAGTGCTTTGGCATTAAATCTTATTATTTTTTGGTAAATAAACCAGTTTCTGGTAGGAATTACACACAACTTGGTGTGAGGTCCTTTTTCAGAATGGGGCCTGGTTCCTTTTATCTAAAATGTTTTCTATTTCTGCTTTTGTTAGACACTTTTGACTGCTTTGAAAGAGAGAAACCAGGTTTTTCTTGCGTTTCTGGGGGTGAGGTTGGGGATTTTTTCTCGGCATTGTGGTGAGATTTATTCGAAGAGGCTGCATTTTTTCCTGATTTCCCTCTTTGTTCTCTGTAAGTAGTTCCAGGTCCCCCCTCACTCACCCACAGACACTCATCTGTGTGTGCGTCCACGTGCGTGAGGCTGTGTGATTTTTGCCCGCGGGTGTGTGTGTGTGTGTGCGTGCGGCCCTATGTGTGTGTGTGTGTGTGTGTGTGTGCGGCCGAGGCGGGGACTTGATGTGACACCTGCTGCTGGGATGAATAGGGTCAGTGGCAGGGCCCTTCAGCAGGCAGCAGCTGCTTGTTCTCACTGCGAGCCTTGAGTCTTCGAAGCCTCCAGGACTACGACCCGAGACCCCGACACAACACGCAGTGCCCCCTACCCTCATCCCCTCTCATTACAGCTATTAACTCCCGAGCATTGCAATTCCCCGCTCTCCCGAAGGTCACGATCTTAATCGTTTCGGGGAAAGGAAACGCGAAATTGACCTGGGGGAGAAAAAAAAACAAAACAAAAAAAAACATCAAGGATGAACTTCAATTTCCATTCTCGGGCCCTCTCTGAACGCAGGAAGAGGTTTCCAGACAGCTGCTGACAGACAGAGATTCCTGGTATTCGTTGGTCTGACCTGTCTATGCTCTCTCGCTGTGTGGTAGTCTGCCCCGCGTGTGACTTCCTAAGGTCTGAAAACATTCCCTGTGGCAAAAACAGCGGAAGAGGGCAGAAGATAAACAGTGAGGTATGAAAACATCCGTCTGTGTTGCAGCAGCATTTTCAGATGCCTCCGAAATGACTCTTTTAAAAATGTGTCCAATCTTTTTTTTTTCTTTTTTCGTCGACTGATATAAATATTTACTGGCTCGTCACACCATTGATGAAAGGGGTAAACATTGTTCACTTTGGACACTTAGCAGGCACTCAGTATCGTATCTATCCAGCAGAGGTCAGCCTTTTATTAACAAATTCTGATGTGGTCACACAAAAATTCATTTTTTTCATCAAAGACTTGCAGTTAAGGGAATTAATAATAAATTACTGACAATGCACGAGCCATATTGGAAAACCTTGCTCAATGCTTTTTCTTCAACAGAATAGGAATTACATGGGTGGTGTCTCGGTGACACTGGCGATGACAGCGTAAGGAAAAAAAAACTTCTAAACCATCACAGAGCAAAGTACAGAGCGTGGTCCTGTTACAGTACATTTGCTAAGTGAAGGGTTCACACAAGTAGCCAGTGATGAGAGTTTTATCTGGAGATGGAGTTGTGTCAAAATTCTTTACATCACTTAACAAAATACCTGACATTTCACCTTGTCCTAACAAACCTGAACACCTCTTAACTCTGTTGCTGCATGGTGATCATGCTTTGAGCCCTGAAGGCTGCAGGGAACTCGCACTAAGGGGACGGTTGCACCGGTTTGGTCCTTTTAGAGAGTTTGTAGTTGAAGTACATGACGGCCCTGGACTGCGGGGCTCTCCTGGGCCAGCAGGTGCGTCCGTTGCCGAAGTAGTCCTCCGAACACCGGCAGGCGTAGGAGCCATCCGTGTTGACGCAGCGAGCGTGGCGGCTGCACCGGTGAGACCCGGTCAAACACTCGTCCTTATCTGTGACAGAAGACCAGAAGGAGGTTTTTTTTTTCGAGAGTGTTTCGTAATGACAAACGCATGTCAGATTCTTTTCATTTCAGAGCAGGCGGGGGGGCGGTGGAAGATATTTGCTGAGGCGATCGCTGCTTCGAACCTGCTCGGGAGATAATTTTGCAATTCTCATCACACGGACGGGAACAAGAAAAAAGAGCACGTGGGCGAGCCCACAACCGAGTGGGCGAGCCGCGAGCGCTCGGCAAATAAACACGGCCTCTAGATCCCCGCCGCCAGAGCACATCTTCACATGATCCCTCTCGCTGCCAGTTAACACAGATGAGAGGAACATGTGTGTCTGCGCTGTGATCCGTTTAGGCTTTTTTTTTCCCCTTCAGAGCTGACATGGAGCAGATCTGGATGTGGCTTAGCGGTCGGGTGGACATATACCATGTTGCCACATCCCTGGTGTGATCCCCCACGCCCCTTTTTTGTGTTTCCAGTTCATGTCTGCTCACAAATTCAGAGAAAGAAACCTCACACACACCTGCATAAAATGCCCAAATGACAAGCATCCCAAATAAAGAGTACTGAATTGCATGTGCATTTTAACAGATCTTGTTGATGGACATTTTGTGGGTTACTGAGAATAATTGCGTAAATGATGACAGGTGTAAACGTGGCGTAGACAGCGGTATTTTATTATGAGTTTTGTGTGTTTTCTAATGTTTCGCTCACAGATTCTGGACAGAATCAGTCATGTGTTTGCATGAGCCAAATGAACTTTTCTTCAACTGGAGAAGGTGTGTTATTGTGCACCATCAGTTTCCACAACTATTTGCATGTGCTATGAGTTTACACAAGTATTTACATAGGCAGACCTTTAGATGATAAGGCCCATTGTCACATGTACTGTATCACCAATGCAGGATTATACAGAAACGTAGCATCTGCTTTGCAAAAAGTGGATACTCTCTATATATACTTTTTCTGAGTTTAATTACAAATGAAGAAGAGTGTTTTTTTTTTACCTCGACATTGTGCTGAGCCCTGGAGTGGCCCCATCACGAAGCCATCCTGGCAGACACAGAAAAAGCTGCCGAACGTGTTCCTACAGGTCCGCCGTGATGGACACACGTCAGCGCCCAGCTGACATTCATCTACATCTGCAACACACACACACACACACACACACACACACACACACACACACACACACACACACACACACACACACACACACACACACACACACACACACACACACACGTAACAACAGCAATCACCATTCATTGCACGTGACCTGCGGTGAGGAGTGAATACAAATGCATCTGCCTTCCCTCCGTAGGATCCACATCAGCAGCGCATGTGATGAAGCTTTGAAACACGCTCGCGTGCACAAACATTAACCGTTAACCTCTGGAGGAAGGACGGTGCTTTAATGTTTCTTGCTTCAAAACAATAATTACCTTCAAAAAGACACGAGAGGCACAAATGAGTACCCTGACCTCTTTGTAATGAAGCTCCCTGTTCCCCCTGTTCTTCTCTTGAAATGCCTTTGTCATAATGACACAGACGTCCATGATTCTATTATCTTTCATGAATATCTCAAGGCACTTTTGACTGAATTCCCAGTTTATTTGACACACCTTGATCCATCTATTACAGTAGCCTATTAATATTAGATCAAGTTTAACCTTTATTTTTAACATAGTCTCCTGCAGTCCGGTTGGGTCTCCTGGATTAAACAGCAAAGAATACGTTTTGGCAAAAAACAAATAGTTGTGCAATCCATTCACATTTATATCAGGGACCTGTGTGTCCCTATTAAACTGGTAACTTTAACTCCTCATATGCATTTAAATTCATTTAAAAATGTTTAAAAATGTAGTTGTGATTGTTCCCACCAGCAATCTTTTCCCACAGCGTGAGAATGTGGAGCAGCCGTGAGAGCAGGGGAAGGCTCGCTTCATTACAGGACAGGAGGCGTCTGCCGCCAGCGCTTTATTAGAGCCGAGTTATCGACGGGGACTTCAGTCATAAAGTGGAAGGACACCGAGGAAATAGTTCAGGGTATGTTTTCTTTACATCGGGTAATTAGAGGCTTTTTTTCACCACTTTTTTTTCACAAGTCAAGCGAAGCTTCATGAGGTTGGAGCAACACACAGGAGATTTAAACATTTTTTTTATAGCAATAGGTAGCTGACAGGTCAAGAAAACTCACCTTGTTCATAATATTTCACATCAGCTCTTTTCTCTATGATCAAGATTTACCATACACGAAGCTGCAGTGGAGATTCTATGATGATTTTCGATGTCTTATCCTGGTGACAGAGTGAACAAGCTCCAAACACAACGATGACGTATCGTCGAAGTGAATCGAAACGGCAGCTTAGTGCGAGGCCTTGTTTCACAGAGCGATCCGTGACGATAGGCTGAGGGGGGTGTTTTCTGAAGAATTACCTTCACAGGTCCTGTTGTCAGCGGCCAGGTGGAGGCCGGGGGGACACAGACAGCGCACCGCTCCCCCTCTTCCCATCTGGCAACCGAACTGGCAGCGCGGGGAGAAACATGCGGCCTCTCCTGGAAGACAGACAGGGAAACACTGGCTGAGAAGTGGGCCACTGGATCACCACTGAGGGAGAGAACACACACACACACACACACACACACACACACACACACACACACACACACACACACACACACACACACATACTGCATGCCACCACACACACACACAACATAGAAGTCTTGTTCTCTGTAACACTGGGACACAGTCTAGATCACCATAACAGTGATTGTTACCTGTGACCAAAAAGAATCACGTCTTATGTGATTTCTTGATTACTCTAATATAAACTGTGAATTTCTGTCATAAACATTTATGTTTGCCTAAAAAAAGGTGGAAGAGCTGAGTAGCAAATCCTCAGAGAGACTTTGTTAAAATCTGCTGCGACATCAGAAATGGCAAGAAATCGTCTTGTTTGTGCACCGATTCTTTCTTTAGTTCTTATTAACTGGGCTATAGGTTTGCACACGCTTTCGCTCACCTCTGCAGGTGTGTCCATCGGTGCTGAGCGTGTACCCGGGTTCACAGTAACAGCGATAGCTACCGTGTGTGTTCATGCAGCGCTGGGAACACGGCCTCTCCAGGAAACCGCACTCATTCACATCTGGAGTCAATACAAATACTATTCAGGCTGTAGATCGGAATCCTCGCGGAGAACACAGGTAACGATTACACATTTTGAACCATTAGATCGGCAAGGCGCCGCGCGCTGGGATGTACCTTCATCACACTGTGGTCCTTTATACCCTCTGGGGCATAAGCATTTGTCTGGTCCCACACATTCTCCATTGATGCAGGTTTTTCTGCAGATTGCTGTAGATAACAATAACAGACATACTGTAATCTGCCAACGTCAGTAACAGCTGGACAATGGTACATGTTGATTCATTATGACGGTTGCATTAAAATGTCAATTTAGTAAGTGTATTCAAAAGTTGTGAATCGATTACACAGACACATTAAAATGTATAGTTTCTTCTATACTTCTTCTACTTCTACTATACTTTTTTTTACCATATGTAGATAGTTCAGTGGACACAACATATTTCAAATGCTCACATGTTAATTACCACATTATCACACATTCTCACAAAGTAAATCTTAATATATGAAGTACAATATGTTCCTATGAATTGTTGTGGCAGTAGCATAATGGAACATATAAATACCTAAAATGCTACTAGGTTTAAGCTAATGCCTGTTCAAAGAAGTAAGGTGGAAAAAGTTTAGATTAAGATTAAACTAGTTTTACTGTTTAATGACTCTTAATAGGGAGAATGCACTTGTAAGTAAAAGTTAAGTGTTTACTATAGAAATGTACTATGCTTCTGTCAGTGTTGTTACCTTGTCATATAATATTGGATTATTACTACAGATAAAAACAGCATTTTAATATTTGAGCTCTTTGAGCTGTGGCTAATAAAATAAATAAACATGCCACTGGGTAGTTTAATCAACAATGCAATAAATTGTCAGATAGATGTAGTGTAGTGAAAAGTAAAATAAGAGAAAAATTATATAACAGATTCATTCTACACATAATAACATTTTTGCTGTAAATGCCATTAACAGATAAATAAAAAATGAAAATAAGGCAACGAACAGACAAAGCAGAGATAAGAGAATCAAACTTCCCGACACTTATTTCCTCATGTCATTCTGGGATGCCGGACAGATAACCTGTGAACTCTGGGTAACGTGCCATTGTCGTTGTGCTGTGACTGAATCACAGAGTGACTTACGCTGACAAACGCCGCTCACATTCCTCCATCCCAGACAACAGGAAGTTGTCCGACCATAGCTGCAGAGCCCTGGCCGTGCGCGACCCCCAGTGTGCTCCGACACACCCTCCACTGACCTGTGCAGGCCGGGACAAAGGGTTATCACATCATTAGGCATCGTCCAAGCCTTCAGCGCTTCAATTACAGCACAGAACACTGATGTCCCGGAGCAAGACAAAGACACTTACATGCATCTCGAAGACAGCGGGTGGCTTTTGTAGTTTTGCAGGAAATTGTAACTATGTAAACTATGAATGCACTTCATTCATTGCAATGCAATTCATTGACAGTAGCTACACATCCCTTGAAGTCTCTCTCCAGTCAAAAACGTATTTTACTTCTTGTTTGAAAAGTCAAATGTTTGAATGTGCACAGTGATGTCAACAAAGGCTGTTTTAATATTCATTTGCGAAAAGTGGAAAGTTTCCCTGAGCTCATTTCGGATCAGGTTTAAAGATTCCGGCCTATGAGCATCATAGACATCATAAATAATCATGAAAGCAATCATGATCTTATATTCACCTTACATGAGGGTTATGATGAAATTTGAAACCTTCAGGGCATAAAACACTAAGAATTGACTTTTCAGCGACATAGGAGACATATTGTTAACCTGACATGCCAGATGGTTTGTGTCACAGAAACCATCTGGGGAGTCGTCCTTGGAAGCGGTTTAGAAAAGGGCAGGCACTTTCGAAAAATACTTGGCAGGTGATTGGATGAACCATCTGCCTCCGACCGTTTATCATGGGCTGAACATGACGCAATCACGAGATCATGCAAGATGCCGATCGGTAACTAATTGATAACTTGAAGCTTGGCAAATTGGATTCTGGCGTGGTTGTGTGTCAGCTGCCTCGCAAGCTGGATAGCTTGTGTCCAGCAGTTAAACTTTAAAATGCAAAACATTCTCATCTTTATAGATTTTTAACATTTTAACGAGGGAGTAGGTGTAGATACCATTCTCAGGATTTTAAGATGATTGCATTTTTTGTGTGGTATATATATATATATATATATATATATATATATATATATATATATATATATATATATATATATATACAGAGAGAGAGAGAGCTTCTCCTCTACCCATGAGCCTGCCTTGGTTCCCTGAATTTCGCAGAAGTCTTCCTCCTGAGGTCAGAGGTCAGCTCCCCTGCCCCCCTGTTAGTTCAGGGCAGGGTGGAGTTGACTCTGTTGATTTGTCTGGAGAAACGAGAGCAGGTGCACGTTCGGTCGTTGTTGCAGAGGTTTGGTTTGGGTCTTCTCTGCTCATGAAGGTGACCTTGGTTGTAAAAAAAATTTGGTTTCACATGACCCTCCACTGCTCGATGATCAGATTGGGCCGAGATACGTGTGCATTCCACATTCGGAATGTGAGGCTTGGAACATTAGGGAAAGTCATAATCCATACACTTCTCCACATGTGTTGACTGCTCTCTGCTTAACACCAAGACCAGGAAGGGTGCTTTTCTTTTACCTTGCACTGAGGAAAGGTTTGACGCTCTGGCTGGGACTCAGTGGTTTTCAACTCTGGATTTGGCAAGCAGTTCCAACGAAGTGCCATTCTTTGAGCAGAATAAACCAAAGACTGACTTTTGCAGACTGCTCTGGCTCTTTGAGTGGAAGCTCATGCATCTCATGCACTGGATTGCAGTGTGACTCCTGTTGTCAGGTGTCCCAGCTTTGCCAATTTTCTGGCTTTGTTGAAGGTTTTGCTGTATTAGCTGGTCCTTAGCACAACTGCAAGGTACCTCATAGTGTGACAGGAGCTTGGAGGCCAAGATGATGTGCTGGTGTTGGCATATGCAGACTTTACGCCATTAAAAAAATGATGATTTTACACGAGACAACCAAAATGCATCACTTTTTGCAGTTATCTTTCAGGGAGACAACCCTCAGAACTACACATTCAGCAACGCTTTGACTTCAGGCAGGCCTAAAGGCCTCTGTAGCCATGTGACATGTTACCAGCAAATCGTGCTTTGCTAAGCGTGAGATACGAGTGATGTCCATGCGTTCATTGGCTGAAGGGTGAGCCGCGCCTGACACTCACAGACACATAAGTCATTTTTAATTCCACTGTTAAATGCCTTATTTGCGATATTTAATACATATTTACTCATGATTTTTTTCTTGTTTGCTGAAATCCACAAATATGTTGATATAACCTACTTAAATATAGTTTTTAGGTTATTTTTCTATTTGACTAAATTTGGAATCTGTGCCACTAAATAATTTTTCTAGGGTTGAAAAACCCCCAGGTGATGTGCAACAGTACAATTCTACTAGGCCAAACTAATTGGTTTTATTCATGGTTTTATCACCATTCACAACAAACAGGATTGTTTTCTCCTTCCATTGACCACCGAACATAATTTTTCTAGTAGGATCCCATGGGTTAATGGTAAAGTGGAAGTGCTTAGACTTTATATAATATGTATTTTTTTGACAAAACAACAATATAATATTAACTGAAACAAACAAATTCATAGTTTATTACTTCTGCGTTTCAACTTTTTATACTTTTTCTTTTAAACCTACTTTTCCTTCAGCTCAGGTTCAGCTCCTTTTTGCCATCCTAATTTGATTAACACAAGTTTGTTATTGGATCTCTAGAGCATAATGAAGTCCATGTATTGCAGCTGTATAATGTAACTCCTTATAAAACACCTTCCTCATTTCCATGCATTCACAAAAGAAGTCTAAAAGGGCGAATAACAATCTAAGCATCAGTCATTTCTCCCTCATTAAAATCTAATATCATAAACAAAAGTGCAATAAAGCAGCCTATAATTTGTACAGAACAACTGAACAACGGTCACCCAGAGCTGGTGTTAAATCATCTCACACCCACACTGCAATAAGAGGCTGTTAAAATGATCCGACACAGGCCAACGAGGTTCATTCACATGCTCACATTATACAGACAGAGACCACCAACAGTGTGTGCGAGCAGGAGATGCACAACTCCTCCTATCTTTGCAAATTGCATACATGTTTTTGTCGTTTCAACAACTAAACAGCATTTTACTATAGTTAACTATGGAAAAATAATTGTAGCCTATTCAATACGGTTAAATGAGAAATACGTGGTGAAAACAAATAATTCAGATTTCTCAAAAAAGGGACCCTTACCTTTGCTGAGGATGAGCCAGGGAAAGCGTAATAAAATGCACCATCACCACAAAGACCCGTTGCCGTACTTCAGTCATTTTCTTCCACCACAGTTTAACCTTTTAAACACATATTAGCTGCCGCTACCCTATGGAAAGCTTTTCTCCGCCTAACGCAAACACTTGTTTGGGGTTTTGTGTGTGTGTGTGTTTTAAAAAGCTATTCCGGAGGCGTCTTCCGTGCCAAAGGGCATTCAAGTGTATGTGAATGTGTGTGATTGAGGTGTGGAAAAAAGGGGGGAGAGGAAGGGAGCGGGGTGTCACCTGGTGTAATTGCAGGGTGCTGAGAGTAAGAGGTGTGACAGCTCACCTGGAAAGAAACTCAGGAGAAGAGGAGAAGTGTGAGCATCAGTATTGGCTGGTTGACTTTCATGTCAAAGTAAATGCCTGTCTCTTATAATAAACACTTTTCAAACTTGTTGTGCACAATGGGTTAAAGTTATTTGACCTTCACGAAGATTAGGGTTTCCAAACACAACAATTTATTCAAATGCAAGAAAACAACCTAAAAATACAATTCCTAGAATAAAGAACGACACGAGTGGCCACAAGTGTCAAACACTGAAGACAGTGTATGTCAAAATAGTGCAAGAATTGCATCTATATACAAACAATGTAAACTGGCAATGATTGGCAACACAATCTTGCACAAGTTGTTGGGTGGTTTCTGGGATAGAACCAAACCTAAACCTGTAGTGTAATACTTTTACATATAAATGAACATCTGATCCATACAACTCGTGCCAAAGGAGTTCACAGACCACAGAATGCTGAGATGTTTTTTTTTAATAGTGCGTCTGTGGTGATTTTCTCGCTGGCTGGATCAATTAATTATATGCATTATTTGAATGTGGATAAAATCATTGAATAGTGCGGCTGTTCTACACTATTTGAGTGTTAACAGACCCAACGCATCAAATTCTGAAGTGAAACAAATCATTTATGGGGTTGTGTGCCACCGAAAACAGTTTACCCACAGTTCTCGGAGCTCATGACGTAGGCGCATATGGACAGTGTTTGTGTAATTACTGTTTCACTGCCTGAAGGTGGAGACAAAATTCCACTGTAGACATCAACATGCTGTTCTTTTTAACAAGTCATTGTTTTTATTTACTATTTATTTATTTATATATATATATATATATTTTACAGTCATCTCAGGTATGAGCCGGTCTAAGCACAGACAGATATGAAAGCAGGAGACATCTTAACCTTCATCCCCGAAGTTTAGTTTCTGTCTGCTTCGATTAATTGTTATTAATCGGAAAAATAAATGCATGGTAGTCAATGGTGAGAAAAAACAATGATATTTTGATCTTAAATGGTCCATGAATTACACAATGTTTTTTTTTTCAAAGTCAAATTCAAAGTCAATTTTATTGTCAATTTCTTCACTTCTTTAATGTACTTGACATACAAAGGAATCGAAATTGCATTTCTATCCTATCCTATCCTATTCTATCCTATGCGTTTTACATGTACAACAACATTAAAGTGCAGGTGCCCAAGACAAGACAATCCTAATCTAGATTTTTAAAAATGGTAAGCAGTATCTTAAGGATACTTTTGCCTAGTATTGCTATTAAAACTATAATTTTGCAATTTAATAAAGTCACACTTTGTGGTTGTGTTGAAGCATAATGGGTTCATATTAAATATTTGTATTTGAGTTATCCGAGGTGATTAGTTTCCTTGTTCCGGCTGGAAAAGACAGTTTTTCAGTTTGCTAGACTGGCAGTGAAAGTGTACGACTGTGTGATTTCATGTGGAAATCAGTGTTAATCCCAAAAGTTTACAAAAATGAACTCAACATCTATTGGCCCAATTTGGAGTCTATATGCTTTATACTAAACATTTATTGCCAGGCGTGGCCTTTTCACACAAATATTTTGTCTTTTGGTGTAAACTCAATATAACACTGAAAATATACGCTTAGAAAGGAAGTTGGGGATGTGACATCATAACTTTCTCTTCATTACATAGAAGACCCAGAGTTAATTGTGCAAAGTTCACTGAGCTATTCCACACATTCACTAAGAACTGGGAACTTTTCTGGTGAACCTTTGACAAAAAAAAAAAAAAGTTGTCCCCTGCTGCAACCACCGTACAGCTTTTCCATCAGAGGTGTCACACCGCGGTGAGGTTTGTCTTGTCTTGTCACTTCCTGTGTTATTTTGAAAATCTAACTCTCCTCTCGTTTCAGGTCACTTGCCCTTCCTCATGTGTCACCGGTCTGATTGTCTGCCCTGCCCTGATTGTTTCCACCTGGTTCCAATTACCTTGTGTATATATTGTCTGTGTCTCCCCTTGTCTTGCGCCGAAGTGTTTCGTCCCGTGCGTTCACCCAAGCCATTTAAGTCCTCTGGTCATAGTTCTTGTTGCCTTGCCTTGCCTTGCCTTGCCTTGCCTTGCCTTGCCTTGCCTTGCCTTGCCTTGCCTTGCCTTGCCTTGCCTTGCCTTGCCTTGCCTTGCCTTGCCTTGCCTTGCCTTGCCTTGCCTTGCCTTGCCTTGCCTTGCCTTGCCTTGCCTTGCCTTGCCTTGCCTTGCCTTGCCTTGCCTTGCCTTGCCTTGCCTTGCCTTGCCTTGCCTTGCCTTGCCTTGCCTTGCCTTGCCTTGCCTTGCCTTGCCTTGCCTTGCCTTGCCTTGCCTTGCCTTGCCTTGCCTTGCCTTGCCTTGCCTTGCCTTGCCTTGCCTTGCCTTGCCTTGCCTTGCCTTGCCTTGCCTTGCCTTGCCTTGCCTTGCCTTGCCTTGCCTTGCCTTGCCTTGCCTTGCCTTGCCTTGCCTTGCCTTGCCTTGCCTTGCCTTGCCTTGCCTTGCCTGTCGTGCTGTCCTCTTCGGAGCGATTTTTTGTTGTAGTTTTTCATAGCCTTAGTCTAGATAGCTAATTGTAGATTCTCAGTTCAGCCCTAGTTTTCAGTTATTTGTAAAGATTTTGTTTTATATTCATTGAGTATAGTTCCTCCAGTTTTTAGGAGAGATTTTGTTTCATAGTTGAGTTTTTTCCCTCCAGCCTTTTCGGAGATAGTTTAGTTTCCCCCTAGTCATAGTCATAGTCTAGTCCTTTATTGTATAGTGATTTATAGCCATAGATATTTCTCCCCCTAGTCATAGTCATAGTCTAGTCCCTTACAGTATAGTGATTTATAGCCATAGATATTTTCTTTGTATTTTGTCATAGCCCTCTTTTGCTCCCTGTGGAAGAGGTTGCCTATTTATTAATAAAACCCGCTGTTCCACTCCGCATCTGAGTCCTCTTTTTGAGTCCCGGCCTGACAAGAGGGTCCTAGGGGGTAATTGGAAGGTGGGAGTGCTTAGGCCCAGCTGCTAACAGCAGTCTGCTGGGGGTCAGGCAGGGTCCGCATCATTTCTTGTTAATCCACAACTTGATCAAAAGAACAAAACAGAGCTTCCTCTGTTTCCAACACCTGAGGGAAATATCTGTCTCTTTAGTCACTAAATGCTCCACTATGTTCTCAGAGTTACATGCTAACGTTGTTTGCTGCTGCTCATGTAACTTATGAATGGATTTTTTTTAGAGGTTTCTTGAGTGACAACACGTGGCTATTTGAAAGCACGATGAGTGAACCAGACGTAAAAATATGCAAATATGCATGAGTCGATCATTTATTGTTGTTATTTGATCAATTGTAAATAATCAATAAAAATGCCCTCATCCATGTTAATACTTTATTTACAGCACTAAAACTAACAGAGTGGGTCAGTTAGGGTGAAAATATATATAAAAAGTAATCAGAGGAGGTGTAAGAAATACGCACACAGGCTATTCTGAGGCTAAGTATTTTTCAAAGGCAGAAACTGCGATCTCAGGGTCGGAAATAAATGCTGGCAGCCTCAGAGGTGGAGGCTTTGAAGCCTTAACTATTACCAGCACTGATCAGAGTGCAATCAGTTGTATTAAGCTCAAAGGCGGAGTCCATGTCTGGGCGCCTGGTGGTCCGCTCACCAGGCAGAAACACACACACACACACACACACACACACACACGCATCTGTCTCTGATGAATGAACATCAGCTGTTAAAAAAAAAAAGTCAATGTGTTACTTCCCTGAAGTTTCACTAAAGGCCCAGATCAGACTGATTACACCCACCATTATTCTTTTGTTTTGTCAGTTTACAACAAACCAGACTTTTCTGCTCCCAATTGACACCTCAATTTGTGTGACCCCCTAAACAACAAATGGTGCATATTTGGCAGGTTTCTCCCAAACCCATTTGGGCTAATTATGAGATTACTGCGGGTAGGCGGCCCCGGGGTGCCACCGCCGCGGAGGAGACCATGGCGAAGATGCGCCAACCACACGGTTGTACTCGGTGAAAATGCGATTGTGTGAGGTGCTGGGCGGCGGAAGAGAAGGTGTGGTCGAGGCCGACTGAAAATTGAAAATTGGTGTTTGTGAAAGTTTTGTCTCAGTTCATTTTCAACCCCGTCCTTCTCCCTCCCCACCCGGCCCCGTAGCCACGGATGATTTCTGTCAGATGTGTCACCGCCACACATCAGTGAGTGAGGTGGAAAGAAACCATGAAATGGCTGTACACGGCCCGCCCTGAATCAGCGCCAAACCTCACTCTGTATCTGTCATATACGATGCAATTACATCTAATCCCCCCCTGCCAAAGGGGGAGCAAGCGAGGAGAAAATGGAGAACAAAAACGCGGCGATCTACAGTGCAGGATAAATGCTAGACGTTGCTGGTGCTAGCGCAGTGTGTGGCAAGTGCAGGAGTTGATCAGAGAGTTGCGCTGTGTGCTCTTTCCCATCCGCCAGCGTTGACTTGGTGGGAACGGATCAAGATTTCAAGTGTATGTCTGCGCCAAATCTGCTCCTCCTCCTCCTCCTCCTCCTCCTCCCATCCTGACCACATTAGAGGTGTAACACACTGGTGGTCTTTGATTCCTCAACTTGAAAAGGGATGTCCCACAAAGAGATCAGATGTCATTTTAAAGCCCCTTCCCCACCCCCACCTGTTCAAAAAATATAACGTGTCCTTCATAACTGATGAGGTTAGAGTGAATCGTCCCATGTGAAAACACAATGTTGGTGTTCAGTCATGCAGAATGTACAGGCAGCACTTCTGCTTTCATTAAATTGTACTTTTTCATATGTCGTAGTGACATATGGGCGTACAGCTACACACTACTTACTGCATGTTCAGAATTTCTCAGTGGATATTCAATAATAGTGTTTTCAGAGAGGGAGAGACCACCAGTGCAATGGAAAATCAAATTACACCTAATTCTGTAATTGCTTATCATCATTTTGGAGTTTAACAATGCACTAACGGGTTAATTTGGACCACACTGGACCAACTCTTTTTGTATTCATAGAATATAGTGATTAAAAACTAATTTCACAACAAACTCTGTGACATTATATAAGGAAATTACAGAATAATCTGTGAGAAAAGAAGAAAAATAACAACCAATCAGGGTCAGCTCCCGCCCCTCTTAAAAGCCAGGTGTGCTTGTTTGCAGGTTATTGTTTCCTTCTCCTATCTACTCACCTTTAAAGGCAGGTTGTCATGTGACTTTCTGATAGCTTTGTTTCCACGTTCTCAACAGGTTTCCTGGTGGCCGTTGCTGCGAGCTTCAGCTCATGAATATCCGTGCATGCTTTTCTCCTCTTTACCTGTTGAGCTTACAGCTGTTGCTTTTCCAGCTGCTGGGCATCCAGCCATCAGCGTATTGCTGGCCTTAATTGTGATTTGTGTGCTGACACAAGGGCTGGCCTCTTTTAAGCTTGGAAGGTCTTGCTGTGGGTAGAGAGGGGTTATAATCCCGGTCTGACCACCATGTGGTGGAAGTGGTCAGTTGTTCATTTAATTTACTCACAATTCGCCGTTAACAAACTCACATGGTTGTTTGATATATAGCTTATTGTAATTGCATCATGTAATGGCATACTTTCTTTTAAATTATATTGTTTCATGTTAATTAATCATTTATTTATTTCAAATTGAAGCTGGTTTCTTATTTGGCCCTTTCTTCCCCCTATGCCTCTGTCATTTCTCCTTCTCGTTGTTCTCTCTCCTCCAGACCACGCCTGCAACACACCAAAAGGTGCATGGATGTGTGCAACTACGATAGCTATTTAAACAACGTTAGCGCTGGCCGTGAAATGGACAACAGCGCCGGTGTTAACGGGCAATTACAATGGAGTTAGGGCCGTGTGCCATGAATCATTTGCTGCAGGGTTACATGGACAGTAGTGGCCAAGGCAGCAGCCGATGGGATGGCGAGTTGAGGTAGAGGGGTGCGTAGCCATAAGGTGAGACCATAATATTTTGCTCAGTTCCCATTAACACTGAAAAAAATTTCTTCCATCTACTGTATGTCACAAGCGCCCCACGCTGCAGCACAGCGCAGAATGGAATCACTTTCTGAATGTTATCTGAATTGACAAAAACAAAACAATGACACTTCATATAAAACTGTGGGTAGCTACTCAGCACAGGAGCTGCCCAACATGAAATGGTAGAGTGCAAAAGTAAACATGCGAGGAACATGTTTTCCACGATTTGACTTTTCATCAGTATACTGTGTCTGTCATGATAGGCCTATTCATATGCAAATGCCAAGTGCACATGGAGAATAAAGTATGCATTATAGTATACATGAACACATGTATGAGTATTCATGTATGCATCTTTTCTCCAGGTGAAACTTTTAAACCTGTTCTTAAAGGGATAGTTCAACATTTTTAAAAAAACCTCCACTGTCATAATTTCCATTTCCTGTCATAATTTGTTTTTATGTTGATACAAGCTATACAGCAGAGCACAGCTGCCCAACTACCACATGGCTAATGGTATTTCTCGGTTTTACTCATTAAACTCAGCGAAGACACAATAAAGCAGCTCCAAAATGCTGAGGTGGAGGACTCATGACCTGCACATTCACCACGCTATGAAACAATAGCTGTTACCTTAAGACATGTGAAGCAAATATTTAGAACTACTTTCTTCAAATAGCCACTAGGTGGAGTGACAGAGTGTGAGCCCCATAGTGGTAGTAGCAGCATCTGTGATGATGTACTGGAGTGTCTGGAGTGTGAAGTCTGGCTTACATTTACTGAAAAAAGTTCCATTTTGTAACATTCCTTTATTATCTCATTGTGGGTGAATGTGCTGGTCACATCTCATACAACACAGCTGAGTTTGATGAGGGGAACCAAAAAATACCATTAGCCATGCAGTAGTAGCTGAGCAACTCGAGGCTCTGCTCTGCTGATCTGGGAACAGCTTGTATCAACAGAAAAAGGTAAAGCACCTATTGCTATGACTAGAGGAATCATGATGATGGCCTATTTTTCAAAAATGTTGAACCATCTCTTCAAAGGCAAAATAGCACAATGATAATCGAGAGACACATGATAACGTTTGTTTCATTGGTAAATGAACAAGCAACTATCTATTTCAGGATTACTTCCTGAGTAATTAGTTTAAAAATCTAGGTTGTGATTATTTCGAGGGCGTTTTCTCATTCATGGAAAGCTAGGCTAAGACTTTCATCCCCTCTGAGTGACTATAGTATTTTGGTTAATGTTCTTACCAGGTAACTTCAGGATGATGGACAGCCTGGGGTCAGAGTTCAGGGAGGGTATGCAAAGACAACGCCCAGGTGGGTGGGGTTAAAGGTGAGAGGCCGGGCATTAGGTCACGAGATGGGACACCTGCGAGGCTTTGATGAGGACAGCAGGGGCGGCTGTGGTGAGAGGACAATGTGCCAGATCTGAGGGGAAAAAAACAGGGAGGAAGTCTTAGTCCATCCATCAACATGGTGACGATCACCTGCATGCAGGTGCAGCGACTTTTCATCCTCTCCCTTATCCCGACCCTTTGTATGCAGGAACACATACATTTATGCATATACACACTGAATTAATAAAGAATCTTTAGCTGTTTAACGTCAATATTGTGTCTTCTTGCTTGAGTCGTCAAGATCATGCTGCGTGGTGACTACATCGACTGTGCACTGGAACCGATGAAGACAAGGAGTCTTTACTCTTGCTGCCTGTGCACTTCAGCACAGTGCTACTTTAAGCTAAATGCTAAAGTCAGCATGCTAACACGCTCATGACCCACTCACATTTGTCCTGCACCAAATGTCATGGCAATCCATCCAATTCATGTTGAGACATTTCATTTGAAACTACAAATGTCAACCGCATGGTGGCTGTGGAGGAAACGTCACAGTATCAGCGAACATGATAGGGCTATGTCTTTTGAGGGCCACAAATGGGTCTAAAATGCGTATAAAATATGACGTCAATGCCCAGTGAAGCTATACTTTCTTCCGAGGAGCAGTGGCATCGGAGTGATAAAGCTGCAGAGCGAGCCCGAGGAGCAGCACGGGTCTAGAAGCGGCAGTTAAACCAGCATCCAAAATATTTGAGCGCGACGCTGGTGCCAGGAATGCACCTACATCCTCCTTTTTCAGGCTCGCAAAAAAAGGAACACAACAGCATCATGTATCAATCCAAAACGCCAAACATTTGCCAGTTCCACCCTCTCAAATGTGTTATTTCTGTATTTGATATCATTGTAAATTCAAAAATTTGAGTTTTGGACTGGTGGTTGGGCAGGAGGAATGTTGAATGTTTAGGCGTTCTTTTTTGAATGTTCCAGAGCTGGGAAAGGGATTAATTGACAAAAAAAAAAGTAATTATCAGTTGTGGCGACACAACTCAAAACACAACACCAGAGCCTGCTGTTACTGTCAGATTGATCGACGGGTCTAACGTCAGGCGAAATCTCGGTAATTAATGTCAGGTTTTACCGCAACGTGGTTGTCATTATTGGAATGCTTGTTTAGTCACTTGTGATCGGGCTGTAACTTTTGCTGCAGAGCTTCCTTCCTTCCTTCCTTCCTTCCTTCCTTCCTTCCTTCCTTGCCGGTTTATGCAACAACCTCTTCCTGTCCCCACTTTGCCATGCCTGTCAAGCTGTAGCTACATTGGAAGCACACCGTGTACAGAGAGGCAGTGCAGCCATTAGACACAGAGCTTTGGAGAGATTAGGATGCACACAGTACACCACCACCACCACCACCACCACCACCACCACCACAGGCAGTCTCTGTACCAAAACGAAGATTAGGGCTTTGGCAATGGCAAGGCAGCACCACTGAACACCGTGCAAAAAAGACACCGGGGCATCACCACAGAAAATTATACACCATATGTGCTTTTTTTCCCCTTCCTTTCCTTATGTGGCAGTGATGAAAATGATTGGGCAGCATTTCCCGAGGAGGAATGGGCAACGTTTCTTATTCAGTCCAATATTTCACCGAGGAGACAGGCATGTTTACTCTGTAATCCTCCATTTCTGGAATAACAGCGACTTGATTTATTTATGATTCATTTTGTAGAGTGCGCTCTGACGCTGGAGTTGGACTTATTGGGGTGCATTTGTGTAATTGTGTGAGGGTTTGACTGAGAGGCCACGCACTGTTGCAATCTGTTGTTTTAGCACAGCCATAAACAATCAGCTTTTTATTTTTTACCAAGCCCCGCTTTGCCTTTTTGTTCTACAGTAAATGTCAATTCATAAGAGGAGTCAAGAGACAATTTTCTTCTTATTTTAATTGTTAAGTCATTAAAAAGCTTTCCTTAATTAAACGTAAAACCTAAAAGGAATAGTTTAACCTTTGGGCAACTACATTCATATGCTTTCTTGCAGTTTGTTTCTCAGCAACTTTTTTATGTGAGCCCTTGAAGTGTTTAGCCAGTCAGGGGTTGATGAGCTTCACATAAAGACACAGCTTAAAAATATGCCTATCAGCGCTTTTAAAGCTCACTAATTAACGCAATGTATCTCGTTTGTAAAATGCATACACAGAAAAGTCAAAATGTCAATGTGGTTTTAGGCGAAGCTGCTTTCATTATCGCTTGGCCAACAACGTGCACAGTCTGCAGTGGTGTAATGTAAGCACTTAAGTGTTTCTTGGAAAGTATCCGCACTTTACTTGAGTTTTATAAAACTTTCACTTTACTCCACTGCCTTTCCCCAGTGTTTTAGTTGCAAACTACAAAAATCAAAATCAAAATCCAAAAAGCAGGCCGCAAACAGCGTCAAAAATAGTTTGGAAAAAGAACAGTTTGCTGCGGTCAAATTCTCCTGGTTAGGGTTCCTTCAGTGTTCATTGTTCAGGAGGGTTTCACTAGCAACAGAATATTCTGCAGATGTCTGTCTCTCTCTCTCCAAAACAACCAGACCAGTAAAAAAACAGTAAATGAAGCAGTTTCACCTAAAAATCAATGTTTCTCAGATGCTGTTTGGTGCTGCGTTGCTACTGTGAGTTGCTCTTGACATCCTAAGATGCAGATAAAGATTTACAACCCTTTTCCTGTTACAGGTAACTAAAAAACAACCAAGATGTGACAAAAAAAAAGTATCATAAAAACCTGCTTGAAACAGGATCAAACGACAATTTTTCAGCTTTTGGCCAGACGAGCTAAACATGTGCAGAAGGGACATTGACAGGCAGATAGAATTATAAAATTTATCTAGGTTTTAAAATGTTTGGAAACATTTGACCTAATGAAAGTGCACAGCCCGACAACATATTTAACACAGGTTAAGTCATTTTTAGACATTTGAATCTGGAAAAGTTACATATCGGGCCTTTAGGTAATATGTGATTGCTATTTTATTTTTTTTTACACTTATGACACAACTACAGTTCATGCAGAGACGTGCATTTGTCATTCGCTTTTCTCTCTCTCGTGTGTGTGTGTGTGTGTGTTTGTGTGCTATCACTTGTGCAAGACCCCAACCTCCTTTGTGATAAACTGTTTGGCCCACACGGCGCAGCAGAACGGGCCGTGCCTGTACTGATAACAAAGCAGCAGGCATCTGGCACAGCTCACTGGCTGGGACACGCAGACGCACGGACACATGGACACGAGGCTGATTTCAAGCTATGGCCCCACTTCAGTCAGGATAAAACCACATCTTCGCAAGCAGAGAAAACCAACTGTGCCATACTTTTTTCTTTTTTTTTTAAAGAAAATGTAAGGAAAAAGTAGAAAATGATTGAATGGTTGCGTTCAGTGGTGTCACAGGTGCCTGTGACATCACTGGAACACTTGTTGTCAATTTGCTGACCTTTTTTGGTTTGTCTCGGTCCCTCAGGTCCACACACACACACACACACACACACACACACACACACACAGCATTTGACCCCAGTGTTAGCAGAGAGGCCGTGGCGGATGTCCCTCTGTTGACTCTGAGTGATGTAAGCTCGAGATGAGCCCTGCAGATTAAGAGTGAAGGCAAACAAAGGGCCCTGCCAAGATGAGCCACAGTGTATACAGATTAATACAACAATACAGCCACACGAGCGCTGCCGTAAACCATTTGCATAACTCTTTTTAATGTGTTTCGGAAAATTTTCCTACTTTGCTTTGAGGAGATACTCCCACATGGAAACTTATACCTAGGTGGTCCATTCCAGTCCACATCAGTTGTTTACCTAGCCCGGCTGAGGATCATGCAGGGGGGGGGGGCTAGACAAGAGTGATGTGTTGTTTTTGACAGCCACATGCACCTTCATATACATACGGGACACACACACACACACACACGAAGGATGTGATACACACAAACCTATACAAGGCCCGGACTTTCATGATTTATCATGTGTGCATTGGTGCATTTTTGTGACCACATTTTTTATTGTCTTTTAGAAGGTTGTGGGGCCCTGCATAGATGTTAGTGTACGCTCCGTCCAGGTTGAAATATCTTTCAGCAATTATCGGACAGAACGCCATTAAATTGTAGGCAGACAGTTGAGGTTTCCAGATGATGAATCCTGCCGACTTTTCCTCTGATGTTACCTGCGCGTTGGCGGTTTTTGGTTTGGAGTGAAATACTGAACAGGTAGAAATTAGCTATAGAGTAGCATCACATATATCTGCATTTCAAGTAGTTCAATTTGGAAAGAAGAATACAGATGCAACGAGAATGTTCGATTCCTGATTTAAATGGGTGTGAGCTGCAGCTCAGCAAGTTCACATAAGATCGTGGTGCCACCTCTATGTGGGTTTATACAAATGTCACATGTGTGACAGCATGCAGCAAGTGAGTCATTCAGCAGTAACGGTAGTAACCTCTCTGCATCATTGTTGCCTGACACATGAGTTCAAAGACCCCAGGAAACCAAAAATTCAACGTTGAAGGTTGTAATCGTGTGTCCCTGTACTAATCGTTAATGTTGGTTTTTGCACTATATATGTAAAAAATTTTAAAGAATTTTTGACATGAATATTGATGAAAATCCCTGTTTATATGGTGTTTGGTGATTCATCCTGCACTCAGGGGCCTTACCAAAAGGTCATCCAATCAACTTTGTTATTATTAGTTCATTTTTTTTTAAATCTGTAGTGAGATAATTGCTGAGCTTAACCCACTTTTCTTGCCGTCCAATCAAATGCAAGGATTTGATTTAACTCCCTTTCGTAGCCGTTGGAGCCTCCGATAATTAGTTTCACTGGGAAATAAGTCACAAAGGCTGCCTAACTTCCGTTTCATGGGGCCTCTTAAAAGACACAAAGCTTTTCTGGACAATTTTCACACCACTTGGTTCTTGAACAGTTTCACGGCGAGCAGCGTCAACATCTCCACAAGGGTTTTAAAAAAGACGATTTGACCTTTGAGCTCAATGCTCAAAAACAACGTTATGGGGTTTTAGAGTCAGTCCTTGTTTTTGATTATTATCACAATTAATAACAACTTAATACTCTAACAGCTAAAGGGAGATACAACTGTCAGTGTTAGAACATATTAAATATTAACATATAAAAAGAAAAAATAACTGAAGAATTGGGAATGAAGGGATTCTAGCATCAAAGTGGCGGAGAAATAGAAGAGCAGGAAACAGCAGCGCTCCCCCATCTCCCTTATTGAACTAGATGCCAAGAGCTCAATTGGAGGTGATAAGCAACACAGAGATTTTGGAGATTAGACGGAGGCATCTTCATAAGCATATAGGCCCTCATGAAGATAGCGCAGGATTCCGTGAAATAAATAAAAAGCATTCCTCTCATGCCGAGGATGCTTCAATTCTGAGAGGAAATACAGGGAATATCATGAAACAACATACCAGACAATTACACATTAAACATAATTCAAGATAGGGGTGATTCACTTACATTAGCAATTGTTAGAGGATAAAATATGGGGAAAAATAAGAGATACAGATTCTATAGATGCCAGAAGCGTCGGAGGCCAAGCATGGATGTGGAGTTAGTTTTTTAATCTGCTACAACTAACAGGGCAGCTTGAATCTGGGGACTTGTGAGACTTTTTTCAAACACTGAGAATGACATGGAGTCAGGTAGGATGTATGTGGAGTATGTTGTAAGATGACCAGCAGCCCATTTGTTGGAGCGAAGAGGATGAAATTCCCTGCATAGCCAAGTAAGTAGCAGATAGAGCAGAGAGGGAGTGGCCACAGTTTCATTCAAATAGCCCGGTGTAACACAAAATACAGACTTTACAATCTCTACACGTGTCTTTTCTGAACTTAGACCCTCGATTTTCAGATAGAAAAACACATAAAAAAAACTTTAATGTAGAAAATATGAAAGAATCATAGGGGGTCAAGGGTCAACGTTGTTGAGAGCAATGCCACCCAAAGATAAAGAAGTGTTACAGCTGTATTTAAAGGTAAACTGCCGGGATAATATTATTATAGCGGGAATTAAATTAATCCAAACGGCAATAAGGCTCCATGGCTAATTGAGAACACACTGACGTCATTACAACAGTATTCACATAAATGATCCAGGTAGGATCAGGCTAAGTTCCACGAGAGCAGCAGTAGTGATGTAGTGTAGTACCACACCTAAAAAAGTGGGTGTGGCCATGCTGGGAATCAAGTAGCTGAAGCTTTCCAAAGGCTTGTGAATAATTGGAATCAGGTGTGTTGGAGTAGGGAGGTTCCTAAAACATGTAGGATGGTAGCTCTCCAGGAGCAGGACTGGGCGGCCCTGTTCTAGAGGAAGAGGAAGCTGCTGAATGGCAGCACAAAGTCAAGAAAAAATATGAGTAAGATCACAAAGCATCTGCATGCACACTGTGCAATTATCTGTTTTCTGGGTGTTTTCTGAGCATTAAAGTGTCGTGTTATACTTTCACAATTTCAAAATGCTGCAAAATGAATAAAATATTATCAAATGCTACAGATTAGTTTAGCATCCCCATCTGTACAACTTAACAGAATTTGGTTGTCATGGAATATTACATTTAGCACATCAGACAGGTAATAAGTCAACATGTTGTTTTATTTCTGACCACAAGGTGGGGCACTTGGTGTCATGCACATGGAGAAGTTGTGCACCAAGGTTCAACTAAATTAAAGGATATCACGTTATATTGTTGCTGCTGTGCCCCCTGTGAGTTGAATCACATGAAATGATAAACACTTGTGTGTTGTGGCTTCATGTACAACATTCCCAAAATGGGTTGCGGTTAGGTTTCCTATTGAAGAGCTAGAGCCATTAAGTGCATCTAGAAACTCCTTAAAAATGTATCATAAGTTGTATTCAGTTGTTTAAATGTCGTATATGTACAGTTCTGTGATAATTAGATAATAATATTTGCCAAAAACTCTAAATAGTGAAGGATGTTTTTTATGTGCAAATGCGCGTGGCCCATGTCAGTGCAGTCAGCTTCATCCAAGCTCATGATTCATGAGCCATTAACCGAAGAATATAAAACATTTACCAACTGACCACATGGTGGGGCTATTTGAACCAAGCTTTATTAAGATACTGTGTTTTTAAACACATATGTATATAACATGTTTCCAACATTATGTTTAATAGGGTTCCCTAACCCAGTACTGTAATAGACACAGTGTTTGGTAAACCATTGAATGCATTTTTTATTTAAATGAAATAAATTCAAGGTTTTGGACTTTTTATCTCCATACAGTATTCTAATGTCAAAGACGTGATTACAAAGTTCTTAGTGTGTGCAAATTATTCTTCGTCACTTCCTCATATGAGCCAAATATTATCAGGGGGAACTTTACATATATCACAACAGGATCTGACGACTTGTCACGTACTAAACCTACTGGGTGCACTAGCTCAAATAAATTCATTTAGTAATAAATATTTAGCCTGTTCTGGTTAGAATACACATGTTAAATACAACAAAGCAGAATAAATAGTGTTTACAAAGCCAAATATAAAAGAGAGAGCATTGGCAATTTCTGTCCTCATCTTTGTGTTGTGTGGGCACAAATTTCCTGTTAAATTCTGCTGCTTCTGATCTCCAAGACATGAGTCCAGCACCCCCCCCTCTATCCCACACCTTCATTTTTTTTTTCTTTTTTAACCACCACCGCTCACCGCCGTCAGTCTTACCTGTCGACGGACACTCGGAGCCCTGCGCTCAGCACTCTGTGGGGGTTTTGCATATGTTCACATGACAGATTGAGCCCCAGTGGGAACCTTAATTGCATCATTTCATGGATGCGAGTCAGTGCTGTGGTCCGGGAGAGTAAACAAGCTCTGAATCCAGGAGCAGAGAGAGAGAGAGAGGAGAGGGAGTGATGGAATGAAGAGTGGACAGAGAGCTGAAAAGAGAGGAGCAGATTGAATAATAAGGTAAAGTAAAGAAAGGAGGAAAGGCTTTTAGTGTGTGTAGGTGTAACCAAAAAAAAGGCCTGAGCTAATAACAAAAGCCGACAGCATTCAACATCCTCGCACCAAGCCACCCCGAAAACCTCCTCCAAGGTGGTCGGCGAGCGCGGTTTGTTTTGTTATGTGATAAGCTGAGAGTTCAGCGAGGCGGGAGGAGACGGCAGCGGCGGCGGCGGAGCTGTTTGGAGAGTGTGTCTTCATTAGTAAGCGATCGGCCGGGGGGGAATATGAGATTTCAGCTGCCTGGGCCGCGCGTTGCAGCCGTAGTACTCACTGAGGCAGGGTAAACACATGAGGTCACAGAATACGCTACGCAATTAGGGGTGTGACAAAACCAGATATACAACCCGGGGGTTGACTTGCACACATATGTACATCTACTTACAACGCCCCCCCCCCCCCCCCCCCCCACACACACACACACAAAAACACAGTTACAGACTCGCTGAAACAACGACCGCAGATGTTTACACAGTCCTGATTCAATATTCACACATAAATCAATATGCTGGAACCCGGAGAGCTCCACGGTTGCCGTTCTAAATCTCAGGAGGCCAGTGCCAATATGGACAAACACAAATGTTAATGCGCGAGATTAATCAAAGTTGCTCCCTAGTTGGGATCATTTTCTGACGAGACATCATGACTTCATAAGTGCAGCGATTTCCGTAGCTTTCTGTGGTATCGTGGCGAGGCCTCAATGCACGGTTGGATCGCAGTGGAAACACTTATTCACGGGGTCAGAACGAGACGAATGTCACAATCGCAGCGAGCGGCGAGTGGAGTCGGTTTTATTTGTGTAACCCGATATCATAAATCACAAATTTTACCTCCTGAGGCTTTACGGTCTGTACAGTAATACAACAACCTCTGTCCTCAGACCCTTGTGTCCGAGAAGGGAAAAAATCCCTAAAAAAGGAACAATTAACTATGAAAAAAATTTAAGAAAAAATGAGAGCAACAGAGGACAGACAACAGAGGTTGTACCTTTGTACAGAATAGAACACAACTTACTGAATACAACATGTTTAATGGATTGATCATAGCAGAGCGTGATGAAGAGGACGCCATTAACATGTCTGCAGGGGGAGAGGTTAGACATTCACCCCATTCACATACATGGGAGAAGAGACAAGAAAAAGACATTATTCACACCAGAGAGAGAGAGAGAGAGAAGGATAAAGACATCATTCAGAGAGAGAGAGAGAGAGAGAGAGGCTGAACTCCTGCAGGATGAGGAACCACATCCACAACCTCAGGAAATGGCACCGACAGCTGGGGAAACGGAGCGGTTTCAGGAGGGCTGCAGGACCAGCAAGGAACGCCTGGGAGAAGAAGAAATTAAGAGAGAGGAGAGAGAAGCATGCAGCTCAGGTTCCGTAGAGGTTGATGAAGACCAGGAGGTTGCAGGGATGCAGCGGCTATCCGAACAGTAGCAATAAGCAGCAAAAACCATTGAGAAATGTTACGTTAGTGGAACAACGTAGTCGTGGTGATTAGTTAGCTACGTAAATATACTCCACTATGATTAATATGTTATTTAACATGGTTTAAACCATAAATGGGGCGGGCCGGGGGGCTTGGAAGCACATCCACTCCGTCTCCTTCTCCCTCCCCTCGCTGATAAATTCTGGATCCGTGAAGCCTCGCCCACTGTGGCCGTAGCCCCGAGCTCCGTCAGCCAAACACACCGATCCGTCCCTGTAGACTCAGAAGAGGAAGCGCTACAGAGTGGATCATCTCCCAGTATTTAATCGGATACATAAGGACAACATATTTTTGAATGGTGGGAACTTGATTGTGCTTATTAAAGGAGAGCTGGGTTCAGATGTAAGACTGAGGTTCTTAGCTGCCACCGTTTGTGATTGAAAGTGTAATTTGATCAGACTGGTGTCTAGCAGGGCCACTGACCAGCATTTAGCATCTGGATTTATAGAAGGAAAACTGAGTGAAATCCATTTTTATAGGAATAGTATAGCTTTAACTTGGGCACGATCATTAGCCTTCACTGGCATATACCTGTACAACTGAATGTCATCTGCATTCAGTTGTATGTGCCACTGTCTGAAAGCTCTGATGGTGTTCATATTGGTCATGAGAAACCATGGGAGTGGATGATTACACCAAGTGAGGTGGTGTGCACTGAGTAAAGAAGGGGACTAAACAGTCACCCTTTGGAAACCTCTGTGGATAAGTCATGCAATTTGGACACTTCCTCCCTCCAAGATACTCCAGAAGATCTCTTTGAGAGGCAGGACATGAACCAGTGTAGGGAAGATTATGAGATAGAAGAGTGCAGAGTGCAGAAAAATACTGACTTACTTCCTGCTGTCAAAAGTTCTGGCTAAATGAACAGTCCATTGCACAGATAGTGTTATTCCTGCATGGAGCTGGTGCCCACAATTTGTGAAATTACGGTGAAGTCTTAACATCAAGAGTTTTAACTTCGTAGCATCATGTATGAATCAAACCTCGAAATTATTATTTTTAATTATTTATTTTTATTATTATTAATTAAAAAATTAGTTTGAATCCTATCCTGCAATTCATTTCAATTCAGTTCAATTCGATTTAGATTTTATTCACATTTTTTTTATTAAATGATCATTTTGCATTCCTACCTTGAGACCCAACTTGTAAAAAACAACTTGTTTTTTACAAGTTGGGTCTCATTTTATGAGTTTTTACTAATCCCTCCAGTCTGCATTAATAACTGTGTTATAACCAAGATCTGGCAAGACTGCATCATTGCAAAAAAAAAAAGTTCAACAGGACGTTAAACACAAGCAGTCTAACCCTTATACAGGTTGAAATAGATATTTCATCCACTAAATTTGAACAGTGAAAAGAAAAGCCTGAATAAACACAGGTTTTATGATGCTTTGTGGGGTATTCATTGACCACCTCGGTTTCACTTGTTATTATTTTTGCACCAATCCCAGATGGCTCCTTGTGCATATTAATTCCCCAAATTATAAATTATCTTTTGATTTCTATGGCACATAACAGTGGTAGTCCCAGAACGGAGCAGCCGTTGGAGGACCTGCAGTAATAAATTACTGTCCAATAGAACTACAAGTAAACATGGAATAATGAAGTGTTCACTTGCGCGTACGGATGAGGCGAAAAAGAATGACGTGCCTCTTTTTAATCACAGGACTATTGTTTTTTCCTGCTCCGTCAGCCTCCTCCTGTTACCCTATAAGTATGCTTGTGCTGACTCTTTCAGTCATGTATACAATATTATAGCATGCACTTCCAGCCATCCCAGTCCTACAAATATTTGGTATACAGACTCCTCATGTTTATTCAAAGTACTGGGTTACACTGTTTGGGAAAGATAGCCAGACAAGGGCCCTTTGGGAAGGAAAAAGAAAACTATTCCAAATGAAAAGTAATGATTCATGCCACAGATAGTGTATAAACGCAAATATACGCTGGACCTCGCAGCACTATTGGACAGTTCCACTTTATGCAATTTTGATTGGATCTGAACAGAGCATAGACAACTTAGTATTGCATTACTCTAAATATGGCAGCGTGTGCACTTGTGAGTGTGTGTGAATGTGTGTGTGTGTGTGTGTGTGTGTGTGTGCGCGCGCGAGGGAGACCGGAGTGAGGTGGGTGGTCTCCGCTCACAATCATTATACAACACAAAGCCTCATTGGTATTTTGAGAAGGAAATTAATATTGCCATCAGCAGCGGCTCTTGCGTGTGTGCCTCCACGCATGAATGTGTTTGTGTACTTCCGAAAAAAAAACACAAAAAAAAAGGGGGGGGGGGGGGGGGGGTGGAGGGGAGAATTTCCACTTCAAATGAGGAGTTTTCGGCCTGAACTTTGAGCGATGCCATGACGCTGCATGACGACATAGCAGCCATCACCCGGCTCGCTCCTCACTGTCAACTGTGCAGGCGGCTTTTTCCATTCAAGCAACAGTAAAGGGAAAACCTTGGGCTCACGGCCACTTTGGCCCAATTTTAACTCAAACATTTTCTCAACATCCTTCGCTTTGCTCTTTTTTACCTGGATGTGAGGAAAAAACATCAGTGGAAATGTTGCAGCTGACTTACCAGAAATGGGAAATTTCCCAGTATGGGGCCACAACTGGAGGGTGTCTATAGATTTAATTATCATTCATCTAAGCAGTCTCTGAAATACTCCACAATATCACGCTGATCCCACAGTCTTCATCAGCAAAAAAAAGTTTTCTGATCAAGACCATGTGATCTGGTGCAAAGCTCCAGAAACAAGCAAGTATGTGGATCCTGAGTGGAGACCAAAGTACCTGCCAGGAGCACATTTTTGTAAAATTATCTGCAGACATAAAAGTCAAGTAAGTTTTTTTTACTATTATTTTAATAGCCCATTATCACAAATCTCTAATGTTATGGGGCTTTACAGTCTGTCAAGATGGCTGAAGCTCCCTATTAGTTTTAAATATACTTTAGCATGGTAGGAGGGCTGTGGATTTTGATCCCCATCACTTACACTGCAGGGGACGGGACTTTTTAATGGCTGGTATGTACAGTAGTAATAAGCACCGGCATGTTGAAGTAATAATTGAAGAATTACTGTATCATGTATATTGTATGTATATTATGTCTCATTTTATGCACCAATGTAAAGTGCCATTACAAAAATGCTTGACTTATCAAAGAAATGCTACCTGCCTTGCAAAAGTGTTTGAACTTTTTGACCTTTTGCCACATTTCAGGCGTTTAACATAAAGATGTATAGAATTTTTTTATGAATAATCAACAGTGGACACATAATCGTGAAGTGAAATGTACAAAATGTGTACAATATTTTAAACTTTTCTTTTAGAAATAAAAAAACTGAAGAGTGGGGGTGTGTGCGGGCCATTCTGAAAGAAGACCTGTTGGAGGGAGGTTTACCTTCCAACAATGATCCCAAAGCAAACTAAACATATCCAGGTGTTAGAAAGCCAAGTCAAAGCCCAGACCTGAATCCAATTGCGAGATCCGCAAACTGCCGTTCACAAACACTCTCCATCTAACCTTACTGAGATCAAGCCTGTTTTGCAAAACGGATGAGACATCCCAAAAAAAAAAAAAAAAAAAAGAGTTTACAAAATTATAAACTGAATAATTTTGTATGCTTCACTTTTCAGTTTTATATTTCTAAAAAAAAAAAGAAGAAAATATCTTTTTATTTGATTCTTCACAAAAAATGTCTATTTTTTATCTTCATGTTTGAAGCCTGAGAATGTAGCAAAAGGTCAAAAGGTTCAAGGGGGTAAAATACTTTCTTTCACTATATATGAATGGTTGATGATCATTAGAGAGGGATTAGACGCACATAGGTTGTCTTTTAATATTTTTGTGTGCATTTTGAAAAGGCTTCCAGCAATAGCAATAGCCATGTTGGTTATTCAGTCTTCCTACAGTGTATATCTAGTTTTTTTTTATTAAAATAGTTCCTCTGACAGAAACCATCATAACTTTCCTCTCAAGCCAGTTTGTTGCATATCCTCCATTCATTTTCTTTCAAGTCCAACCATCTGGCAGGTCACTATATAGGCACATTTGGTTCTATTTGTACACATTTTGAGGGTTTTATTTGTGTTGTTATGTCTAACAAGATAACATGATATATTTGTGGTTTTAAGTACAAAAATCATCCTCATATAGTTTCACATCTCCCCTCCCCAGGCTTTTCTCTGGTCTCCCAAGCATGTGTGTGTGTGGCTCACATATCTCTGTCTGTTTGTCAGAACCTCAGCTTTCAGATATAGCTTGTGCATGGCATGATGGTGTGCATTTTTTTTGGATAGATATTCAAAACATCACTATAACCGATAAAAATCAAAACCCAAGGACTGAATGTATTACAGCTCTATCCTGCAGCAGCATTTGCATTACAGTGTAAAGCTCTGTATCAGGGCGCTTTTGTTACAATTCAAAGTTCTGTTGGCCCATTTCTTCCTGCAGCAAACAAGAGATTTATCATAAGTCTTACGTGGCTAATCAACACAATTTAAAAAGTGATATGTAGATTGACATCTTCATCACTTTCCTTTCAACATAAATTGTAGCTTGTGAATACATATTTGCTACACAACTGGAATTTAGGTCAGTATTTATATAATATCTAGGCATTGTAATACTATAATAAATAATTATTATTTTCTGTGATATTGGTCCTCTGCTGCTGCAGACTCCTCCATCTCTGCTAATACGGTGTGGCAGTCCAATGGCTGGAATTATGTTATTACATGGTAAATACCAAAACAAAAGAGACACAAATCTTTCAAACATGCTATAAATTTTAATAGACATATTGATATTTCTGAAGAGAAACAAAGTTATCCCTAGTTTTATTTACAATACAGGAATAAAAAAAAAATGTCACATACAGTACAATGGTAAAAACAACATAGAGAACTTAAATAATTATTTTATTTGTGTAACTACTTAAATAATGAAAATGGTTATTCTATTCACACCACGCCCTCTCAGCAGCTACAATGCAACTTTCACATTAAGTGCTAAAAAAAAAATTATAATTTTTCCATTTTACAGCATGTATTCCATTTTGACTCATTTAGACCAGGTAGAGTTGATCTATTTCAGCAAACACAAGCGCGGCCGGAGATGAACAACAAGTACATCCTGATGGACACTAAACTTCAATTAACCATGATACATGAAAACCTGCAACACTGCAACTGTTCTGCCTTCAAAACAAAGGCAAACAAAACCATTCAACAAAATGACTGGCAGAATCACTTTTAATGGAATTGAACGAATGTAGAGTTCTTAATGAAGACAAGTTGAAGTGAACGTGAGCATGAATGTCTATGTGCTGCGTGTGAACAAACTTGAGT
The DNA here is from genome assembly GCA_036785175.1 of Eupleurogrammus muticus. Classification (NCBI taxonomy): domain Eukaryota; kingdom Metazoa; phylum Chordata; class Actinopteri; order Scombriformes; family Trichiuridae; genus Eupleurogrammus; species Eupleurogrammus muticus. Next base: position 16,300,983 of record JAYKQN010000003.1, on the reverse strand, counting down.
CTGGCGTCTGGAGAGACACGACACATTAATGCGGCTCCAGACAATCCCAGTCTGTGTTCAGCTGTTCTTTTTCTGCTACAGAGTCAGATGCTCATTAGAGTTTAACCTTCAATCACTGAAATTAGTTTTCTCAAACTAATCTCCATTAGACAGGTCCTCGGGTTAATCTTAAATCTGCTCTCCACAGATAAGATCTGCCTCTTGACTGTGAACTTCTTCCACAGTGACTCGGTGGCCTGACAGGATCTTTGATCATCTCAAAATAGAGACACGATGCTGAGAGTGGTAATGAAACCACATGTCAGGGGGGGGAAAAAAGCATTATGTGGACTCCAATTACTTTATGCAGGCACAGACATGCATTACTTTTACACTGGGAAAAAAAAGGAAAGTAGGAAAAAAACAAAACTTGTCCTCACGTATCTTTCTTAACAGAGGCAAAAGCTGCATATGTATAAGTACAAGAACATGAAATGACATGAACTGACAAGCTTAGTGTAAAACTGCTTTCTATAAACACCATTCTCTCCCATATATTATTACGCTTAAAAAAATAAACCCTCCTCTATGATAACAATAGTAATGCTATAGTTTTTTTTTGCAATGCTAAGTAGTACTTAGGTAAGCTCTATTGGAAATATACATCACCGCACTTTCTCTTCCCTTTGTAGTTTTGTGTTCGGCTTCAGTTTCAGTGTGTGACGCAATGACAGGAGTTTGTTAAGCCATACCTGTGCTAGTATCGTGCGTGTGTGTGTGTGTGTGTGTGTGTGTGTGTGTGTGTGTGTGTGTGAATATGAAACTACTCTCACCGTGTCTCAATACACGTTTCAATTCATTTTGAATAATAAAGTGAATGAAAGAGAAAAAAAAAATAATGAATACAGTGCATGGGAGTCAACAACTCAGATTGTATGAAACTGGCTTTGACAATGTAAAACATCCTCACTCGGTCATTCTTATTCCTGTGTCGATAACAGTCTGCTGTTGGTTCTGTACATTATTAGCAAGTGAGTGCTGCGAAACAGTATACATACTGTATACCGTTATAGCTTTTTATGACAATGTGCCCACAAACTGAATACAACGTCATATGGAGACAACGTGGTTTATCTCTCTTGTATTTGTGTCTCTTGTATGTATAGTATAGCACAAAGCACTGTGGGCTCTGTGTGACCCACGATTCTCAGAGACCTCTCAGCGTTTTTTATCACCGAGCCTGAGGTTCCTTCAAAGTCTGTGTTTGTAGGTTTTTGAATGGAAACGACCATGAGCACAACCTGGATCTTGAGCTCGTCAACCACTCCTCACTTTTTTTGAATCCATTACATCACTCCTGAACGATCGACTGTCTCAGCTGAAATGCATCAAACTCCATATGCGGGGTGAAGGGAGGGGGGGTAGGTGGGGAGCTTAAGTAAGGCAACAGGTAGCCCCTGAAAGTCTTGGGTTGAAATGGTCTGTTCCTGTGCAGTGTCCTCTGTGGAGTGGGGGGAGGGGTCTTAATGTGGAGTCAGCCGCATGCAGGCGCTTTTTTTTTTTGTTTCTTTTTCTCTTTTTCTCGATCGAGAGAGGAAACGTCTTAGTGGAACTTCCGTAACTTGGCCATGCTTGTCAATCGTCTCGTTGCCGTCTGCAGGTCTCTCGGAAATACGTGAACACGGCTTGGATGCCAGGCCTGGTGCTCGGGAGCAAGTAGCTTATAGGCGAAAGAGGAAGAGTTTGGTAACGGTGATGTGGATGAAAAGCAGTCCAATGGGGATCCTGTGTGTATTTGTATATGTGTGTGTGTGTTTGTGTGTGTGTGTGTGTGTACATGCCTATGTAGGTGTGAGGGAGATAAAGAGGCCAATTTAAGGACACCTCGTTAGAGTCTGCTGGTGGTGGTAGGTAGATTTGTGTCAACTTCAGGATGGCGGCAGGGAGCAGCCCCTGTCCGCACACCCCTATACGATGTAGCTGGTCAGGTCCAGGAGGTACGAGGTCATGTCAATGATGTGGTCCAGTATGCCGTCTTTCTCCTGGTCGTTGGGCATACCCCGCTCGCTCTTCTCGCACTGGCCGCCGGAGTAGCCGCTCTTGCACAGGCACTTGTTGGGCTCCATACACACTCCTCCGTTGCGGCAGCCTGGTTCACATTTGGCTACAGGGACAAGTGAGGAACATTTTCTTGGTTAAAGCCAAAATAAGAAAAGATGATTGGAAGCCACAAAGGATCAAATGAGTTGTTCTTTTTTTTTTTTTTTTGATGGTTTAAGGAAATTGTGGCATGCCTACTGTGCGTGTTGTGCATTACTAAAGGAACAAACTAATGTTTATCCAGATGATTTTATTCTGCAAGCGGCAGATGCAGATCTAGTGAAAAGGCCTCACCAGCTCTGCAGAAGGGTCCCTCCCAGCCGGGGCTGCAGCAGCACTTGCCAGTGGGAGTGCAGTGTCCGTTCTTACAGTGTCGGGAACAAGCTGTCATCAGCAGCTCTGGAGGCTCCACCTGACGCTGGCACTCCTTAGGGGTGTGGGGCCTGCAACAGTTGTTGGGAGGAGGGAAAGTCAGTATGCGGGGGACTCGAGCGTCACATGACATGCTGACAAATTACAGAAAACAGGGAGAGGGATTCATTTAATATTATTGCTTACAGCCCTTATGATACTAAATAAACATGACAAACAATGTTAGAGGAATATTACTTTACTTGAAAACATCTGTTTTAAAAGAAAAAAAAATGTGTACGACAAATGTTTTGATGTTATGAATATTAGCTGTCATATACCAAACACGAAACACATCATGGTATTATTAGGAGTTGGTTTCAAGTCCATTTGCTAATGAGGAGTGCAATGAGTGCAAGGAAAAGTCCTGGTCTTATTATTTTCCCCATAAATAATAATGACTGTACTGTAAATAATTACAGGTGTAAATAGGGTGTTAAGATAAAAAGGTATAAAAAAGTAAAGGTCAGTGAGTGCAGCGGGAAGGTGTATAGTTATAAAGTAATTGATTTCATGTTGATGTTATGTACCTATTCAAATTCTTCCCACTTTTCAGTGTTGGCCACTTACACGGCATGGCTAATCAGAACTGTGTTTGTTTCTGTGGTTTGCTGCCACACCAAATGGAGAAAATGGCAGGGCGGTCATGTTCATAACAGAAATGGCTCCTCCAGTGTATACAGGTTGTTTGATTGGGCTATTAATGGATGTTTTTCATTCTCATATCTGTTTCACATAAGCCTGTTTGGAAGTTTGAGCCGTTCAACGTCACACCCACTGACAGACATCAGTTCTTATTTGTAAGAATCGCCACACTTTCCAAAATGTTTTGTGCGAATCCATTCAAAACATCTTTAAAAATATCCCTCTAACAAACAAACAAAAAACTGGGCAAAAACAAAAGCATCACTCAACTCTTGTTGGCTCAGGTAATAGATTATTATGATTCACAGCAGTATTGTAGGAAATATGTCTTATTTAAACTACTAACAGCATGTGGTTCTGTTATGTAACACTATTCTTGAAGGGTTCAACTAGAAGACCAAGAAATCGTTTGTCCTAATCAGTCATGTATATGTATGTGTTTAAATCTATGATAGTTAAAAAAAAAGAAATGTGAGTGTTTATCTCTATTATTCTAACATTTTTTTTAAATGTATTATCTGTCAATAATGTATTGGCAGATTGATATAATCAACTTGTCGAAATGGATTTACACTGTACAGCCAGGACAATTCCTGTGTCAAATGTGGTGTTTCCCTTACATTCTTTAAGAACTAAACAACGCGTTGGGTTAAAACAGGGCTCCCTCAGATATAAACATGATTTGGAGAACGCGGACACACACACAAACATCTCCACACCATATGTGTAAAGTCTGAACACCACACAGACATATTGTGATCATTCCATATTAAGACAAACATCCAGACACGCACAACAACAAATGGGCAGAAACTGAATTATTTCATATCACGCTCTACAAATCTGGAAGTAATACAGTGAGTGCGTAATCAAGTTCAAATGTGAAGCGTCTGTTAGTGCCTGTTGCCCGCTGACTCACACACACCAGTGTCTCTCAAGTGTATGTGTGTGTGTGTGTGTGTGTGGTAAGGGAGACGGAAAAAGATAAATATGGATCCATAAACATTTCTGCTGTAGTGAGGTATTAGAAGCTAATGAGGCAACGCTTTTTGCTGCACACACGCACACGCACAGGCATGGTAACTGGATTCCTACACACTGATGCTGGTATTAGGACTGAGAGGCATGAGAAGTGAGGTCAGTATGTGAGTGTGTGTGTCTGAATATGAATGCTTTGTCCATGAGAACAGGCGTCGTCAACCAATGGCTGGACAACAAATGGTAAATGGTCACTCTGGACCGGAGACCAAAACTATATTTTAGTTTACAACCAGGGTGATAAGCTGTTATGTTATAAAATTAAATCAGCCATGCTTTTACAATGTGCTGTATTTATATACCATGTTAAATCCATCTAGGTAATGGAATTGACTGCTTTTACGTATGTTTGTGAGTTAGTTAAGCCTCACCTGTCCTTGGTGCCATTGTTGTCATCTGGTTGCAAATTCTTTTTTTACTTACTTTACAGGTGAGACTGAAAGATGTGAAAGTCACCTGATAGTTGATTGCAACTATGCATTTTGAGTGAAGCCAATTGTACCTTTTTCACAACGTTATAGTGTGAAATGAGTTGCCTACATTCTGACACACAATGACTGATGGCAGTGCATTATGACAATACTGTGTGTGTGTGTGTGTGTGTGTGTTAAAGTTGCTTTAAATTTGGAGGATGGAGGATGGAGGGTGGAGGGAGGGGGGGTGGGGGGTGGGGGGGTTTGATTCCCATGCTCCCATCAGCACCCAACTCCAGACTCCATCCTCGCTGGCTTTTGTTGTTGCAGGCTGCATGTAGTTAAAAAAGAGTGACGGAGGGAAGCAAACAGAAAAGAGAGCGAGAGAGGGAGAAAGAGTAAGAGTCCCTGGAGGATTGGGGGGTCTGTAGCTAACACTGTTAATAGCAGGCAGGGGTCAGCAGCACTACTAAACAGTCTGTACGACTGCCAGGGTGGCTGTGAAAACAGCACCTGCTGGTAGCGCCACTTGACAAAGGCAGCTGGGTCAACAGCCACTGTGGGAATTTATCAACTTTGGGAGGGGTGGTGTATGTGTGAGAGGGAGTGGGAGCAGGGCGACAGCGCTCACACATGAGGTTGCTACACGGACAGAGGGTGAGATGATGAGGACGGCGGTCTTAACAATACTATATAAAACTGCACACCCTCCTGACCTGGAATTAAAATGACAGTATAAAGTGAGTTAAAAGTGATAACTAGGGAGAAAAAATGCACTGTCCTCCCTTTTATTTTCATCCTCACGTCAGATGAACACTGACATCCACTCAATGCCGATGCCAGCAGAGCGGCAAGGACGTGTTGCCTCAAAATTAGTCCTGATCTGTTTGATTATTATGTTTATAAGTGTGTGTGCGTGCATGTTTAGCTTGTTGGCTCGCAGGGCCCGTTTGATTGACACGAGGTATATGTGAGAAAAGGGCCGTGGAGTGGTGTACATTGTGTGCTCCAACAATGGCTTAATCAAACGGCCCAGTGTGGTCTCTTTTGCTGTTTTGTCATCCGACTCCATTGTTTGGGGGCTTCTTTTGTAGCTTCATTCCTTGTTTTAATTGTGCAAGAAATTTACTGTGTATTGTAGGAGCCAGGGCTATTCAGTGGGACTGGCAAGCAGCTTTGTCAAGGGGAGGACCACAGCAGAGATGTAGGAAGATTTAGGAGGGATAGGAAAATAAAGAAAAGGCTTTTTTTTCCTTCTGCAGCGTGCTGGGAGCTAGCGTACCACACGCTCACACAGGCTCACAGATGTGCATGTTTGCGTGTACCCACCACCCACACAGTTTATATCTGTACACACAAAACACAGAGAGGCACACATACACATAAATATATCTGCAAACGAGCACCTGCAGCCTGAACATCCAGTGATTTGTGACTTCCATTGCTAATGCAGTTCATAAAGAGGTCCCAGGACCCTATTCGAAGTTCATTGTGTCTTTTTAAAGTCTCCGCTCACTGTAATTCAATCAGTCCGGCCTGCAGCTGACAAAACCCAAATGTGTGAAAAGTCTTTCATAATAAAGCTTAACAAATAGAAAGGCAAATCACATTTTACACCAGAAATCAGCAGGAGCTCTGGCTCTGTATGTAACAATTAAGCTGTTGCCAAGGGCCAACTGTAAGAGCACAGCTGATGGAAGGCAACATGTGCATTCTGAGTTATGACATGGTAAACATATAACTCTACAATATGGCTTCCTCGACATACAGTATTCACAGAGGGGCCAAAATGTATCCCTTTGTTGTGACGTCTCACAATATCTTTGTTTGTTAGTACGTCCCTTTTCCAAAAAGAGTGAGGGTTTTCTGGTGTAAATACAATGCTCCCACTGTCTAAGTAATTATGCTCTTAAATGCAGAGTCAGTGGGTTTGAAAAGTTGAATATCTGCCGACAGTATATGAGCAGAACAAACCACAATCACATTAAAGATTCAGGCACTTTACTGCATTGCTAAATTATTTGTTTGTATTAATTATGCTGTGAGGTTTATATACGAGCTAAAAGGAAAAGGAGATACAGAGAGTGTGTAATATTCTATTTTATCTTAATTAGCCATGACAATATTTAGATTGGATACAATATATGTGCATATCTGATCAGTCAAAGGTCCACTTACAAATGATTCACAACTGTCATCCACATCCCACAGTCACCATATAGGAGAAAATAAGACAAAACATTTCTATCACATTGCTGAACCACAAGCAAGTCCCTTCTTGCTCTCTGTCTCATTTTTGTGTTTTACTCGCTCACTCACTCGCACACGCACACACATCACACACATTCAACATGTTTCAAAATGCATGGTGGCCTATTTATTATTGGAGGGGTACTCCAACTGACAAACAAATACCTAGAAATGAAGTCATCTGGCCAGGACATGTTTACACAAACACTGCTGAGGGATTTTATGGCTGATGTTTCGCTGTAGGCCTTTACCCACTCTCCCTAACAGTTCCTCCTTACCCCTCCTCTGTTCCTAAACACATGGTTGATCAAAACACGGTGCTAGATGCTATACTGGACCACAAAAACCACTGTGCTCTCAAACAAACCGCTTTTCTGCGAGCTTTAGGGTCCAGATGTCCCCGCACTATGGAGGAGGAAAAAAAAAGGGGAGGACCACCAGACTTGATAACGTGCTGAGGTCAGACACGTTAGCTACCCCATTTACTCCCCCTGTCACCCCCTCTCCATCCTCCCTGTAACAAGATCCTAATAACGAAGCCAGAGTGCATTAAGAGTCAAGACTCCAACACCACAGGGTCCGCGCAGACTAAACAAGTCCAGTTGATGGTGGAAAGAATTGTTCTTTGGGAGAAATGCATCCAGCAGCCATGCCAGAAAACATAAATATGGCGTGAGCCATCAGGGCCCCTTTGGAACATCTGTGGTGTAATTAATTGTGCTAATGCCTGGGTGGCACTGTCGTCACCTGCGGATATATTTCAATTGTGATTCTGAGGCATGCATAGTCTCTTTCTCTCTCTCTCTCTGGGCCTGCTTATCCAACTTTATCTGCCTTTCCTAATGAAATCTAACCTAGCCTAAAGAAATATTATTCATTTGGGCCTTTTCTTTCTTACATTCTGTGGTTCAAGATTTGACATGTATCACTTGCTGACCTGAGCAAAAGGGCCTAACCCTGTAGGATCGCCTTCAAAAGTGCTAATAAGAAGGCTGATCAGCTTGAAACTATTGAATGAATTGTTTTGAATTACAGCCTGCTTATGTTTGCAGGGGCAATATATCAGATAGAAATGCTTATACATGCCTCTTGTGGGATGAATTCGTGCCCTATATGCATATTTTCTCCTCTTGAGTGACAAATGTTTTTCCACATGTACTTGGCTTTGCACAAACAGTTTATATATCCATCACTATATGAATGATTTCTAATACTGTGATGCATATGGTAAAGATTAAGACTCACAAACTGGATTGCATCTTAAATTTTTTTGCTTAGTTGATTTGTTGTGTGCCGCATAGCTGCATACACACACTAAACAGACACGCATACACACTCGTGCGCACAGACACACACACACACACACACACACACACACACACTTAAGGTTCTGGTAGTTGTCACAGCATCATGTTAAACGTGTGTTAAGGGATGTAGGAATGAAAAAGGAAAAAAAAACACTGCTGTGAAATGTGATCAACTATACATTCATGGTTGCATGAATCATAAAACAAAACCAGCATGGAATTAGGAATGGTGGGCTCTAGTTTGCTTAGGTCTCATTAGCTGGCATGTACTGACGTAAGTACTGACGGATCACTTACTTACTGAACTGAGACGCAACTAAATACCAAAGCTATCAAAAATAAGATAGCTGAAACAACATAGCTTACCCCTTTTTAAAAAAAAAAATGTGAAAGGACCCCTGCCCTCAATGGAAAAAAACAAACAATAACTGTACATCTTGAATGTACCTTTTGGGGTCCACCAGCTTGTAGAGTTTCCCACTGTGTGACTGTGCCATGCTTTTACTGCTCGCCAGTATATAGACTTCACCTGAAAAAGAGAAACAGTCATGTGGAAATGATCCATCTGCATGATTTGAATCATACCTTTTAATATACTGCATATGTCCCAGTGATCAACTTTTGTGCTTGAGGACACAAAGAAGTGCAATTACATCACAAGTCCATGCAGGGAATGTGCAATTGGAGAGAGAGGGAAGAAAACAAAGAGAAGAGAGGGGCAAAGACAAGATGAGAGGAAAGGAGACAGGAAGACACAACAAGAGAGAAGTGAGGAGACGAGAGGAATAGAGCAGAATATGTGTAGAGCTAAAGCTTCTGCAATGCTGCACTTGCCAACGGACCTTAAGAAAGAGTTTAATGGGACAATTGGATACTCATGACTGGGAACCAGGCGGATAATTTAATGAGGAACAAGCCTGCAAGAAAATTCCATAAGGGGACAAATTGTAAACATGTGTCTGTGGGGCCCATACTTTGGGACACACGCCCACCCCTCCATGATTCTTGCACCACTTGCAAATCATGATCAAATGCAGGAATCTTTAAATACCCCTTCAAATAATAACTCGCAAGACCCCGCAAGAAGTGTGATCAAACATTTTTGATCGGCTGCGTGACTGATCCACGTCACATGTTCATTTTAAATCTGAAACACCAGAGCCGACAGTTAATAATCCCGTGTCTGTGTCACAGTATCTTGTCCTGCTCTTATTAGAGCACTCACCTCAGCTCACCCCAACTTTTCCTAATGCCGCAGTCCTGCAGGTAAACAGTAACACATCCCACTACCCATGCAAAACATTGCCTTGTAGGTGGCCCATTACACAGGGGTGGGTCATTGGAGTATCGGTGCTATCTTATGGAAATGGCAATTAATCCAGGAGGAAGTACACACACACTATTTAATATCCTGTTGGGAATGTGCCATTGACGCAGAGTTGCAGGGTTATTAGTTTCCCTGTAGTTTGAGTGACACTCCCTGTTGGCTCAGAGTTTTGGTTTTCCAAGATTTCCTATCTTGTTTATAAGCATCACTTACTGTTAATGTACAAAATTACAAATAATAACCAACTGGAAAATGTAATGGTTTGATGTGAATGTTTTTTTTTAATATATAACACAATGACTATAACTCAGTCCATTCCATAGATTTGAAATCTGTCATTTGAAGTCAACAAGCTGTCAAGGGTTAAATTTGAAAAACCTGAGGTGACATGTTAACACATAGATGTCACTTATGTGGATATGTGGGAAAGAGCGCAACACAGGCAGAGAGAAAAGAAGGAAAGGGAAGGTCAGATTGAGCAGTTGAGATTTTTCTGTCTATCACTGCCCTACTAACCCAGTTCATCTTCTCCGAATCCCAAGATGTGTCCCACAAGCATGGAGCCACAGGAACCAGCTGAGCCCAGACAGAGAGATTTCTCCTGCCACTGTTCACCAGCTGCTGATGTTGATAATGACGACTTTTGGAGGATTCGCAGGTTCCTGAGACAAACAAAACACACAGGGTCAAATTAATGGCTGATTACCGCCTCGACTGCTTCAAGTCATGCAAACTGGTCGATAATTCTGATTATTATCGACAATACATTACATGCACACTTCCTATATACATAAGTTATTGAACAAGCGAGAAATAAAAATGCTATTTATTTGCGGATGAATTGGCTCAAAGTCAATGCTGAGATGTGGAAACAAGGACAACTTTTACTTCTTGTAACATGGTTGTCTGACCCATCTTTCTTTTCCACCCCATGTCCCACATGGTGTTATTTAAGAGCTCGGCTTTTAGTTTCAAAACAAACATCATGCTGGAGCCTTCACTCAGCCACAACATTATGCCCCCAAATTGTAATGAGGCACAGAATTAACCGACCACACATTGTTATAAATGCAGGGCCAACTCCTGATATTGTACTCCCCCCCCACACTATTTACTTCCTTTGTTTACTCAAGCGTCAGTGCTTGACATCAGCAAAGTAGGATGAATTACAAACCAAAGAAAAGTGTGAACAGCACAGGGCAGGATGTCTAATCTCCATTTACACTGTATGGGCTGAGCCGTAGCGGCGACAGTAACATAAAACTTGTTTTCCCCCACGTGGATGGAACTCTGTGTTTACTTTGGCACAAGCCGATGCTGGGGACAGATTTTTCAGTGTGAGAAAAGGAGGAAGAGTCTGTGTTGATCTCGATAAGGCTGAGGATGGTTCTGATAACTGCACTTCATCATTAGCATGAAGCACTACAATGTCTACCGCTTTTTGGCATCAAGTATGTAGGGAGTCGAGATTTCACAACATGAAGTTGAACTTAATTTTTTCAACACATTGTTTATCAGCGCTGTCCTAACAGTGAATACATCAGTTGTACTTACCCGTTTTTATCTCCAAATACATAACTGCCGTACAGTCTTCTAGACTGGCAGCCTCTGTAGATAAAGCCCCCCACAGGTGGTGCTCCGCCACTGGACTGCAGGTCATAGACAGAAGGCTCATTTTCTACAGAGGGACAAAGAGGCACAGGGTCTGATATATAGAGCTTTTAGTCATTTGCACAGTGATGCTACCATATTCTGCATGTAGGCATTGTGTTTTATCATAGAAGCAATCTACACTGGGGTAACATAATGTTATAATACACATATGCATATGTCCAATTATATGTGCAACACGCAATTTAAAACATATCTGTTGTTTTGTTTCCACTGGAATCAAATGACTAACAATGTTTATTTAATTTTGTCACAAGTCCATTGGATCTGATGTGGTTCCCATTAGTTCAATTCATTCCAATAAGTAAAAAGGAGAACCATGAGAATCTTGTTTTAAATGGGGCAGCAATATAATTAAGGATTTCTTTCAAGGCAGCCAACTTCTACTTTTAAATGTCTCTTATCAAAACTGGAGGAGAATGCTATTTCTCTTCGAGTGAAGTTGAGGAAATATGGCATGTTTTCTGGATTACAGTTGCCTTGGCGAGGGGAAACATGAATGGAGGTGTGTTGCTTTTAAAAAAATATGATCCAAGAATTGGTGTGCTCATTTCCCAACTGCAATCGCTCTTGAGTTCGGGTAACTTGCTAAATCAGACAACAGGCCAGGAGGAGGATAAATCTGTAGGGAGGCACATTGATTAAACTGGAGTGAGATCAAGGTTGAAGGATAAATTTGGGTTGCTAAAGCAACACTCAATGCGGCAAAGATAACTTGAAATTAAGTAATCTGAAACAAACAGTGGTCATTTTTTTCCTCTGTGAAGAGAAGCAGAGTAAGCATTGTCAAGGCATTGCTGGTATTGATTATTTTCTCAATGTGAGAAGAACAAGAACCCCTCTCAGCTTCATTTTCAACAATGCTAAACCATCATATAGACAGTTATTGTTGTTGACAGCTTTAAATCTTGTGGACACAATCTCACATTCCCTTGGCAGATCTACACTCTACAAGGGGGAATCTTTCTGGATCACATCATTTTTACATTTAACCTTGAGTGTCTCTCACTGTTACTGAACTTGTTGCCAAAGCACCATGTTCTTACAAAATGAAAGACATTCATAAAAACAGATGTCATTTTCAGCCAAATAAATATGAAAAGTTAGTCAAGAGGTTAATATTTTTGAAATGTCTTTCTTGAGATGTAATGCCATCAAAAAAAAGTCAGAGGCAGAGGATGTGCTTAGTTATTTTTATCAGCTGTTAAGAGAATGAACTAAGAAATTCAAATTCTAAAAAGGTCATCAGTATTTTTGTATAAAAAAAAAACACACTGAAGGAAAAACCGAATATTCTCACCGTAATCTTTTCCCTTTGTAATCTCCAGTATTCTTCCTGCTGATGCGTTCTTGCCACTGGCGTCCGTACAGAGGATCAGGAGACTTCCATTGTCTGTCTGCAGCCTATCCACCGCACACCTACAGAATTCACAATGCCAAGAAGGAATATAAGACCACTAGAAGTCTTTATAAATAAGGCATTATAGCAGGAATAAAGGAACTTAGCTTTTTAATGTGATTCTGTTGAAGTGTCCCATCAATTGTTCGACTCACCTGCCTGGGTCATGTAATCCATGGGCAAAGATTTCAGGTGGCTGGTTGGTGCTGTTGAAGTATGGGTTGTTCAGCGGTATAGAATAGGGTGACGTGCAGCAGTCCGTGTCTACGTCGACCCTTAGGACGGACCCTGTGAAATCACTGCATTCAAACACACAAACAAAATACACCTTCACGATGGTAAGAGCTAGGAATGGGTTCAATCTTGGGGCACACAATGCTGGGCCGTTCTAAACCACAACCGTTTGACCTCTTATCTCACCTCAGTCCATCCATCTCCTCCATGTCGTCCAGGGTGATCATGCCATCTCCCAGGATGATGTGCAACAGGCCATCAGGACTGAACAGAAGTTGGCCGCCTAGGTGTTTCCTGTGCAGCTCTGCCACTTCCATCAGCACCCGGACCGTCCTGGTGTCCACCTGGTTTGGGTTTTTCCTAAGGAAACACATCATTATCACTAACTTTCAACTTTCAATTAATGGTGGCACACAAAATAAAGTTGCTATGCTACTATGTCACTCTACAACATTTCTATTCCTGCACAATTCCATACCATCTCATATAAAGATTCAAAAGTATTCACTATATTTTAGTTTGGTTTGTATGTTTAGAAATTATTTTATCGACAAGTACGCTGATTGTCTTTAATTATTTCAAAGAATAATTCTGTTCCTCGGAAGATACCATGGTAACACCAAGAAACGCTGACATGACAAACCGAGCGAAATCCAATAATTTAAACAGTTGTCTCAAGACGTTGAGTCTAAATCTAAAGCAAAGACAGTGGGTGGAAGATGTAACACAGACTTCAAAATGTTGCACAACTTTCTCGTGCAAAGTAAGGATTTGGCTTCACAGTATCAGCAACAAATATTTCATGATGTGTTATTTTGGGTAGGGTGTTTAAAGTCCTGCAATTTTTTAAAAAGGAGCTTGCCAAAGACAAAAAGAAATACTCTACTTTAACTGTCATTTCTCTATTAGACCCTCAAATTACAGACTATACACCGCAGTCAACACGACTATGTGCCAAGACTATAATTAAGATTAGATCATTAAATCGAACATACACCTGTGATTATGCAAATTAAAATGTGACATTTAAACACGTTCGTGAGAAAAGATTGTTTTCTGAAACCACAGGTCATTGTGAAAGGAGTGTGAAGTAGCTACACAGCAAAACGCAAAACACTGCTTTCATCATAGACACCCGATGATGAAAGCAATGTTTTGCTAATGAATGGCCACGGCATATTCAGCAGAACGCTCCACACAGAAAGACGGTTTGCCACAATCTAAATCCTCTGTGGCTACCTTTTGTCCTACAAAAATGTTAAATCGGTGTTGTTGGCTTTTAACTATTAATAATAGAATCTATCGCTTCACCATTTAATGAGGAAGATTCTGTTGTGCCCTTCTATATTTGTGTTTAGTTGTTGATAAAGATGCCTTAAAATAAATCTATACAAGTGTACAAGTAGAAATGCATTTTATCATACCCGCTATAATATTCCACAGTGGTTAATAAATCAGTTGTTATGTAGACTGTGAGGTAGCTGTGGTTTGGTGTCCTCCCAGCCAGTGACCAGCCTAGGTTTATTTAAGGTAGATTTGGCACACACTTCTTCTATTACCTTGAAACGGTGTACTCAACCACACGGAGAATGTGGTCGTGTGGTCCGATGGCCCAGCGCTCCTGGTTGGTGGTGTAGGAGACATAGAGCTTGCCATTCTTCTTGTAATTGGGGTGGAATGCCAGGCTTAGCAGGCCCCTTTCATCTCCACCCTGCAGTCAGATGAGAAACACAAAAGATCTCAGAGTTAATTATGTCCCTCCTTAGCTTCTGCTCGACTGTGTGGGGTTGGAATCACCCCCCGATGGTCATCTTCATCATCACCAAGAATACTACACGCAACCTCTACACACCCATCACCCCCTGCCTCTTTTAATTCTTCAGACCTTCCTAATCCCCAATTTCTTTATCCATCACATTCCCTTTCACACCCCCGCTATTAACCAAAAGTATGATCCATAATATTCTTGTAAACTAGAACCTAGTGGAAAGAATCCTGTCTTTTAATATTGCCACATTGTACAGACACTTGGATTTCAAATGTAAATGGAAACTATCGAGAGGGTTTAAAACAGCCAGTAAAATCATAAGGAAACCGCAGATGCAATTTAGCGGCAGGCATGTACTAAATAATAAAAAGAATGCTCTTGACATAACAAATGAACCGTCCCATCCATTGTACAGACAATTTGAATCGCTTCCTTCAGGAAGAAGATTTAGACAGCCACAAGCCACCAAAAAATGTCTAGAAGAATTCACTTGACCCAAGCGCAGGGCAGAGTCAATCGTTTGTTTTAAGTTTTGTGGACCTTAGCCCTTTATACTTTTTGTAATTGGTGTATTGAAATGTAATTGGATTACCTATGACTGAGCTCCAAGCTCTGCCTGTGTTCTATTTTTTACTACGGTCCTATTTGTAAGCTACATTTTGTGGTGAAGTCAATTTTTCAAATTCTGGATAATAAAGTTTCCAACCTCTTTTTTTTTCTCTGTTTCATTCATACATTCACCAACCTCCTTGAATAAACCATTACGGACCATTATAAAGCATTTGACTCTGCGTAGAGCTGCGCCTCCTCTACAACCCCCCGTCTTTGCCCAGGCTTCTCTGCAGCCTGGTTATATGCGCTTGTCCTCAGGGTCGGGGGCCCCTGTGACGCCCAGGCCCTCCTGGTGGCCTCCATTGTGCAGTGATTTGTGTGTGTAATCTTTGGGGGATATCCGTGAATGCTACGCTGAGTGGCTGAAAGAATTTATTAGCTCACTCACAGTTCATAGAGAGCACAAAAGTGCAGAGTGCTTCAGTCCATGCTTTTTGCTCCCTGTCCCCTCGTTCCTTCCTGGTTTACACAAAATCCATGCAAAATTTGAGGCCTGGAGGGGGGGAGGAGAGAGTAGCGTAAAAAAGGAAAAAAAAAAAAAAAAAAAAAAGGAAAACCTAAACAAGGAAGGAGCTGCCAACTCCCACTGTCTTGGCAACATGTTTAGAAAACATCTAAATTGCTTGTGTAATATGTAAACCTTTGTCTCACCCCGGAGGCAGCTACATCAGTTGTCACTACCCTGGTGGTCTTCCCATCATAGTTAGCTGTAATAATCAGCTATAGCATTTCATTCCCTAGGCAAGGCAAGCCAGGTCGGACCTTTTTTTATGTTGTACTCTCCCTCACTATTTCTTCTTGACAAAAGAATGAACAGAATGCGAGGCTTAGGTGTGAGGAATGTATATAAAGTGGTCCCTGTGTGATTGTATCCCTCTAAAAACAACTTAATGCTTTTCATTGATTCCTCTTTCTTTTTACTAAAAAAGTTTAAAAACTGGAAAACTGGAATACTCTGCAGAGATGGTGACCTACCCAACCTAAACAAACAAGCAGCATGTACATAATTAACAGAGTTATCTGTTAGCTATATGAGTTTCGGGATAAAATGGGTCTTGGTTTGAGATCTGGATGTGTATAATGTAAAGAAACACACTTTATACATTGGTGTACTTGATCTTCTAGTTCTGTTTGCACTGTGCCAGGCCCAGCCCAGTCCAACACAGCAGTGACATAGGCTGCATGCGAATGCAGAAGAGATGACTCCTTGCAAAGGAATGTACTTAAAGTACATTGGTTCGTACTTCAAGTACATGAGCAACAACAGAGACCCACAGGGGTTCTATTAATCTGAATATGAAGTGAAATGTTGTGAAAGTTGACAAATAAATCTCCACCCAAAAAGGCAGAGCGTCTCTGCAGAGATTTACGAGTACTACTAAATGTCAGATCATTGAAGTCTAATAAAAATGGAGTTAGGTGGGAGAGGATGCAGCAGCACACTGTGCAGCTGGATGTGAGTCAGAGCAGAGGTGGTTGCACCGTGCCAAAGAAAGTCAGAAGGTTTAAAAATGCTGGATGCATACCGTATACTGGATTTGAGGATGGAGTGACCCACATCTCTCATATAATATCACCATAGTGAGAGGGTCAAAGACCACAATCCCAAAAAAGGCCTAGATCTGGTAGCCAAACGGGGACCACCAGAATACACTGTGGTTAAATGGGATGAAATATTACCCCCCTTGCTAATGACCAGCTCCTTCAGCAGCAGGCGAACAGCAGGGCTGGCACCGGAGCCATAAGAAACAAACACTGCATTAGAAAGCTTTTCACTGCAGAGCCAATCTAAGATTGATTAAAAGGAGACAAAGTGCCAACCTGTGGCTCCCGAGCATTGATTATGGTAAAACTGCTGCCAAAGCTGAAGTAGGTAGGATATTCTTGGCACGCCTCAAAAACTAATATACTGTACAAACAAGCTAATTTAGAGAATGGACAAACTGCAGGTTTCACATACTGTCAGCTGCAAAGCTACTTTGTTTGCTGTGGGTTAAGTTAGATTTAGGAGTTTTGTTCTGTCTTGTATCATTGTGCATTTTATCATCTACTACTAACGTGTGTAATTACGTAAATTTTGCTGATTATAATGCCTGCCATCTCCAAACTATCTATCTATCTATCCAACTATACAAGTGACTGTGTTGTGTCAACTTAAAACACATTCCCTCCATTTTCCCCTTGAACATCTTTGTCTTTTTTACGACCGCCATTAGTCTTCCACAGCCGGGCAGGGGGTTCTGATTGAATCTCTCATGAGGTATTATCTCTTCATTTTCAACAAACACCTGCCTCTGCATTCCTCTTTTCCCTCCAATTCTGCTCTCTGGGGCTCCGGCTTTGGCACTGTCAAAGGTTTGGCGTCGTTCCACAGAAAGCTGGGAAAGTGAGGTGCAGGGACGAGGAGCGGTTGTTATCTCACATCTCACGGTGCATTACATGGAATGCTGACCCTGTCTGAGTGGCGAAGGCAGTGACACACAATGCTACGATTTCCAATTCTGCCCGGGCAGCTGTCTTTTGAGTCCAGTGACGCATGTGTTGGCTCGCGCATTGTTAGCCCTGAACCTTTTGATCCTCACTGGCTCGTGGGCATTCCTTCGCCGAAAGACATTCCACATGAGTTGATTGTAGCAAATCAATGTCTACGCCCTTCAATCAAAGACTACCTGAAGCATCTACACTCACACACACCTCCTGTGTAGTATTCTCCTTTCACTTTTCTCTTGTGCAATGAGAATCATCACTGTCTGTCTTCGGTGCAACCTCTCCACCTGTTGATATATACATTCTATGAAAAGCACACAACATTCTCATGATACATTAATCTCCCTGTAGAGCAGACTCCTTTATTATTCACACACAATCTTCTAAAAGTTATTAGGAAAGGTTATTTTAGCTTTAGTTGTAGATATTTTGAATGTTTGAGGATTATAACAAGATCATCATGAGTTGCCCCAGACAAAATAGTAGTAATAGTAAAGATGAAAAATAATAAAGATGAGTAAGGACACTTATTTTCAGCCCCTGGGCCTCTGATGGCCCCTGAGAAGGCAGAGCAGCTGTGAGTGGAGCAGGGACAAAAAGAGCAACATGCTGTGACTTATTTGTCTTAACTGTGAAATATTTTATTGCATGGCCCTGTTACAAAGGCCAATACATGTCAGTGGACTGTCAGCTTTGCCACAGATGTCTCCATTTATAAAACACACTGTCACTTTTACATACACTTACAGCAGTGTGTCTTTCCTAAAGCTGTACTGTGCAAGATGTCATCATTACATGAAATGAGGCTGCAACCAGCATTAGTCACTGCAGATTATGAGGAAGTTTTGAATCAAAAAGCATAAATGTTGTTAACTAAAATCCAAACATGAGTAATCACAAGTAATTCTAGGTGTTGTCATGTTCAATTATACACAAAACTTTGCCGCTTACAACTCTATAAAGCTTGACATAACTCTTGCATGCTCGAGGCACTGCCCTCCTATAAAACATGGAAACTAGGGAGACGGTGCCCAACACTACATAAACCACAACCTTGCTTGTATGACATGCAAAATCAATGACATACTATTTTGTGCTGAAATTGATGACAAAATGTACATAGAGTACGGGAAATTTCACTCAAAAACAATATAGTATTTGTATTAGTATTAGAAATAAATTCTAAATGCTTTTATAAATGCTTTTGTAAGAATGGTGAAAATCTGTTACATGCAAATTCTGAACCGCATCCTGCAGTGAGCCTCTGTCCAATCAGGTGGTTTGGCCACAATTTACCAATCATGTGAGAGGTGTGTGAATGTGAACCAGTCAAAAGACCACAGTGATGATGACATGGGATGTGTGTGTGTGTGTGTGTGTGTGTGTGTGTGTGTGTGTGTGTGTGTGTGTGTGGTGGGTGGGGAATGGGGGATGGACTGGAGTACAGAGATTGAATTTCAGGGAAAGAACACCCACAGCGCAGCTAGGAGCCCACACCACCACAGCACAGCATTGTTTCTGTGCAGTTCAGCCTAATTGGCACCGGGGGGATCCATGGAAGGAGGGGGACAGAAGAGCAGGAGGAAACACAGAACATTACAATCAAAGCATGTGCACGGTGCTGATGATAAACCCGTTATCTGCCCTGTCTCCTGAGGGTCTGGGTTCCTCTCTCTGTATAAAGGCAGATCCATCCTGTTGATACTGCCAGTAAACACCTTCGCCCTCCCCGGGTCCTGTCCACCCCGTGTGGCTGCAAGCCCGTTCTGGCAGCCAACATCACAGAATAGGACTCCTGGGGCCTGCCGGGGATTGAGCCACGTCTAATTGTCATAATGATCACTTTATCCACAACCAGTTGTGATTGAATGATGATAAGCAGAGCAGGGGAGAGCATCCCGCAGGGGGCAGTTGCATATTCAAATGCTGTGCTCCGTTTGACTCCTTGTAAGCAATGGGTCTTGTCAGTAGAGGAGCGGGAGGCATGCGTGATAGATAAACTTCATATCTGGGAGACCCCATCTCCTTGTGCAATCTGAACAATTTCCGATGAATTATAAAACTGAAAATCACAGATGCAGTTAAGGGTTATGGATTCCTTTAAGAATTTGCAAAAAAAACTTCTAAATATAAAGCCAAACAGAAGTGAAAAACATGTTTACATGCCCTCTGACACCCCACCATCTTGCCATGTCCCGTTTTTTTAATCAGGCAGACTTTCAAGAACACAGGGTTTCTGAAAGACAGTGCTGTATCGCATCAGAACTACAGACACATCAGTATTTTCAGCCTTTCGCCATAAACGACTAAACCTGTGTCATTACAAACTTAGGGAACAAAAGACTGATCACAGACATATAAAAGTATTGTGAAGTCGATAAAAAGTGTGGACAATGTAACTATTTAAACCTGTGAATAATTTACATGTAGTCATGGCTGCGTTATTTTAATCATCATGTAAGATATGAAGTTGGACAAGGGTATTGGATAAGTTACCATGTGGAATATTAGAATCCTTAGTGGAATAATGTGGGAGAGTTTAAGAAAGCCATTAACCCATCTTGTGAGAATTAGCAGAAAACTAGCAGTGAGCACAATGTGCGCTGTATGTACAGTTAATTAGCAGATAATAGCGTCATGATTAGCCACGATCACATTTGATGAATGACTGCTTGTTTGGTGTAATTATATAATTGAATACTAATAGTGAGCAGGCACCACTTTTAAAGGATTTGTCTTGGCTGGAGATGTTCTTCCATTCAACCAAAATAGGTCAGGCTTTTACGTAGGTGAATACTGTTCTGTTGTAATGTCTGTTGTAATTTCTTACCCTAAAAAGTATAGTACCAGGAAAAAGTTCACACCTTCCCATGTATATAAATGGGAATGTGTGTCCAAACTTTTGACTGGTACTGTTGCAATGCAAATATTTTATACAGTCATTCTTAATTTCATAAGTGTTATAATTATAACCATGTTATTTCTGTAATTCCTCCATTAATGTTAACCCTGCCAGTGTTAACACCATGAAGGCATTCTCATTCCTACCTTCAGGCCGCTTTGTACTATCTTGTGGATGTCCAGGAAGGGCTCCTTGAGCAGCTGGAGCTCATGAGTGAGTATCCTGACAATTCCCTCCCTCTCCAGGACAAAGAGCCGCTGGGATCCGTCCCCACAGTGCACCACAGCCACCGGCTGCCTCAGACCACTCAACACCTCCTGGGCACAGTAGCAGTTGTGTTTGTGTTTCCTGAGTAACAAGGGAGATACAAAAGGTCAGACACTGATTGTGGTGGTGAATGATCCAGTTATAAGGTAGAAGGGCATAGGAGAATTTGAGAATTTGAAGTATTTGGAAGGAAGCATACAATAAAAAGCAACAAGGTAAAGCCCAGAATTATTTTTAATGACATTGACAATATTTTGCAGAGAATGCCTGTTTTAGATGAAGCCATCTAAAAGAGTTAATTCACTTAAAAATTACTGCTGTCTAGGCTAGTACTGGAGTTTTGTCTCAACTGACAAAACTAGCAGGTGCTCCTCTTTATTTTGCTCTTTGTTTTATGGTCACATGTTGCATTTTCAAACAGTTGAAAGAGTTTTTCTTTATTTATTTGAACTAATTTAGTGACTTGCCATTCACCAAGGTGGGAGGAAAAGAACAGAAGGAAGAATACCACTAGCAATCCAAACACTTTGCTATTTGAGTGTAAGGGTACTCAGCCATTTGCACCATCTTCTATGAGCCAGCTTGGACCACAATGCATCTCTCAAGCGTAACAGCTTGTGTGTTGCATAAAGGTTTTCCATTGATTTAGGCCCTCTACAGCCATTTGAAGGCACCAGGTCAACGGGGTTTCTAGTCTCTAGACATGTATGGATAGATTCTCTCTCCCAGAAACAATGCCCTTGATTAAACTTTATACAACACCACCAAAATGTTGCAAACGAATCATACAAACTTCTGTTCTCTGTATGTCAGTTCCTGCTCTACACTTCACCATTGTGCAATAAGGGGTTTTGCTTATAATAACATTCTGAGGATACATATGGATACATATGTACATACATACTTTATTCAGTGCCAGGAAAAATGAAAAAAAGGAAGTTCCCACCAAATCATTTTGCTCTGGCGTTTCATCTTCATCTTTGAAAAAAGTAATCTCTGAATTATGAAAGAAGTGCAGGAGGTCCACACTAACCCATGTCCATACACACTCTGCAGGTGCCCAGGCAAGCCTGTGTAGACTCAAGCAAGGTTCCCTGCCAGCTCACCTACTTGCAATGAAGGTAAATTAAGACCATTTGATAGCATGACCAACGTAGAGGTACCACTACAAATCAAAACGCCTGTCACTGTCACAAATTATCATCTGTTCTTGGTAGGATATATGGCTGCTCTAAATTCATATTTGGAACTTTCCACCTTTATTATTTTTTTTCTCAGGAGAAGCTAGTCTGGACTATTAACCTTTAATATGCAGTATGTGATCAGTGCATCATGGTGCAGCAGGCACATATTAAGCAGGATGATGGAAACCGAGTAACATACCCACACGTGATGTATGATAAAGGATTCTTACTTTTCCTTTTACTGCCTACATCCCTGTGTGAGCTATGCGCCACCAGCCATGAAAATATCAAAAAGTTGATGACCATTCCTAATCATTACCAATTCCTGATTCCTAAAACAAAGTAAATTTAGCCAATAAATGTGACTTAATTCTGGCACTTTCTCCTAGCCCCCTTACTCACTGCGATTTATCCAAATAGATCTCTCAATGGAAAAGCTGCAAAAGCAACAAATGAGCCCTGACTCTGTACTTTTTGAAGTTATTTAGCTCAACGTTGGTTGCTGCTATTCAAGTGCACATGCTGCCTGGTCTTCTTGCCTCAGGGAAAAGAGAGATGAAAGGCATCCCCCCATGGACAAAAGGGCAAAGCCCTCTGTGATGTAAAGACCTTTGCAGTGAGGGAGGCAACCAGAATGACGTGGGATAAGCATTTTCATTATGTGAGCAAAGCTGAGCAAAAGCACTCTGGACAAACTTTAGGATTAGAGGGGAGATGGCATAGCATTTCAGTCTGAAAGAATGGGCCATGTCAAAATGGGCCAGTGAACAGGGCATATGTGACTGAGGCTACACCTGTTGCTACAAAAAAAACACAAAAATCATGATTGAATGTAATGAATCTGATCCTGTGAGTATTAATGAAGCCTGAAAAGCTCAGTTGGCAGAAACATATTTAAGAACCAGCCAAAGCTTAATCAAAATAATAATTATATGGACATACTCCATAGTGTAACTCAAAACTGAAATATAATAAAAGTATGAGGCGGCTACAAACCTGCTGATATCTTCTATTTTCTCATCTCCCAAGTAGTTGGAATCTTGCCCTTGTGGTTGCTTTCGTTGAAAATCTGGAAAGCATAGACTGGCATCTCTCCTCCCGTAGTATTGGCAGAATTCATCCACATCGGCTTGGAACAGTTCTAGTGAACACAACAGATGCAGAGAGACATAGACAAAGGGTCTTATACTTAGTGTACACAAAGACACTTCAGACTTCAGAAACTGGACACATGAAGTTTTTGGTACTTGTTCTCTGTATACAACATGTCAGCAGTACATGTTCCTGTGCTGTGTGCATGCATGTGCAGGGAAGGAAGAAAACGTAAGGGAGAGCCTGAAGTCGAGAGGAAAGGATGTGATGTACTTCTGTGTTGGGGAGGGTTGGAGTTATGCTTGATGAGCCAAACCAAATCCTGGCTAGACTGGGCTGAAATGAACAAGTGAAGAGAAACTGGGCCAAACCAAATGGATCACAGATTAGACAGGGCTCTGCAGTGAACTGTGCCTCCCCCAGGGAGGAAAAAAAACACTGCATTCTCAATTTTAATTTACACTGACATTATTTTGGTTTGTGAAATGATGCTTGTGTGCTAGCTTTAATTAATACCTATAGAAAAGACACAGAGCGCAGCTTTCACTGAAGCCTGTTCAGTAGCGTGGCAGCCAGTAGATGAGGTCGCATTGTCTCATCGGGTATAATCAGAGCTGTAATTTTCTCCTGACACTAAAAACATCATATATCAGCTCACTCATGGCTCATTTGGGAGTTTGCTCCTTTTTTGTTGTTGTTTAGTGAGCCGGCAAACATTCCCCAAATTGTATTCTTGAGAAAGACATTTCATTCAGAATAAGCTACCTTGGCATCAATATAAGATCTACAGGCAAATTCTAAGCGACAAAGCGAGGAGAGGCTTTTAGATGGACATCCCGTTTTAACTGTACAAAGGTATTTATTGTGGGTTGCACTGCAGCTGATGTTTCTCCAAAGTGGCGGGACCAAATTCACAAAAGAAACTGTAACAAAAAGACTATAAAGCTTTGTCCTTATAGTCTGCAACTAATACATTGAATGTTTAGAAAAAGCCAACCGGAGTGTTTTATGGAAATCCATTGTAGGCTGTTTTTGTTTAATTTCTTTTACTAGACTTTCAAGGAATAGTCATATTCTTCTCATCCAGCTGTTCCAGATGTTCTGCTCACACAGACTTAACACACTCCGGAGCAAACTCAGTCAAACTACCAGCAAAAACAAAATTGATATTGACTGATGTTTCTGATAATGCATATCAGACAGATTGATTGACCTAGTATCTGTGTGGGCTAGCCTCTCATTGTAGTGCATAAACCACAGAGAGACAGAATTACATTTTCTTGTGCCAAAATACCAAGCTTTGAGGGATAAATCTGTTTGATCTGTAATCAAATTACATTCTGAAAAAAACAGCCACTGACAAATTACCATCCTTGCCTGAAAAGTATATGAAATAAATGGCAGCCAAATTCAGTGTCTCATGTCATAACCTCAAAACAGCCGGTCAATTGTCAATTTAGCAGGCAATTTGTAAGACAAATAAATTCAATGAGTGATTTAATTATCATTGTGAGGACATTACTGTGCATGCCACATAACCACAAAGTCCATAGGTTGTTTCTAGTCTGGGTCTTTAGTTGCATGGCATATCCTTATTACCTGGCTCCCTCTTCACAGGCCACTATTCAATAAAGGGAAAATGTCTCCAAATAATAACAAGAGCGGACCATAGGTCAGATTGTTTTGCTTTACTGGGCAGCACATGGGCACAGCATGCAAAAATGAAATGATCAACCTGTTAAGTATGGCATGTAATTCTGAATAAGCAAAATGTTTTGAGGGTGACCGATATCATCTGCTTGCCACCCAAGCAAAGACATGATGTTACCAAACGCTGACTGATTGAGCGTGTAAATTCAAGCTAAAAAATGCCACATCACTCCTTACTTCCCGCTGACCCGCTTGCTTAGCCAATGTGTTTCACTGCCAGAGTAAAAAAAGTGATCTGCATAAACACAGCAGTCACACACGCAGCTAGCCTTCCTGCCAGCACAGTCACAACATTATAAAAAGCAAAGTGCCCAGTGGATCTCGGGGGCCCTTTGTGACCTAAAAACAATCTTGCCAATATTGTTTCCTTTAGTCAAATCCTCGGAGGACAGAGGAGAGCAAATACACACTAGTGATTAAAAACACAAACAGGACTCTCCCTGTCCCTCCTTTCATCTCGCTCTCCTGCCACACACCGACCGCAAGACCTGACCGCACCAAATACTCGAGGTGATAGGATATCCCCTCAAACATCTAAACACAACATGAAGATCAAACACACACGGTCACACACACAACCCTGGCTATACCACCCACCCACTTGTATCTGTAGTTATCTTAACCATGCTGGTTGGGGACCTCGGCCGCAGGGAACGGGATGAGTGGGATGAGGGATGAGTGAAACAAGGGGAGAAGATATGAAAGAAGAGGAGTGCGGGAAAGGTGGGAGGCTCGCAGGCAGAAGTGAGAGTCCAGCCTGTAAATGTCTTCACAAAGAAACGGAGGCTAAGCACACGACCTAATCAAGGGCTGGGGGAAGTTTCACAGAAGCAGGATGACAGTTATGGATGCTGTAAATGCTATCATTTCATTTTTAATAATAATACCTCGCTGACATGTTACCGTTTATGCAAAAAAAAAAGAAAAAATTATAAAAATCTATCGAAGAAGTTTGTCACGCAACAAACTACAATGAAATTAACCTGTGTATTTAATAGGAAGCTGTATTTTTAAAAGGCATTGAAAATATGTTCCATCTTTATTGTGCTGTGCCCCCTGAAAGAAGTTTTAAGAGCATGAGCAAAGTAAAAAAGCAAAAAAACATAAGAGAGAGAGAGAGAGACAGAGAGCGAGAGAGAGAGAGAGAGAGACAGAACTCTGTCCATATTCCCGGCTCCCCAGCACTAAAGTTATACTTCCATCTGGTTATCTTCCAAGGCAACCTGGGTGGCCCACCCAAAGTACTTGACATCTTGATGCACTTCAGCAGTTTTACATACACACAACCTTTGTAGAAAAATAAATGTGTCATTCGTCACCACATATGCTGATCTGTGGAGGGCTGAGGGGGGAAGGGTGGGGGGATGAGGAGAGGGAGCATGACAGCGAACAGGGGGTGGCGGGTGGGGGGGGATTTGGGATTCTTCTCTGGATTCCTCTCTTGAGCTTTTTTTGGTTTGACTCTCTAAGCCCATATGTATGTCTGCTTATGAGCGAGTAATGTAACTCCAGACAAGTCTTCTTCTTCCCCATTTCTATGCTCTGTGGTCTGTGTTCTCGCCAAATTCAACTGTAGTTCAAGTGTTGTACACGATATGCCAGCAGGCCATTAGATGCAGACAAGGATGGACTCAGATGGAATGTATTTGTTTGATATTTGACTTGAGCTGCAGCATACCATGTGGGTGGGTTGCAGACAAGTGTGTTTGAAACTGTTCTCTGTTTGTGGATCTCAGCAGATCTAATCAGTTTGTGGCGACAGAGATTGGTAGAAGACTTGGCTGGAAGAGAAAAGACAGTCAAAAAAGTGTTTGATCATGTTTGGTATGCACTCTGAAGACACAGGTACCTGTGATCTTGCATCTCTTCAAAGGAAATTCTTCTGAAGTCCCAATGCTTTCAGGGGGCAAAAGGGTTCCTATCATTTAACAGTACCGTATCCACAAGGAAAACTGTTGCATCAATGAGCGTTTTTTTTTTTTACCCCTATACAGCGGATTCTCACATCTCATAGGAGAACTCATAGATGACAAAGTCCAGTAATGCAACACTTCAACTATGTTTAGATTCTTGTGAACGTACTACCCCAATGAAAACATATAGATGGAAGAGAATTAGAAGCAGGTTTTTAAGTGACAGTTTATGTCTGGGGAAGGCAAGGCGCCAAATAGTCATGTCTAGACCACAGCTAGAGTGCTTATGCATCCCGAATACAGAATCAACCCTGGGAGTTGAGTCTGGTGAGCAAGTATCCAGGAACGGGTCATAAAATAGCTCATTTTGCTCCAGTTCTTTGGTACAGCAGACGGGGCCTGCTTTTGTTAGTACTCATCAGAAATTTTGTTTTCTTACCAACCATTGAAAATCTAATATTTTCCATTCACATGTCAGGATATGCCTAAAATCTGTGTATTCTTACTATGCTCAAGGCCTCCAAAAAAAGAAACGAAAGTCATTTGTTTTGCAAATTTCTGCTGATTAAAATAAACTTACATGATCCTAACAAACAAAACAAAGACAAGAGAACAAAACTTTCCACACCTGCTGCCATAGACATAGCTAGACTGAAGAGTGTGTTGCAAAGAATAAGCACAATATTGCTAGACGGGTGTGTAGACTAATCAGCAAAATGGTGTTGTGTCTATATAGGCGGTGTGCGGTGAGAAGATTTAAATGATGCATTAAAGTGCAACGGCGAGGCAAGTGAGGGAGGCAGCAAACAAGTGAACGGGTAAGACATGCTCAGCAACAAATGGGGGTGAGGTCAGATGAGGTAAGAGTTGGATAAATAAATATTCACAAGACCAGACTACTGACGCACTACTTCTTGCATAAGTCAAAAAATCTGCCAGAAAAAAGATTCTACATGTGCGAATCTCAATGAGAAATGAAGCCTGCGGTGAATTTTAATTCATCACAATCAGACGTGTCAGTTTCATTTTCAGACGCGGCAGAATGAAACGAACAAGTGTAACGCATGCCTACGTTCACTTCTACCTCTATTCAAGTGTGTATGTTCCCTTGTGTATCGTCAAGTAACCACACAGCAGAGGGGCTATAATTCAGGTCGCCTTCGTGTTCATTATTATCTGTGTAATTACCTGGTATGTGCCCCCTGCAGGTGTAGTAGAACTCGCGGCAGAAGTCCTGGCAGAGCCGTGGCAGGTCTGGCTCCCTGTGTGGCATCTTATCCATGTCCAAGGAGTGGAACAACACCTGGGCATTGGGGGAGCAGCGAGCACACTTGATCTCCTCCAGGAGACGTCCGCATTCGGTGTTATTGGTGGAGAAAATCTGGAGACCACACGCAACAAGGACCAATGCCTGATTAAAATGGTGGTGCTGTTAACTTTTACCCCTTACTTCAGATTGCTCGGGCAAGCCAACATGTAGTTAAGGATTAGCTAGACGTTTGCTAATATCAACACCATAAACATTATGCCGTGGCGTAAGAAACGTTTAAATTCTTACATTCGTGTTTGAGATTTTCAATGACTAGATCTTCCAAATGAGCCCAAATTACTCTTTTTAAAAGACAAACAATAGCTCTTTAAAGTTTTTACTTAACTTTTAAATGTCAGATGCATTGTAAAAAGGGTGGTTTCAATTAAATGTTTGGATTGTTCTTATAATAAAAAACACATTTGCCAGTTTTCACTTTCCAACTCTAACCAGACTTTCCCATTTAACAGTCTTAAATTAGCCAAGCAATCGAGGTACAACAACACATTCAGACAACAACTGTATGTTAACAACACCTTTCTCCCATATCACGCATGAAGGCTAGACATAGTCTTTTGACAACAAGGTGTAAAGCAGGACTGTATGCCATAAAACTAGTTCTAGCTGCGCAGGGCATTTACTTCCATACCACATCCTGTGTTAAATGTCAACATTATCATGCAGTCTGCTTATATTCTACATGGTTTGAAGAGTTCATATGTGTTTTGGAATGTTAATGTTAGAAATTGAGCTTGTGCTGAATAGTTCACAAAGTCATTTTTTATTTTAACACATCATCTGAAGAATGAGGCTGGAGTCACAATCACTTACAAAGTGTGATATTCTGCAGAATCTCTTCTCTGCCACAATCTGCATGAACACGCCACCACTCAAGCTGCACAGCCACTCCATATTCTCACTCTTTGCTAATTTTCCCACTAAATTATTTCTTTCACAATCTTGCGTAGAAAATCTGAAAAATTCATCCTAGGACATTTTCTATCCTCCATCACCATTAATTATATGTCATTCTGAACAGTGGTTTAAAAGTTAAACATTAAAATCAGATCACCCAGTGTGTTTGGAAAAATAAACGAAAACATCTTGTCACTCACTGCCTGCTTACCCAACATCACAAACTGTTAATGTCCAAATTACAATTCCCGTCAAACAAATGAAGTCAAATAGGAGCCTCAAAGCCTGACTTGGGGTCATTGGGCGAAAGTACACAAAGAGTTAATTCGAAAGAAATTAGTGGGATTATTTACATAGCAAATTAGCTGTAATAAAACACAATGTAATCTGTTTTAGGTCAAGAGTGGTGCTGCTTGGGCAGCAAGGCAGGCAGCCTGGTAGTGCTTTGCTCTGTGTGAGGTCCATGTGTAAACACCAATTTAGAGATAGTCAAGCACATCATTCCCACTCTGGTATCAACAAATTAGCAGTCTGTCGAAGTCAATTAGACCGGAGGACCCAAGGCCAGCATGGGGATGCCTTACACTTCCCCCTGACTGCAGAACAAACTGCAACTGAAGAAAAGATTTTCTGTTTAAAAGTTACAGAGAGTTGTGTTTACCCAACAGGTGACAGAACCTCTGGTTAAAAACCTCGAGGGTCAACCTGAAATGTATACTAACATACACAGAACATTCCTCACCACGAAATGTATTATAAAAGCGTGATTGAAAAGGGAAAAATATTTCAGAGGTTCTATAATTAAACTCAATCTGAATCCCATGTATGGTCTATGTTTTATCTAATTGTGGATGTTTTCCTCAAAAAAGGGAGCTCCAGGCTGGCTATGACCCTGCGTGTATGGTGTATTCCTCTGTCTCTGTGCCCTCTACACTCATGTCATGTAGTGTTGTGGGCATGCCTGCCCTCCTGCTCTAAATTGCCCATTGATTCTGTGTGCCATGGGCTGGCACAAGGTCCACAGAGAGTAGCATTTGTGTGCTCTCAGCCATGCCCTGTGTCCATATGTTGCTGGGATGGGCTCCAATGTTGCCATCATCCAAACCAGAACAAGTGAACCTTTGTTTGTTGTCTTTCGCTGAATCTCTGTGAGCATGTTCCTCAAAAGTGGGGAGAAAACGGCAATGAGGCTCGGCTGTATCGCTCTCGCCGGGGACGCGCTAAAGCGGATCAAGAACTGAGTCATAATCAAAAACACGGAGCTATAAAAGCTAAGAAAATTTTAAAAAATCATCACGAACCTGTTCCTGGGCTATTTGAACTGTTTACATTGCATTTGCCAAATCGGGGTTCACACCAAGCAGCCAATTAAATGTATATGTAAATGTATGTTACAGAATTCCTTCTTTCTGATGATAGCATCTGCATGATTGCCAGAAGAAACATATTAATACACAATGCATACACTTTGAAAATAATACTTGTCATTAAATTACAACATAATAATAATAATAATAATCTGTGAGTATCTGCCAACCTCATATGGTCAAAGACAGAAGGGGGGGGTCGCTGATGTTGGCAACACTAAGCTTTAACAAAACACTTGTCCTCAGGGAATAGGTGTAAGTTGGTTGGCAGGGGGAATATAGTGAAGGACACACACACACACACACACCCTCTCAAAGGCATTAACACTTGGACAGGGCTGATGACTGGGGGAGAGTGATGTTCTCCAGCTTCTCCCATTAGTGAAACCAACAAACACAATGGTGTTGTTGTTATTCTTTTACCATAATCAGAAAGGGCTCCGTGTGTGGGCAGTGTAGTGGGGAGGAGGAGAAGTCGAGTTCGTCCTATTCAGCCGCCCCCCCTACACCACCACCACCACCACCACCACCCCGTCTTATTTGCATGACTTGAGCAAATTAAATGATGCAATATGGCTTTTTTGTCGTAACACAAAGTGAGATACCACCCAGCCACTGAATGATTCGAGGGGTGGTTTACATGTGAATGGCCCCGGTGAGGATCCAACGGAATCAGCTAGCGTTACAAGTCTGGTGCATGTGCATACAGTCGCTTTTTTCCTGCCCCCCAACCCCCCACAAGCGGTTTAAAACCCCTAACGTTGGCTAGTTACGCAAAAGTGTAAACGTACGTAACGTAAAAAAAAAAGGAAAACTACGTAGAGTTGATTAAACAGGCAGGTATAACGAGTTAACTAGAAGCTCTCCGCTGCGGTTATAAAACGTGGTTGACTTAAAACAAACAACAAAAGTCACCGGTGTGCTCCTACCTTTTTTTCGGGTAACGTTAAACGGCGCAACGTTAGTGCCGTAGCTAGCACACTCCCTCTAGCCGACAGCGCAGCCGGTTGTAGCGAGAAGTAACGTAAATCGGGCGAGTGATTACCATGGTAACGCCGGAGCGCATTAGACACGCTGAATTTTTAACATTTGCGCCCGATTATGTGAAGCTAAAGGCAGCGAGAAAATCACGATTCGACTAAGCAAACAGGTCAGGTAAGCACGGAAAATATAATTGAAATAAATAAATAAACTTATAACGTAAAAGAAAGACAGACCCTATAACTTACCGGTTTAAAAAGATGTTGACCCAAAGATATTAAATACATAAACACAGACAAAATGATTTTACAAGGGGAGCCATTAAGACTATAGTAAGACATATAGGCTTAATGGTAAGGTATGCTAACGTTCCCTTCACACGTTGAAAATGTTATTTCCCCTGTAGAATTGTTAAAATAGCACGTTTTCGTCGGGAGACTCGTAAGCAAGCGGCGTTAAAAAAAAAAGTAGCCCAAGGGCAGTTTCCCCAGACCATTCCCAGGATTCAGCTGTCACCAATACGAGGCAGGGTGGCAATACACGCGGGCTGTAAACGCGTCCCCCCGAGGCGATTTGGCAGTAAAAAAAAAAAAAGAAAGAAAAGGAGAAAAAAGCCAGTCCCTTAGATTTAAAGCGGAATGCAACGTGGTGTGGACGGACGTGAACCTACCCTGGCGTCCCGGCGGTGCAGGATCTGATAGGCGGCTCTCCTGGTGGGGCAGCAGGACACGCGAGGATACAACCTGTGGCAAACTTCTCCGCTGCTGCTGCCGTCAAGCAACACTTTTCTCTCCCGTTTCTTCAGCCGCTTGGGCAAGCTTCCGTCGTAACATCGTCTCCTCCTGGGGCTGATTTCTCCCCTCTCGCCGAATTTCGCGTCTCCACATTCCCACACGTTCACCGCGATGGCCAGGACGAGCACAAATTGCAAATGCTTCATAGTTTTAAAAAATCATAAAAAAACTAATAATAAAAAAATAAGAATAACAATAATATTAACAATAATAATAATAATAAAATACAGCCCCCCCAAAAAAAGGCAACAAAATGTGCCCTCTCCTTTTCAAAACAGTGGATAAACCTGCAATGCAATATAGCTTATGTCTATATATATATATTTTTATTTATCTATATTGTTCCACCCAGAAACCAATTTGTAGCATACAAGAAAATTACAAATAGGCTATTTGCAAAAGCAGGTGTCTTAAAATTTGATTCACTGCGTTGAAGAAATATGTTTTATAAATAAATTATTGTTGCTTCTGATCATATAGTATAACTCGGAAATTAAAAAATAAAATAAAATAAAAGCATTAAAAAAACACTATTTATCCCGATGAACACACAAAAAAAGTCAAACCCCCAAAACACCATGAACTGCAAAAGAGCCGTGACGTTCCTTTTTCAGATGTAATTCCTTTTGAGCGCAGCAAGGCGATTTGTGCATGCACGGAGTCAAAACAAACACAGGTCTATAAGAAATAAAAGTTCTCTCTCACTAAAGTCCTTCAGAGCGCTCACATGTTTTCTCGTGCTCTCTTTCCTCCTTCTTTTTAACCAGCGCGCGAGAACAGGAGCGAGCACGGTGACGTCCTCCTCCGCGGGGGCGCGCGTGTGGCCAGTCGCGTCCACGTCGAGGTAAACTGTTACCTGGAAGAGAGCAGGACCGGAGACTGCGGACTGGTGGAGCCCCCCCCCCTTCTCTTGACTCAAACAACTCAAAAAAATAAAACATGTAGAGGACATTTTTTTTTACTCAAGCCTCCTACGTTCTAATTATAATTAAATGCATGATGTAAACAATGTGTTTAATGATTGGTAACTGTGGAAAAGGGAAGTAAGATAAGGTTATCTGTCGTCCATATTCACTTCCATTACATCACTTTTTACTCCTCTACGTTATTCCTGACAAAATAAGCTGTTATGCTTACACATATATCTAATTGTAGGTTAATCTCATAAATTAGTATATAGGCTAAAATAAATAAAATAACTATACATCAAAAACATTAATACCATGATATACAAATTCTGTTGCCTTATGTGCACATTTCTTTTAATAACTGAGTTTTTATGTTGTTGAAAATTTACGTGTAAGACTAATACACCGTGGTAATGTAAATAAGGACTCTAAATACCACAAAGTTAGAGTCACATGCAAGTCTTTATATGTTATATATATATCTTAAATGTATATGTTTCTCTCCGTTCTTAAATAGCTGACCTTTTAAGAGGCAATGGAGATTTCTTCAAGACCTTGACATTATAAAAATGGGTTATATTATGTTACATCACAAAACTGTGTCATGGGGGTTTGACTTTGTTTCTAAATATTGTCTAAAAGGTTTATTCTGGGAGCCGCAGGATGAAGAATTACATGTGGAAAGTCTGCTAGAATGTAAATCAATCACTATTACCCGATTGCCCGACAGCTTGCTGCCCTACAGTTGTGCATACCGTAAGGCATCTGTGGCTAAAATCTCCTGATAATACCCAACCAAATGTGGGACAAATGCTCTTTCATTCCCTTCTTCAGAAAAATCACACGATAGTGATTCGAGAGGGAATGTCCATCCGTGGTAATTACTGAACAAACAACCCCCCCCACCACCACCACCACCACCACCACCACCTTGTTGAATACTCAGAGAATCTGAAATCAGTTACATTAGCGGCACCTGTTCTTACTTGGGGGTCTCCGGCACTCACCAGAGCCCCAGCTCAGCTTATCTACAGGAATCTGGAGCGGGTGGAATCCAGGAGGGGTTGGTTTGATTGTGGGCAATTATGGAAATGACTGTGTGTGTGCTATGAAGCCATGGCAGACCCTGCCAGATCTGACCCCCCACCCTTCCACATTCTTTACGTTACCCAACTGGAGACATTTCAGGACCAAGTATAGCCAAAGTGCTACTGCAGTATTCTGGATGTAAAGGAGGGAATGAGCAGGACCATATGCAGGGAAGGAATCTGCCACCACCAACATTAGAGCTGCGAGCAGAGAAAATGAATATAACTGCATTGCCGACCAGCGTGAAAACATGTGGGATGCAGCTGTGGAGCAGAGAAGAGTACATCTGCTGAGAGAGATAGACCATTAGAGAGAATCACAGTTCGACAGACCACAGTTCTAAGCTGACACAGTCCTTGTGAGGCACAGGCTTAGAGCAGGCACACACACACACACACACAGAAATAAGTGAACAGCCATTTAAAGTATCTTCTCTTGCAAAAACAGCTCCATACACACAAACAAATGAAGGCACTTGATTTTATAGTTTTATTACAATTACTGCATTATAATCGTTTTCAGTGTGGAGGAGAATTCCGAAGTTCACTTTGCTTTAATTTGGGTCACAAGGTTCCCGCTTGCAATATATTGTTGTAATAAATAAAATATTAACGTGCAATAGCAGCGATGATATTTCACTGCAGAAATATCACCTGCTTTGCTCTTTTTTCTGCAGGGTCAGTGGGGAAATTCTCATGCACTCTGCGTCTGACCCTCCGAGAGGATATCCCAGAGGATGATGGTTAGGTTTGTGTGTGACCACATAAGGATCAACAACGCGAGTCTGGAGCTCTGCTAGCTCTCATTGCCGCCTCCACTGTTTCCCAGACCGAGGGGATGTTGAAAGTTTACTCTGTTCCTTTCTGTCCATTCTGTTTCTGCATTGTTTGCCTCATAACTCAGTATCGTAATCATGAACATACACAACACGACCGATGACAGCACTCCATTTGTCCTTTTTCAGTTTTTCCATTCCAAGCAGGCGAAACCACTACCTCACACCTCACAGTTCATAAGTCCACCTAAAGTTGTCTCTGCCTGTTGTTAGAAGTGGCCAACACTTAGCTGTGGGTCTAGCAGGGTTCATCTGTGGAGCTGCAAGAAAAGTATAACGTTTATATGACTCAGTCATAATCAATGAAAAGAACAGAATGTCTTTTTCCAAATAGCTGTAAACATTAGAATTCAGTCTGTTTTATATTGCAGTGATGTTGCTGTGTTTTTTGTTAGGTATGTTTGAATCAGAAATCCGTTCTTTGTCTTTGTTCGAGTGACTGTCTGTTTAGTCATACTAGTGGCATGACTGGATGTCTGTCGCTCCACCACAGGTGGTCCAGATTGAAACATCTCAGCATATAGTTGATGAATTGCAAACACATTTGTTACAAACATACATGGTTGATACCCTGCTCAGGTCAAAAGAACAATATGTGCAATCATTTTGCTGAAGAGCAAATGCCTGAAAAACTAACTGCAGTTCTAGTAACAGTGACTCAAGTTTACTAAGCATGATAACACTCTATAGTAAACATTAGACCTGCATAATAACAGCGCTTTAGTGGCTGTCATAAGCCTGATGCCTCGCAGACTATTATAACTATTAAGTCCCTTTTTAGACTTCAGTCTTGACATCATTCTGACATCAATCAGGGGAGATGCATGTGTGAACATAAATCATGAATCAATTGGCTCAGAATCAACAGACTTCAACCAGCCGGCTCTTAAATATTGGCTTTATTTTTAGAGACGCCAAAGACATGTCTATGTGGAGAGACAACAAGATCTGTGAACTGCTGTCAGTCAGAGCCCATGAAGTGATCAACAAACACATTGATGAAACAGCAAGAGACTCTAACCTTACCCATAACCCTACTCTAACCCGGGGTTAATGGTCAAATCACGATACAAATGAAACTGTGCTGTTGTTGGCCACAATGGATAGAGTGAATTTAACCTAAAAACATGGTTGTATTTTAGTTGTGAGGCTATACAGAGCAAGAACCACCCCTCAAAGCCTGTGACCTTGATGTGGAACTTAAAGACAGACACGACCTGTCCCTTCCAGAGTTTGACACTATGAACCATTTGTAAACTTGCATCTGACACTTGTACTAGTGACTAATGCTTACAGCATCAGTATTACTGTAGTAGATTCCACTTTACAATGGACTACTCATACAATGCATACAGGATGTAATGTAGCATTGCTGAGTCGAAGCCTAATCCAGACCAAATTATTCTCACACTCACAACTTTTGTTTTCAACCTTTTTTGCTCAACTCCACCACTAACATTGAAATCATTAACGTCAGCCTGCTGCTAACAGCCATTCAAACACGAGTGTACTTTTCTCTCATGGCATCCATCCCTCACCTTGCAGCACACAGCAGCATTGTGTTACTCTCACACCTTCTTTAATGGCCCAGCTTTGGCAATCGTATGCCCAAAGGCATACAGAGCTCGGAAAGTGTTCACAATGTCATTAATAGTCCTGACAACAGCTTAATGAGCCCCTGCCATCTGTTTATGAAAGCTTCGGGGAAAAGCGAGGGAGAAACAAGAAAGTCAGATCCAGTAGCGATTTCCAGCTGTGTGAGTGCGCCCGATTTCCACTTGAACAGATCTAAACACATGAAGACATTTTAAGTGTAGTGACTTACGCAGCGTCATCCACTGTGAGTCAGTGACGGAGCCTGGGCTGTCTGCCCGGTATCAACAGCCTCTAAATCACTGGTTTCAACCATCGGACCACACTACCTCACCTTTAGCTTCCTAGTCCCTCATTCCTCTGTACCACCCTGGAGTGTCCTTAGGCCTTGTTTGGCTGAAGTATACACATGGCATGAGTAACTGAAGCCACCCAGGGCTCCCTGGCGCGGTGGCACGAGACACATCCCGGGTTGCACAAGTCGACAAGACAAAGTGCTCCGCGACTGTTTACGTGATTCTGAATGCTTGATGCATACAAATACACACAAATACAATTACATAACTCCAGGGAGGTAAATACAGCAGCAATGACTTGCGCTGATCCTTACAGGAAACATAGGAAACTGATCAGTCATTGGCTTCGCAGAGATGCCTGCCCAGATGTTTTCAGACTCAGGGAGCGTAGGGGTGGTCATTCTACCTCTCAAGGGTTTTAAATCTCTCACTTCACTTTGATCGTTCCTTTTTTTTCTAATCTTGGAGCTGGGAGACGTCAAGGATTGAAGTGACCATAGTTAAGTCCCGTTAGTACTTGGCTAATTGCCTCCGTACTCCGCTTTGAAAGGGACTATTTCCATTTCCTCCCTGTTTCATTTTCTTTGGTCCACTCTGAACCCTATAATAGAGAATAGCACAATCCCCCAAAGGCAAGTAAGATTAATGTGCAGATTGATGACTCTTTGTGGTCAGTTGTTTGTAAATGTTTCCATCGGGGTTAAACAGATCCCAAAGTAGTACCACGTTAGGCACCATCCATATGTGTGCAAATTGCAGATTCATTACAGCCGAGAATCACTGAGCTGCAAATGAATTTGGTGGGATGGGATGGGGCGGGCATGCGGGCGGTGGTAAGTGTAGTCTGGTGTGGGCAGCAATGATGGTGGTCCCTGACTCTCGATGCAATCCTTTCTTTCCCTCCCTTTACTCCCTCATTCCCAGTACCCCGCCGTCCTCATCCCATCTGTTCCTGCTTGGCCTCTCAGGCTGTCCATCAGGTAGGCCCGAGCTATTGAGTGTTCCTCTCATCTCATGGCCTCTGAATAAGGCAGGCACACAATCCTGTGTGTGCATGTGTGTGTTTGTGTATGTGTGTGTGCACATGTGCACCTGCAAGGCTATGTTTTTTTTTTTTAAATGCACTGTCTAAAACATATGATAAATGGGGGCCACACAGTGTCATTAATTGGGTATCAGTTTTGCTTTCTTTGTGTTTACATTGTCTTGATCCACTTGCCTTTGGGCGGATCAGGCAAAGTCGACTTTGGCGTGAAGAGGCAGAGCGAGTGTGTGCTGAACCCGTGTTATTCTTACAAATGCAAGAAAGGAAAGAAGAACAGGTGATTTAACAAAACATGCCATTCAAATAAAATTGTTCCTGTTTCAGATTTGCTCGTTAGGACGTGATTTTTTTTTAACTGTTTGTGTTCTAAGCGCTGTCACTTTCTAAGGAATTTGTGCCTTTATTAAGAGCCACACCAGTCAGGTTTACCCTCCAAATAGTTGTCAGCTTGGTGAATATGGAAGGCATCAATTCTGACTCTTAATTTGAACATATCATAACATGTCATGTACTGTATATTGAACTTTTATCATTCAAACAAAAAGGCTAGCAGACAGATTAATATGTTCCATCCTTATTTAGATTAAGCAAATGGAAAGTATTTTACTGCCATTATTTGGAAAAGTAGCTCTCAAGGTGGTCCTCGGCATGAGTTTGGAAGTATGATTGGGTTGATATTGCAGCGCTGTACAACAAAAATGGACATTATATGATTTTCCCAAGGCTTGTGGTCAATTGTGAAATCCCAGTTTACACAGTCTCTTTGCATTGAGATCGGTTTACAATAGAAGAGGAAAAAGGCGAGTGGAACAGACGCTCCCGTGAAGGCTGTTAGGTGTGGTGTGGAATCAGTCTGAGATTTTTCCCTTTCATCCCCCCATATAAAGGTCAGTGTTTGGGAACCCACTGTGTTTTACTGTCCCAGGGAATTGTTTTGAGGTCTCATTTCAGAGTAATATTTCCTCGCCTGGCCCCTTGTTCTTTTATATCAGCCGAAGTGAAAACTTCCCCTTTTGTCGAGGATCTGATTACAGAGCATGAGTCATTTTTATAATGTGCCAGCCTCTCATGTCAGGATGTTTTTGTTCTAATCCTTTTCAGTTAGTCCAAGGTATGTCTGCTAGAAAACACTGCCCAGTTATTACAGTATACATTTTCATATTGCCTCCCTAAATGTAATTCAAACTGTGGTGGCCTTTGTGCTTTTGGTTCATAGTAGCCTTGGAAGGTATTCTGGGGTAGCTTTGATGCAAAAGCTTGAAAATTATAATAAGCCAGATTTGCTACTGCTTTTGGTTAGCCTCACTTGCTCTAAACTCAGTGTGACATCAACATGTTTCATTATTTATGTCCAGGTGCATTTTCCACCTTGCCCCTGTTATTATTCTTTATGTATCACCTAATACTTTAATAGCTACAAAATCTCAGAATTGGTCATGCACAACTGCGTGTTAGTCAGATGTGTTTTGCCTCCTAGTGGTCTTAAGGTTCTCATTAGCAGCAGAGGGAGTGTTGTGTCAGAAGGTGGTCTACATGTTGGCTCCACTGACTGCAGGTTTGAGTCATTACATTTTTGTGCAAACAGGTTACTAAGAGAAGTCAGGGTAGGGAAGCAGTCAGAGAGTGGGTTTAACAGTGAAAACACCGAAACAACATCGGATCTAGGTTAACATGCATTTATATCAACATGACAACTTTTATTCTTTTCTTAAGCACACACATTGGGTGTCATTGTCTTGTGTTTTCCAGTGTCTTACTCAGTTTTTTTTTTAATTTCCACTTCCACATTACTGCCACAGCAGGTAGTTTTCTTCAAATCTTCAATGTACACGTGCCTATATTTAAAATATACATTAAAAACACAATCAAAGTGGCTGATAACTCCATTGGCAGATAATTAAGTTTTATTTAATGATTTTGGTTGATTTGATCCCAGATTAACATTTTCTTTAAAATTGACTAACATCAAGAAAAAATAAATTACTTTACTCAATTGTAGCTAAAACAAGACATTTTCACTTGATAAGATTACATTTTTTGCAGTATAGAAATCTACAAAAAAAACCCTTCAGAATTGAGGTTAATGCAGTAATTTCACCATAACCCGGTTGCCTTGGTGCACGTAAATGCCCTGAGTATGATTGAGCAGTTGCGTCCCAGGCCTCAGACCTCACTCAGCAGGGTTCATCTCGGATGATGGGGTCACTGCCCTGTCTGCCACTGTATGCCCCCCTCCCATTCCTCAAGCACTCCATCACGCTGACACTTGGATGGACAGGCTGTCTCGCCACAAACCTGGGGATGTCCTCCATACGTTTGCGCCGACCCGTTTGCACAATAACGCGCAGCATATAAACAGTTGCAGGCCTATTATTGCTAAACACTCAAAAATATAAACACTGCTTCATTATCTTCGTCCTCCCCTCGCAGCCATTTAAAGCAGGCAACAACTTAAGGACAGTCAGTGACCATAAACACAGGCTACATGTTTGTACTTTCTTGTGGGAAAGATCATTTTGTAAATAATATAAGAAACAAAGGATAAATCAGAACAGCGCAAAACCCAAGTTTATCTTCGGCTAATTGCAAAGACACAGAACAGAACTTTTTGGGTACAGTCCCCACTGTGCTACATTCCAGATACTGATAGCAGTATTGGACCACCAAGGACTTTAAGTATACTTACATGACTCGAGATGTACAAAGGCTCTGATAAAATGTTTCCCTCCGCTGCTTATCCATCCTCTCCGCGTCAAAGACGCAGTGTTTTGTCTGCAAAATGGCATCTTTTATTTAGCAGGTCTATAAGCAGAAGCTTAAATTCTGTGTGTGTTCCTCGCCTGAAAGACTATTGGAAAAAAAATATAACCTAACCTGGAAAAAAAAAGAACTAAATGCATTAGTGTCCCCGTTACTCTGAAAAACCCACAGAACACACTGCCAAAACATTTATGGGAATTTCTTCGGTCGAAAGTAGCTGAAATGAATTTCTGGAAAGGTACGCTGCTGTTAAATGTTTTATATACTGTATATTTTACTTTAAAAACATGATAAAATTCATACTCACAACACATATACATTCATTCAGCAAAAGGGCCGTGTACTGTGCCAAACCTTCAGCTTATATCACTGGACTCTACACATATAACCAAGTAGCCCGAAACTGCAAAAAATAGGCCACAAAGACTGAGTGAATTTGAGGTGTTAAAGTCCTTATTCATAAACTCCTGTATGATCAGAACCACCTCAGAATCCAATGTTAAAAACATGTGAGTGTGAAGCATTTTTCCAGTCCTTTCCAATATAGTCACTAATTCCTGTATGGTAGATGCAAATTAAATCATTTAGGCTCATAAATACAGTATCAGAATGAAATGTGTATGATAGAACTGCTCTGAAGGTGACAGAGCCAGGGTTCTTTACTTCAAATATTAGATTTTTAAAAATAGAAAAAAAACAGGAGCATCATGAACAAAATCACTACTCTGGGCTGAATGTATAATTTATTTTGTAACTCAAAACCGTGACAAATAAAACCAAAATCTATCTGCAAGGCTTGACGTCACCAGTGGTAACGGAGAAAAATATGCCAATCATGATTCGGTTAAACTTGAACTTACCCTTACAAAACAAGGGCCTGATTTTAAATGTATCCCGTCCAAATGTTGCACATAATTGTGAACAGCGATGCTGTTGGCTGAGCAGCGGCCTGCATGAGCAGGTGTTTGACGTTGCCGCGCATAGACGTACGTTCTTGTTATACATTGTAAAATACTGAGGTTTTACTCAGCCTTTGGCAGAGGAATATAAAGAAGGAAACGGGGTGGTTTGCCAACACTAGGCCGCAACTGGAATCAGTATTCCTTCGACACAATGTCTTTGATTAGTAAGGTTGTTATGATTTTACAGGCCAAGACATAGAAGCCATATGGCATGTTTTTTATTAAGATGCTAAATGAACTGAGCCTTTATGTTCTTGTGGTGCGCTCAGCCCACCAAAAGAGCTCAGTGAATTCTGATATCCAGGGGAGAGTTGACCGAACTTGACAATGCTGGTGATATAAACCAGCACTCAAATAAAGGAGAGATTTAAAAACCCAAAAGAGGAGAGATTGATCATAAATCATTTGTACACCACAGTGCAACATTCAGGTCCATTTCAACACTTGTCTTTCCATGGGAAAGTGGATTTTTTCCTACCAGTCTTTCACAACCTGTGGCTTGCATACAGTTTCAAGGAAACTGCCAAGTATCACTGCGTACTCCAAATATTTGTGTGGTCAACTGGACAGTGCTGTTGCGGTTGGATCCCATCAGTGATGTTCAAACACTCTTGAACTTGCTTCAGGTTTTACGCTGTGCTGTTCGAGTGGTTTGCATTTGTTTTGTGAATACGGTTTTGGCGGCTATTCAAAGGAGGAGATGTCACTCTGTGGTCCTGTCCCAAGCGCTGAGCGGAACATTTGACACACGTCACGTGCTTATCACTTTAGCGGGCGAGTTCCATTGCCTCATGCACAGAAATGCCAATAATACTGTATGTCTATGAGGGTGGATCTCTCCGAGTGAATTAGAAACGACTGTGACATTTTTAATTGTTAGAAGCCACTTTAAGTTGTAGTGGCATTCAAAGAAAAATACGTTTCAGCATATTCATTGTGGAATGAGTCTTTAATCAACATCACATCATATTTATGACCTTGAAAAGCTTTAATCCCAAAGTGTCCTAAAACAGTAGCATATTTACACATCCTGCAGAAGTGCAGAAAGATTTGCATGGATGTGAGTCTAATAGGAAGCGTTGAGATGTATTCAAAACAGGAAAGTTGAGAGCTGAAGTGATATGAAAGGGTTGGGAGTTGAGTGATAGTCCTCTTGGGGTTCATAAAATGAGCACATAGTGAATTGACCCATTGTTATTATAATGAGAGTTATTAGTGCAGCTTTAAATGCACCCTTCAGAGTTGTGTGTACTTAAGGCCTAACAGATATTGAATGAAATAAACATCACTTTTCTGTGTTTTGAAATTGTTTACATTGGCTTGCTGTCGTCTTTTTTCCCCTTGTCTCTTTTACTGGCCTCTGCACTATAGAAATATCACCTTATTACCTGTGTAACTGTGCCAAGCACATGCATCTTTATGAACACTGTCTCACAACCATGAAAAACACGAGTGATTCTGGGAGCTGCTCAGCATTGCTCGGCCCTGCCAGTGGCTTTTAAAAAGGCAAGAAGGTATTTGTGAGGCATCGTCAATCAGGTAATCCCTTCTCCCACTGAAAACTATCCCCCAGTTTGCAAATGTTCCATATCAAACAACAGGCCTTTGCCTTTTTTCCTTTTTGATCAGATTTGTATAAGATGTAGCAGATGTTTGTTTTTGTGTGTGTGTGTGTGTGTGTGTGTGTGTGTGTGTGTCTCACCACCACAGTCTGTCACAAATCCCCCAAAAGCCCCCCAAAATATTTTATTATGTCTCACTTCAAATCTTGTGTTCGCAAGGTTTTGTCCATGCAGCTCACTCGGCCACCGCAGAACAGTTCAACATCATCTCCGGTGACCGAAATAGTGTTTGGCAGTTGGGGTATCCACAGACACAGTATACAAATCGCATTGTTCTAATACAGCTGAGTTACTGTAAGCCCAGTGTTGATTCATCACTGCTGTAGACCTCCGCCGGAGACAGAAATGTTACTGGAGAGTGAACCAAAAACAGGGGAGGGGGGGATAATTGCGTTTATTGGAAATGTAGTAGTCTCCAAGATCAACAAGGAGATGCTGGACAACCTTACGTCCAGCGCTTAGCCTCATTAGCAACCAGCAAACGGGAGGAAGCCAAACTTTGTGTGTGTGACACCTTCACCGCCGGCCAAACAGAGAGGTGTGATGTGTTCCTACCTGTCACTGTTTAATCATTCATGACTTTTATAGACCCGTGCAAGTACGGTATTTATTTCAGTTGTAAGATCAAGCGTCAGTAGTAGTAGTAGTATCAAATCTATGTGTTCTGTCATTTTCATGTCATTTAAACAGAGATAGATGCGCTGCATGTGATGTTTGTGAAAGCAAAGAAAATAGAAATAGAAAAAAGGTTTGCATTCACTTCATAGAATATTTCTCATTTGCTGTACCCGTTGCTCATGAGTGCAGAAACAGAGTGAACTGACCCTTTTAAATATTATTCATAGCGTTGATTTTACAGCTTTAAGTATATTATAATATTTTCTTGTCCCGCGGTGTAAGAGTGATAGTCCGAACGCCGACCGGACAAACTGACATTCCGCGCTAACAAAATATCAGCCAGCACTTTAAAGCCAAATACTATATTGACACATGGATACATAAAGGAGGCAGTGCAGTACACAGATTATGCCAATGATAATTGTTTAGCAGGTTGTTTGGACTGGCTGTGTGTCACAGTGTGGAGTCCTGGCTAAATATTTACCGCTTGTGGTGGGGGTGAGGGAAGGAGAACGGTGGGGGGGGTTAGAAGGCATACTTGGCCCAGCTTGTGTCTCTGGTTCAGGAGCAAGGAGACGGACGGGGAATCGGGGAGGGGGGGGGAGGGGGCGGGTGGTGAAGTCATCGCCACCGGCTGATGTCGTTAGTGGCGGGCCAGTGACGTCCACTCGTGACCCTTTTACCATTTAGGGGGCCCTGGGCTGATATGAGTGTTATTGACCCAGAGGCCATGCGTGGCATGTTTGGGGTCTGCAGAATATATCCCAAGCTTTAACCTATACAACGGAGCCAATTATAGCTGCGAAAGGCCAAACAATACAATCCATCAGTCAGGTTTCTTGGGTAAACAGGAATGGGCGGCCCATGTTGGGGTGTAAACTCCAAATCCCAGAGAAGCTAAGGGTCAATGGAGCTGTTTGATTGTCTAATTGG
This sequence comes from Eupleurogrammus muticus, assembly GCA_036785175.1. NCBI lineage: Eukaryota > Metazoa > Chordata > Actinopteri > Scombriformes > Trichiuridae > Eupleurogrammus > Eupleurogrammus muticus. The sequence goes on along the minus strand of JAYKQN010000003.1, from coordinate 16,256,247 downwards.
GGGGTTTGGACTCTGTGTGAGTGTGTGTGTGTCTGAGAAAAAGAGCGAATGAGAGATAAAAAGAGAGAGAGTATGTCAGACTGTGCATGTGTGTGTGTGCGTGCATGTTTGTGTGAGTGTGTGCATCACTGCTCAAACACTATGGGTCTGCAGGCACTGAGACACCTAATGAATGTGTGTTTGTTCTACAGACCCCACACACCTCTGTTTATTTGAACGTGGGATAGTGTTCCTGAGCTGTTTTATCCTCCTTGTGTTTGCCACTTAACACGTGCACCGCAGAATTGGCCTGTGCAGCGGCGTGCACCACGTATAAGAAGTAGAAGGGGGGTTAAAAAAAAGAAAAAAGCAAAATATCAGTCATCCTGACAATAATGATAGACAAACAAACTTTATCGTGTAGTTTGTGGACACAGTGTTCCTCTTCATTATTGTTCGGTCTTCATTATGAGGCAGGGTGATAATCCAAACAGCTCCAGCGGCGATGGTGCCAGAGGCAACGGGCCAACGGAAGATTGGCGGTCCGTTTAGTGTCAATGATGTGGTGATGTGGGTCAGGGAGAGCAGCAGCAGCGGTCATTGCACAGTGGCTAAGAGCCCAGCCAGACCACCGGGGAGGAGGCCTTCACCTCTTTCCTCAGCCATCAATCACTCACATACACATAAGCAAAGATGGATGCAAACAAACACAACCAGACGCTCATCCCTTCCATTACTGTACTGTATGCAGAATATACACTCACATTCACACACTTACCTACGATGAACAAACACTGTATATTATTCATGCCGGGTTTTTGGGTTCCTGAAGCATTGATTGATTCACCAAGTGTTATTATTAAATGACCAATGTGTATTTTGGTAAAATGTTCTCCCCATTTTCCATGAAAATAGACATGTAATTGTCTATGAACGTCTCTTCTGCACACCTGGCCTATCACTTGAGAATAAAGAGAAGTAAGTGACACCTTGAAGACACAAGAGATGGGCAAAGACTCCTCAGACAAAGAACGTTACCTAATACAGGCAAAGGAGTTTCAAAAGAAAATGACCAAAACCTTAACAATGTGTTTAAATACATCACAAGCGGATTAGAGCAGTTTATCAGAACCATTTATTTTTCAGAATGGCCCATAAATAAAACATTGTTTTTTTGAAACAATACATTTACAAAATGCAAGGCAGCAGACCACAGGGCAAGTACAAAAAAAGCCCCTGTCTTATTTCATCATCATCTCTGGTGTTTTATCGTTCCATGAGGATTCCCTCTGCGAGAAAACCTGCTCGGCATTATGTCAGTAACGGTGAAGTGTGTCTTTGACCTTTCAGACTTCGCCTTCACTTGTGTCTTCTGCGGAGGCCTGCTACTTGACTGGTGTTAGCTGTTTCATGCTGCTATCATGACTGCCTGTTGTGAATGTTTGAGTTTATCCGCATGAACTTGAGTCAAATGAGTCATTTGAGTTTTATGATGGAATTTTTATATTTTTAAATTGAGAATATGATCACAGAGCCTTATACATACAAAATAAAATATTATCTTTTTTGCACTTTATCAACTTCAGGCACACATACACATACATCGTACACACACACACACACACACACACACTGCCCTAATGTAGCACCTCTTTAATTCACAGCAGCACTTGCTATTCTTCGCTGGCGGTGTGATAGTATTCGCTGAGAGTTGTTCCTCCTGCGTCTTTCAGTTGTCTGAAACACTCTACTTCAGCGCAAGGCCTTATTGCCCACCCAAAGAGGTTATAGGGATTCTCGACTGCCCTCTCTCTCCCTAAGTGGGTGGTCCTCTGGGGTATGGCTGAGGCACAGGTGGAGCATTGTAGGGGTGCTCACAAAAATAACCCCCCTCACTTCTCACCAACAACCCCTCTCTCCCACCGACCGTTTTTTTTTTTTTTGCCACGCCTGCTCCAAGGAAAGGTGGGCTAAATTTTGCAGAACCCTCCATTAGACCATAACGGGCACTAAACACTGAAGGTGAAATGTTGACATACACAAACCTGTGCGTTGGCCATTGCTGGGAAATGTTGAACAAATTAAACTCTCTCTATAAAACAGCATTCTCTGCCCCCCCACCCCCCCACCCCACAGCAAATGAGAAGTCATTTCATTATAACCTATCCGATGAGGGTGCCATAATTACACAGCGTTTGTAGAATGTGATTCCTAATTAACTTTTTTTTTTCTTTTTTTTTTTTACCACAAAGACCATGTGCAACAAACTTGTGTCATGTCAAAAAAAAAATCCCCCTCCTCTACTAAAAATATTCCCATGCTCTGGTTTTGTAAATAATTATAGTTCTGCTGAACGTGTTTTATAAAGTTTACATGGTAGGTTCAGTGCACCCTATCTGTTGTTTGGAACCCTGCAAACCACCAGTAAGATGTTGACATATGGCAGCTCTGGTGTAGTGCACCAGGCATGGATTACTTGGGAGCATAATAAACAGGAGCATAAAGAGGGATCTGTGTAAAAGGGGGTGCCCTGCGAGGGGTGACTCTCCTCGGACCTTGTCTTAATATCAGTGGGTCCGCTTCCAGCCTCTGGGCGGGCAGAGATGCTGGATGTGATCACGCACACTCCCATCCTACACACACACAATGAGGACCGTGTGACTTGGCCGGTACGGGGCCTGCCAACCACCTGCTCCTCTGTGTTAACGGAGCGATTTATTGGTAAAAGGTCCGGACCGGAGTGACGAAGATAGACGACGAACACGTGTCCTGATAACCTCACAAGCCCCCGAGTGACAGGATATCAGTCATGTAAAGGTAAAATAATGAAAAACATGATTTCTTACTGTGTCATGCGGTTGACACATAAAGTCATAATAGAGACATATTTGTGCAGGAATACAGCAGGTGTTCTCCGGAGCCAAATTGCAATGCTACTCTGCACAAAGACTTGGCTGTCTGCTCCATCCACCTGCGCTAAGGTAAAGAGATGCCAGAATTTCTGATTCAATGAACCATTTATACAAGGTCGAGTAACATATAGGTCTAGAAGCTTTCCAGCTGTACGCCGCTGCAGAGAGCATCGGACAGGGAGCTTGCTACCTGTTTGTTAAGCGTCTTATAGCAGAAAAGTTTGGATTGAGGACTTGGGGCAAATGCTGACAAACACACGGTGACAGGTACTTCAGGCAATGAGAGGAATGTCAGAGAACTCGCCGGTTTCTTGTGAGGCTAAATATCCATTATCAGAGTTCCTATCCTCTGACGTCTCACATAACTTCCTGCTCAGATCTTTGCGAGGGCCAGATGGTTACATTGGCCACTGGGGATAGCAAGAAGCCCAGAGAGACAGTTTTACAATGTGCAATTACGGGACAGATAAACTAAACGCTCAACAAAGCACAGCATTTCCAGATCCCTGGCTTCGGGACTTTGATAAGGAACAAGCTGCATTCCTTGGCCAATTTACTGTCTTCAAAATTGAAATACCAGTGCTAATGAACGCTCTTACCATAGCTTGGACGGGAGATTTTTGTCGCAGCCTAATGAGAGCTGCACACTGTAGATATACTGTAAGGCATTCTTCGCTGATCCAACTGTGGAACCATCGAAGTGTGCTTTAAAAAAAAGGACTTTGAAAAAGCACTCAAAGCTGCCCGATTTGTTTTAAGGCTTGGTCACAAGCCAATTGATGCTAGCGGGGATAGACTTTCTTAACCAATGATCGGGGCTCCGCATATTGCTACACTCCCGAGTTCAGGCAGTTTTGTTCCACATTAACATTTCACAGAGAGAGATCAGGCGCCTGCCCTCTGCGCTTTACCCCAGGGAGCAAGAATCCCCCCTCAAACTGACACTGATACAATCTCAAGGTAATGGCTGTCTGCCTGCGAGCCAGAGGGTGTCTGAGGATATACTGTTTGTGTATATGTATGTGTGTGTGTGTGTGTGTGTGTGTGTGTGTGTGTGTGTGTGCGCGTTTGACTCGAGGAGGTATCCAGCACCACTGGTGTGGTCACAAGGCCAAAGTTCACCCAGAAATGTGTGGCCCGGGGTCGAGAGGTGGTATGGCCTCCGTTAACGGCGAGGGTAGGGTTTCAGCCTCCGCCCTCGTCCTCTCCTGTGTCTCCAGGCTGCTCTGCCACTTACATTTCTCACCGTGACATGCGTGACGACCCCCACCCTTTTAGTCAGGTGACGGGGGGCTTGATGGAGGTGAAGAAAGAACAGGCGACGGAGTTGAAACAGCAGGGTGTTAAAGAGCGGGCAGCGGTTCTAAGGGGTTACAGTTGTCGGTGTGTGCGATGCATGTCAGAGAAAGTATTTCCATTTTATGCTACTTTAAACTTTCCCCTTCGTGTCATTTCAAAAGGGAACATTGCAGTGCGTTTTACTTGTGTGAATTAACATTATCTGACATGCTAAATGTCACTTTGTAGAATACTAAAATTACAACAAAAAACAACTATCTATTGTCAGTGTTTTAATATAAATTATCTACTAAATGATATTTTAGGGTATTCTGCTGCATTATGAGATTTTTTAAAAATATAACATGCTCATAGTGCTTTTTATAAAACATTTGAATTTGAATCGATTTTGAATTCAGAATTTTCTTGTAAAGGAGCAGTTACACATTTTAGTGATATCACTTTTATTTAAACTGCAATGATTAATTGGCTCTTTACCTGTCAGATGCTTTGTTGCTGGGACGATAGTGTGAACTTATTTAATCAAAGCTTAATGACTTGACTTCTTTCACATTACAGGCATTTATTTATTGTTTTTTGTTTGATTTGAGGATTTCAACATATATACGAATTAATAAATAGGCAAATACAACCAAACATAAAATAACAATACAGAAATAAAACTTTTTTATATAATAGTCCATCCACTCTCTCAGTTTCAATATCTAGATCAATTGTCCTTTCCACAGTCTTTTATCGCTTCTTGGGTTCCTGAATAGTATCCATTTCTCACACTTTTCTTCTAGCTGTGCGTCTCGTAACCTCAAACAATGTGTCAGTGTTTCCATTATGTAGATTTCCACTATGTCAGTCCTTTGTTGCTGGTGAGGGGAACCACCTTAACCCATTACCTTGTGATAGCTCCTTTTACTAGCGAGGCTTTTAACAGTATTTTGACCAAATATCCCTTATTTGCACATTCAGGAAAATGATATGGATTAAATACTATGGTGCTCATAGGGATGTCATATCCTTGGATATTTTATCTTTTATTCCATTTTCCAAAACAATTATAATAAGCGGCATTCTGCCTCATCTCTCATATTTTTTGATTTGAAGTTATAATTTATGTTTATGTATAGTTTATGTTGTGTGAACAGATTATTACATGGATCACACTATTCACTTTCTTGGAGTCATGTATTTTGACTTTATTTTGTAGTAGTGCCTATAGAACTCACACTTACCTTAATCATACATATCTTTAATAGTCTGTAAGCACTCCAGTTCTTTCTCTAAAGTGGACCCATGACATGATTCCCTTCCTTACTAACGTTTCTTCATCATGATTTTTTTATTTTATGATTTATGATCATAATCATAAGAATGAACAGTATAATTAAATCTCTCTCTCTCTCTCTCTCTGTCTATATATATATATAAATGTTCTTGTATACTTCTTTATCTCTATGGCTATTCAGATTTGATAGCCTCCTTTTAAATTCCTGTTATAATTTGCTGTATAATCCAGTTTGTACCAAAATACAACATCCCCATCTATTAATCTATCTTTTAATAGCTAACTCTTGGCTTTTTGTCTCCCAAAATAAACCTTGATATTATCCTATTCCAGGTCACACACTGCAATCATTAAAGAAGTATATGCAGCACCTTCATTTTGATGGTGATAGTTTTTCAATTTGTTTCTTTTAGATTGCAGTTCAGATTGAATAATTCCTGAATCACTTCTGAAGGGATGGATGGTGTCTGCTGCTTGTAAAATATTCATTCTATATCCCAAAAGGTGGCCATATGCTTGTAGACGCTTCGTCAGTACAGGAAGTGATTCATCCAGTTGTTTAAAGGAAGCAATGACATCATCAGCAAAGAGTCCTATTTTATGTTCCATTTCATCCACCATAACTCCTTTTAGTTCATTGTTTTGACAAACTACTTGTGCCAGAAGGCTCCACAAAAAGAGTGAATGGGGGGAGGGGTGATAGACAGCATCCTTGCCTGGTTGACCTCTGTAAATAAATTTGATGTGTCAGGTTTCCATTTATTTTATTTCTAGCGGTGGAGTGTTGACAACTTTATGCATTTCGCTGATTTACTGCTAAAACTCTTTATAGAGAAATTTTGAATTTAAACAATCAAATGCTTTTTCCCCTGCATTCGTGTTTATCTAATATAGTTTCTTCTTTTATACTCGACAATGTAGGGCTCTTTTGATTTCATCCTGAATCTGACGTCCTCTAATAAATCCTGTTTAATCTTCCCTCATCATTCTATGAAGGTGGCCAATTTAGAAAATAATTGATCAAGTGTTACCTAACCCTTCTTTGTTTTGGAATGACTGAAATTATAGCTTCACTTCATGATGGTAGTATCTTATCATTTTGAATTGTTTTCTTCTACTCTGCAGGGTATCCCTCCTCATTTGCAATATTGTCTATTGGTATACCATTTTGTAGATAGCCAATCAATGACAAATCCAGTAAATATAGTGATGCTCTGAGGATCTCTTCATTTGCAGATGCAGGTTGTGTGAATAGTTCCTCGTAGCATCTCTACATCTTCTGGTATATATGTTTACTCAATCACTGGGGCAGCTGTGTAAAGGTGGAGCGGTCACCCACCGACGGGGAGATTGGCGGTCCAGTCCGCGTGTTGTTGTTGTTGTTGTGTCGCGGGGCAAGATACTTAACCCCAAATCGCTGTGCTGTCACTGCGTGAATGTGCATGAATGATTAGATTTTCCAGATGAGCAGTCGCCACCTCGTACGGCAGCCACCGCCATCGGTGTATGACTGTGGATGTACGCTTTCAGTGGAGGTGAATGGGTGAATGTACACTCGTAAAGTCGAAAGTAGCGATTCCGCTACTGACCAACATGGTGTCTCAGAATATTCTCTAATATACGGTGTTGCTATTTCCTCTGTTTTTCCTTGTTCATTAGTGAATATTCCCAGATTGAGTCTCCACACTCAATGTCTATTTCTCTGCTATTTAAGCACATTTTCAAACAGACTGTGTCATCATCCGACACATCAGCCCCGTTAGCGCACCAATCCCACATTTGCCGTTCGATCCATTCTAAATGTGAAAACGTTGAATTATGCAGTTTGAAGAAAAAAAAAATTGTCAATACTCTTCCACACACACTGGAGCAGAGACATCCAGCACTGCTCTTCTGGTGCACAAATAACATGGTGTCCACAAACAGAAGCTTCTTGAAAACCCCAGTGGAAGTTTAAGTAGTGATCTGTTCTAGTAATTTAGCTTATTAATTGGTGCATCGCGCAAGCACAGACACAGACACGCACGCAGCGACACACACACACACACACACACGTGTACACACACACACGTAGACATTCTCAGCCGGTCCTGTTTAAGTGTTCCCCAGACAGTATGTGATCCTCAGACAGGACAGTGCTTCCTCCTCTAGAAGTCAGGTCTTGTCTGAAGGATCAGTCTGGCGAGGTCATCCAGACAGAGAGAGGATCTCTTTTCTTTATGAGGAAAGAGAGCCTGAGCCCGGCCAGATAAATGCTGTGTTTTTTCAGTTCCATCCAAATTGATGTTACTAGCAAATGTTGTTGACATCTTTTTCAGATTCTGCCTGTGCAGATTTTTTGTGCTCTACGGCTTCAGTTTTTCCTTCGCCGCGATGTGCTTCAGTCTTTCCCCTTCAATGTCTGTTTATTTCCACGTTTCCCCCCTAACCCATTTTCCGTTTTTTTTTTTTTTTTTTTTTTGAAGATTTAGTCTTTTTCCTGTTAATTTTAAACACTTTTATAATCGCTTCGGCATCATTACCGACACAATCTTCTCTCTCTCTCTCTCTCTTGCGTTTTGCGCCTCTGCAGTTTTGCCTTCTCGCCTCTCTCTCTCTCTCTCTCTCTCCCTGCCTCGCTCCCTCTGTCTCACTGCTGGTGTTTTTCTGAAAAATAACAAGGTCTGGAGCTGTGCGTGTGCATGTGTTCTGTGCTGGCTGCATAGGCTGGATGGGCTGGCTGCACTGGGCTGGCTTCTTGTGTGGTCCCCCGGCAAACTTTATGATTTATTCAGCTAAAGGCAGAGGAGCACGACCCCCAGTGACCACAGAGAGAGAGCTGCACGTGGGTTTAATGATTTCACCACAAAAATGTCTGCGATGGCTGGGCCTGCATGGAACCCAGAGCCCCCCCACCGGCTGAATGGTGGGGAGGGGGTGGGGGGGGTTTGAAAAGAGAGCTCGGCTGACCAGCCTGAGTCAATACAAACGCTTACCACTACACATCTACTTGGAAGGGATTACGGAGGAAGAGGAGGACAGATAGAAAGCTACATGCGATGGGCATGTTCCAAACGTTTTAAACTCTGGTCTTCCAACAGAGTGTGTGTGTGTGTGTTTGTGTGTGTGTGTGGGGGTGTGCACGCATGCGTGTGTGTGTGTGTTGTTAGTCTATATCATGCATTCTGCTATTTTTCTGTCTCCATCCCAGCCCCCCCCCCAGTGTCTTGTAGCCAGTGGGAGATTTCAGAGGCATTATTGAAATGTGGACACTGAGGATGATGTAACCGAGCTTTCAAGAACAGGGAGAGGGGCAGAAATAATAGGTGAGGGGGGAGGGAGGGGGGGTGCAAGGTTGGGGTGGGGTGGTGGTGGTTGGGGGGGGGGATCTGGCATATTTTTCTCCGCTGGTGTCCAGGTCTGCTGGCTCCAGAGAATGACTGCTGAGGGCTTGGATCTGGATTGTACGCTCGGTGCTGCTTCTCTCTCTGTCTGTTTGGCTACAACAGCCCCAGAACAAGATGATGTCATTCACAGGGATTTGTGAACATTCTTGATAAAGAGACAAAAATCACGTGGCTGGGTCTAATTATGCTGCCCGAGTGCGAACAGGTCAGGAAGCTGCACGCCGCCCGTCGTTCCGACTCGGAGCAGCCTGGATCACCTTTTGAATATGTGTGATTTTATCAGAAGCTGATACATGCGACATTATAAAATAACATGAACTGAAAACAGCTATTGCTAGTATGTTTTAGTAACACCTGTGCTCTCCTTATTATTGTGACAATCCAACACATCAAAGACATAATGTTCGATTTTGGTGGTCTTCCCTCTGATGTGTCGACTGTGTTCAGTGTTGGATTCTAAGTTAATTCAATATGTTGCTGATTTTTCTGATTCTGTACAGATCATGAGGACTCCTCATGAGGTTAATAGCTCAGCCGCCGCCTATCTGCAGCACGATAGTTGCGTAATGATCGGGTCAGTGTCACTGATGATTCAGCTAAAGCTGCAATTTTCTTTGTTTGGCCACTTGGGGGCAGAGGAACCATATACAGTTGTCGTAGTTAAAGAGGATATTTGGTATCTACACCTCAAAAAGACATGGAGAAACGTTGCTAATCGGATGGACTCGCTCTGTTTTGGTCTCCACCAACTCCTCCTATCTGGGCTTTAGCTATGAGTTTGATTTTTCTCTTCTTGAAGCAGCCACCCCCTTGTCTGCCGTTTATAGATTGGTAAAAAGATTTGAAGTGATACAGTTATTCATCTTCCTAAAGGTACAGTGTGTAAGATTTTGTGACATTCAGCAACATCTAATGGAACGACCTTGATAGAAATGTAAATTTTATATTCCAATCCTCTTTTCAATCCTCCAATCCATTTTTTGATTATTCCTCAACTAGATTCAGGGGGGTTCTGCGATGAATATATTATGATTATTTAAACAATATAAAGTTTTTATTACCTAAGCTTGAGCTGTTTTTATCCTTATGGGGAGCTTTCTTTGCATCTACCATATATACATGCTTGGGCTATCCAGCCTTTAATGTACATCCTCACCACTAGATGCCACCAGCAACTACACTCTGTACCTTTAATGTGATGTAGATGAGAATCCACACGACTCTCACGCCTGTAAAGCAAATACAAAGCTATAAACAGCAGCCAGTTGGCTCAGCTTACCATAATGACTGGAAACACACAGAAACAACAAGCTCTGCTGGTACCACCAAAGCTAGGAAAAGATAGACAATATTTGTTTGTTTAAAAAAAAAAATCGGAGATGATGTGCGGGTGGTGGCAGACTGTCAGTGAACATCAGTGAAATGGCCAGCTTTCAGTTCCTTTTTGAGGATGTTGGCTAACAATGAGCATTCCCTGTAACTTTAACTGTGCTATACAAATAAACTCAATTTTTATTATTATTATTATTATTATTATAGGCATAGTGTGTGTTAACGGTTTTTCTGATAAAGTTCCTCATAAGTCACACATGAGGAGTATCTGTTACCTCTGAACATATTTTAAAAACACAACAATTCTTATATTGTTTGGTAGATTTTTGTCAGAGGCAACTTCAAATTTAGGCTACAGAGAAGTGTGCGGTATTATTCATCTCAGCTAACTTTAGGTGAGAAAAAAGGAAGAATGCATATTTTTCCCAGTGTAAATCTATCCCTTTTGAAACACTTGTCGGTGACACCTACAGATGATAATTATCTGTGCGCTCATCAAGAAAGAGCGTTCACATTACAGACCCAACGTGTCATTTGAACTGTTATCAATATCAATAATATCGGTCGGCCAATGCCTCCTGTTATGGAAGGAGGCTCTTGTGAGGTCGTATTGCTTACATCGCAGGTTTCATTGTGCGTGTGCATGTGTGTGTTTGTGTGTGTGTGTTTGCGTGAATGCCTCCCGAGCGTCTCTGTATGTGTGTCAGAGGGTGAAGCCGTATCAACCCAGTCATCATTACAAGCTCATTCCACAACCCCAGGAGGGATTACACAACAGTCAGCGCACGGTGGGTGTGACACAGGCTCCTCCGTCAACCCCAGGCTCAGGGCTCACAGTGAGTAATGAGTCCACCCAGCAGAACCCCAGCACACGCCCAGGGCCCAAGGAAATGTATGTGCGCACCATGTCTGGTATGACAACCCCCCTCCTCGACTAGCCGGGACAGAAACTCATATCTGCTGCCTCCGTCTTTGATCCCCGACAATCCCTCCCACAAAACATATTATGTGTGTGTGTGTGTGTGTGTGTGTGTTTTTTATATGGCGAGCTATGTATGGTTTAATGGCTTATTTACCAGTAGCATCTCATAGCTCTGTAGTAAACACACACACATACACACACATACAAACACCCTGACTCTTTCTGTCTTTTTGCTATATCTCTCTATTTTTCTATCACACACACACACACACAAACGCAAGCACACACACATACACTCATGCTACCAGGTCCAGACATAAATCAATATGACTCAAAATGCAAAGAAAACATTGACCCAAAACATACAGAGATGATGAAGGCATTTATTTGCTCAGCAGGTCTGCAATGATATGTGAATGGGCCATTTTGTTTGCGGAGAAAATGGAGGTGAATTAATTGATGTGCAGGCGATGTAATTTAATGTCCAGGGGTCTGCTGAGCCCATTATAGTCGACTGGGGAGTTCTCATGGTGCAGCTCGCGGGTTAGTTGCCGAACAGGGCTTCATTACCGCGCGCCACGGAGGGAAAACGCAGCGAAGGTAGGGAGTTCCACTTTTCAACCTCGCTTTATTTATAAATGGAAAAATTCTGGAGAAAAAAAAAAAAACGTGGAAGGGATGAACGCCGAGGGAGCAAGACAGCCCTCCTCCCGTTCTCCGCCTCACCTCTCCCTCTAACGTCCCGGTTTTCCTCCTCGCCTCGCTCCTTCCTGGACCTTGGAAGGATTTGGTAATACCCAAGCAGGTCCAAGTGTGACTTATCCCCCTGCTCCCTGATCCTGCCCTCCCCCCCCACTTCCCCTCCTCTGCCACCCTGTCCCGTCTGTGAGGAGCGTTTGTTTTGGGCCCTGTCGCCGCCGCGCGCCGCGTGGTTCCAGCCGCGCCGGTGGCGAACCGTCCCCTCGCTAATTACCGCGCTCCGGATGAGTCACGGAGGGGAGAGAGAGAGAGAGAGAGAGAGAGAGAGAGAGAGAGAGAGAGAGAGAGAGAGAGAGAGTGGGGCGTTCGCCGCTATTTTTGGCCCCTGACATCGGCCCCAGAAGAGACGTTCCCCCCTCCACGCCTTGCCCCCTCTCTGTCCCTCTGATCTCGGGACCTCCTCAACAGATGAAACGGCCACTTCGAGGAGGGCCTCCAGTCGCTGGACCCGCTCCTCTGTTTGCTGGCCCGGTGTGAACAGCTGCCTGTTTTGGTTTCTGTCGCACACACACACACACACACACACACACTCACACAAACATTCATACGCGCGGTGTTTGGGTTTTAAGGGCTCTCGGCAGGTCCTTGGTGTCTTATGAGTTATGACAAACCTTATTATGCTCCCTTTCACATTATTTTAGCACATGCTGCCAGAGTAGATCTCCGTGTTTTCCTAGAGCATGGGTCATTTGGCTATCCAGTGTTTGAACAGCTGTAATGAGCAGTCGACATTAAGAGAGAGAGAGAGAGAGAGAGAGAGAGAGAGAGAGAGAGAGAGAGAGAGAGAGTCCAGTCTTTATTAATGGAGAAAGAATTGAGATGGTTACATCAGCTCAGTAGATCCTGTGTCTTCTCCTCTGCTGTTTAGACGATGTTTTACACCCAGATGTATTCCTGGCCAACCTACGAACCTACGGGAGACTCTGTTGAATGTCACCGTGTCATTTCTACTTGAAAGCTATTGTTCCCAGAATTCATTTGTTGAAAACTATCCACATCCACCGGGGAGTCGTCCGACTGGTGGGAGTTCTCCAGTTTTTAATGTTTATTGGTCGGATCCTTAGGAAGATGGAGCGCTCGCCATTACAAATTTCCATTTGTCACTGATTTGTTTCATTTTCACGAAGACATACAGGGAATAGTAGAATAGTGAAAAAAAAAAAATGCACTCACGTTGCTTTTAGGCTACCACAGCATGACCCAAATTAGACTTTATACGCCACTTTGTAATGACTAGCTACGGCCCCAATTTTACCCTTGACAAGATTTAAATAAGGACCCATTTGCTGTGGAATCGGTGGTGTAGGTAGCGCAGCAGCGGGCCGGCTGGCCGGACATGTGCTCCCAGCCAGAGCAATCTATCATTACCGGAGTAATAAGGGGAACTGACTTTTTTTTTTTTTTTTTCCTGTCGTACAATCGAGAGCAAAATGAATGCTTCCACACAAAGTGATAATCACAAGGGCTTGCCAAAGGAGAGGTTGCCAGAAATCCACTACTGCTTTTTTTTTTTTTCCTGTTTCATCCCAGCGGGTTAGCAGGGCTCATTGCTGTCTAATTTAGTGCTGACATCGACAACTGCTGAGTCTTCCAGGGTCAAAGAGCTGCTACTATTTAAATGATCTATCTATCTATCTATCTATCTATCTATCTATCTATCTATCTATCTATCTATCTATCTATCTATCTATCTATCTATCTATCTATCTATCTATCTATCTATCATCTATCTATCTATCTATCTATCTATCTATCTATCTATCTATCCATCCATCCATCCATCCATCCATCCATCCATCCATCCATCCAACTATCTATCTATCTATCTATCTATCTATCTATCTATCTATCTATCTATCTATCTATCTATCTATCTATCTATCTATCTATCTATCTATCTATCTATCTATCTATCTATCTATCTATCTATCTATCCATCTATCTACCTCCATTGTCAAAGCTGACTCAACTTTTTCTCCCACCCTGGTGTTTGAAGTTGTGAGATGCCATCCGAGAGAAAGAAAAAAAAAAGATATTACCCTACGAAGCACAGAATATTGCCCTTTTTTTTGGGGGGGTATTATTCCAGTGGGGTTTTAGCTTTGAAACTGGGTTTGGGTCAGCCACTGTGTTGGAAATCATTCATTGTTGTGTGGTCTCTCTCCCATTTTTTCCATTGTGTGGTCAAGAGAATTGAGAGTGCCTCGCACAGTGCTCCATCCTGCCCAGTCAACAGAACAGGGGGGCCCTCTCGCAGCAACCAACAGCCATTTGAAGATGAGGTTTGTGGCTAGTTTCCACCCACAACGCCAAGCTGTCTCTGATTAGACCTGGGATCTAATTTGAGAAGGGGGCTAACAGTGGGGATTTTTCGGGGTGTGGGGCTCTGTGTGGCGCAGCCATCCTCTCCCAGAGGGCCTTCGCCTCAAGGGCCCGCGTGCTTGACTTTCTCTCAAGAAATACACTCTGATGTGAGGAATACAAGTGGGAGTACAGAACGAGACACGCTCGATATCCCGTTTACCTCTAAACCTTCGAGATACCATGTTGAGGACTATACCCCCCACAGACCCAACACACACACACACACACACACACACACACACACTCACTCACTCCTGGTCCCAGTAATCATGATGCTGGGTGACCCTCTGACCCAAGTGATGTATTTCTGTGCTGTGTGTCAGCTCCCTAAGTGTGTGTTCTGGCTCCAATCTGGGTCATGCATTGTCGGGAATGTTGATGAAAAATGACAGGCCATTATTACATGCCTTGGCTGTTCCCCCCCCCCCCAGGAACTGCAACACTGATAGGAGGGAAAGGGGGGGGGATACTTTTGAAAATTGTTGAAAACCACATTGAAAACCATAGTCGCTACGCAAAAAACGAAACCCTCCGCAAAGTCCAGCTGAGCACTAAGAAGACCCCTGTTTCAAGTATATAAATCTGACAAGTTTTTTTATATTTTGTTCGACTAACATCCTTCATCCGACTCCATTAGATTTTTATGGACTTGGGTTTCTCTGTGAAGGTCACTGTGGTGCTAATGTTCTGCAGGGTGGGGAAACAAAGCGCCACGGTTCCTGAGGGAGGAGAACAGGCAGCTGCAGGCAGGGGTGTGAAGGTTTAGGTTACCTGTTCTCCCTGCGCCTCGGACCGCCTGGGTAGCCCGAGGTGCTGCTGCTGCAGGAACCAGATCCCAGAGCGGCGTGGAGACAAGGAGACACGAAGAGACGCATCAAAAAACGAAACGACGCACAGGCCAAGGCGACGAACCCACGCATCTCCGGTCTCCGCTGACCCGTATCCGCCGAGCACGACTCCCGGATGTCCAGAGGTGTGGTGTCTGTTGACCGTTGACCCCCCCCTCCCCGCGGTTCTCTGATACCTTCCTTCACACGTCACTGCACAGGAAGCACTTTCCTATTTCTATTCTAGTCTGTACGCGCTTCACCGCACTGCTGACGCAACGAGGCCTTTAAAACCCTGTATGTGGAGAATAGATGAGCTTTGAATTTCTACACGAATCAGTAAACCTGTGCTTGATGACACTTAGTGTACATAGTGACATTAATAGTTGATCAAGTGTGATCTTACCTACTCTCTGCTGATGAAGATCCAGTGATATGAAGGAAAGCTCCAGAACAGCCGCTAAAAGGACCTTGAAGCCTCCGTACGTTAGAAGGCACCATGATTGATTGATGGGGTCTGTCACTTTTTGCCAAGGTTATAACATGTTCTTTGTTTCTGTTAATCTTTTCATTGTTGTTGACATATCTCTCACTGCTTTGCAGAATCTGAATCAGAATGTGATGACATTCGTGGGGTGGTTTTACTGGTGTTATCGCAAATAAGGCAAATCTACCCCAAACCACATCTGCAAATTAATCAAAACTATGTATATATATATATATATGTATATTTTTCTTAACTTTGATTTTGATTATGTTGGAGAGAAGGACGCAGAGGATTTAGGGTCAACTTGTTTTGTCAATACCATATGTAGCGGAGAAAAAAAAGAGAAGAAATAAATTGTTTTTTGGGCTGAATCATCGCCATATAAATATTTTTCTGCAGCAGAAAAACAGTCAGATGTACATCCTGGGGTAGTGACTCAGAGACCCAGAAGAGAAAAATAAGTCTAGACATATGACACATTCATATTAAATTGATTGCTTGTACATATGCATTGTAACACAGGAACCCTTAGAACATTGTTTCCTTTTTTAAGACTTTCTTCATATGTTTTCAGAAGCGAGCTTTACATGCTGTGTTCTTTCCATTATTTCACAGGAGACTCCATGAATGTAGCCATTTTCTCACAAGAGGACTTCTTGGTCGCCCTCCAAAAGTGGTGTTGTAAATGCACTTAGTGTGTAATTATTTATTAGGTGGGGACGTTCATCATTTCTGCGCAGCTTTATCATAATATTTGAAGTGTTTCTGCACTGAGTCATGTTAGAAATAATTAGCAGCTATGGACATGATTGGTTGTAATTAAGAGCAGTATAGAAGGAAATGAATGGAGTGGAACACCACAGAGATGGTATCAGGCCATCCTGGAGCCTATATATAGCACATGTGTACATATGAATTACTTTATTTCAGTCAGCCATAATTTCCACCCATTAAAAAAGAACAAGCAGATTTGAAAGAAAAAAAAATACGGCATGGTAAAAATAGTTCTTGTCTTAATATCTGGAAGCATTTAGATGTTGTTGTTTTTGCTCGGCAAACACTTCAAAGTGGAAAAAAGTGCTGTGGTTGACCACAGGGGAATAAATATGGTTTCTGATCAGCTCACTAATTACCTTCCACAGAGTAAATATGAGTTTTTTTTTTTAGAAAAACATTGTGAGCCACCCGGGTGTAAGTGCTAGCCTGTTACACACAAATGTGGTCTTCATAATCCGGAGTGCATGAGCACTTCTTGTGGTCTCGCGACTCTCTCCGGCTCGCGATCCTGCTTCTGCAGCGTACATATTCCAGCAATATCATCACCACCACCATTTTGTCCTCCCCTCCTTGTTGACTAATGCTTTGTTGAACGCACGGCGGTTGACGAAGCCTTTTTTGGTGCTTCGTTCTGCATCTACACCCGGAGACCATAACAGCTTCTGTGTGCGCGGCGATCCCTCACCTCACCGGCCTCCGCCGCGTTTGTCACTCATATACGCACGTAATTTGACACCCTATGCTTCATGACAAGACAAATACAGCATTAAATAAGGAGTTGGTGAGACAGTCGGTGCACACACACACACACACACACACACACACACACACAGACACACACTGTCTGCACTTCTCTGTCTTCCCACTGCAGTTCAATCACAATCCCCAAAGTCTCCTGCCAAACTTCTGCTAATGTTGCTCTTGACCGCCGTCCAGCTTGGAACATGTGGACTGCGGCTTGACATCCACTTGCACACAGGTCAGTATCATGGGTCAGGATGATGATGTGCCTCTCGAGCACCTTCCTCTGCTCTGTAATGTAATGTAAACAGCTTCAAGTGTATTACACAGGGCGGCTTCCTGCCGCAATGTGTGTGGCATGCTGCGCACATCAGCTGATGAGACCTAAAGTGAGTCTGTTTGCACAGTTATAAATACACGGACTGTGGATGGAAGCGGCTGAATTACCGAGGACTGTTTTAATTTAGCTGTCGGAGTGCGGCGTGGAAGGTTTCACAGAAAATCGATAATGACATGAAGTTGACAATGACACGAAAATCATTTTTTTGGATAAAGGACCGTGCCTTTGAGCGCGGACGCCAGCGTTGAACTTGTATTGCCTCGTGTTTCCCCAACAGATTGATAAAATCAACAAAAGCACAAAAGTTCTAACAGGAAAAAGCTGGTGTTTGTCAGTGCAGGCGAAATGGACTTCAGGTTTCATTTGATTTCATCCTCGCTTGTTTCCTCTCTTAATCTAAAGCATGAACGTCGACTAATAGCAGCGATGTTTGGCACACTCACCAAAGCCAACCGTGGGGATATACTTAATAAGCAGCATTAGCTGGGGTGCATTTCTACATCATTGGCCTCACAATTAACTATCAAACAAACAATGGATTATCTGCAAAGTGATGAATGATGTACTTAACAAGGTGTCGCTCGACCACAAAGAACAGCCCCAGAACGGCCTCAGTCCTCATCTGCATGGAGGATGGAACTCTTTTAAAGATAATGTGAGTTTACTTTATACTCCATACTCTAAGCATTCAAATTGACTGCGAAGTGATGAATTCATTTCATAGCCATACCTTTCAAGCCATTCAGAGACTCCTTATAATCTGTGCAATATGTAAAATACATGTTTGTTTTAATAAACTTATGCTCCAGCCACAAAATGGTCATAATACACATATCCAAAGGTATTTTCCATACAATATCTGGTCATAGCAACTTGTTGCGGTAGAAAAAAAAAAGCACTTTGTAAGGGGAAAGGTGTAAATAGGCTCGTGAATAGGCGATTCCACGGAAATGTGTCAACTGCTCAACAAACAGTATCTGTGATGTGGAGTCAGCAAAGCTTCAAAATGCATCGAAGTGCATCTGTGACAAAGACAGACAGGGAAAGCGAAGAGAGAAAGCGGCAGAGAGCTTGGTGCCATGACCCGGAGGTCGTTGGCAGCAGACGATCTGGTATGAGAACAACTGATAGCCTGTCAGTAACGATGGGGCCTAATGCTGGAGGAGAAGGAGAAGAAGAAAGCCTACTGAGAGCTCCCCTATATTTTTTGTCATGTGTGTGTGCCAAATTAGGACGAGAGGAGAGAGAGAGAGAGAGAGAGAGAGGCTGCAGATGGACCACACCGACTGACTGGTTGGACTAATGTGGACGTTTTCTCTCTGGGGTCAGATATTTACTCCTAATTAGCCGGAGGAATGCGACGCATGAGAGCGGAACAGATACGTTACCGTTTTGGCCGGAATTTCCTCTCCTTCCGTGGCATGCGCTGCTTTAACCTGATTAGGTATGGCACTTATCAGGGGAGATGAAAGCGCTTCGGGGGGATCGGTGACGCATTGCCGGACGCCCCCTTTTTTTTTTTTTCCCTCCCTCGCTCCCGCTTCTCCCCCATTTCCACCGCTGCCCCCCCAACCACCTCCCATCCACCCCTACGGTCATTACCGGTTTTTGTCGTGTGTCACGATAGCAGGGAAGCCTGGGCCGGGTTTACAGTAAGGCCGACACCATGTCCTCGGCGTGGCGCTTGTTGTGGCGCCGCCTCAAACGGAGGGTTGCTGGGAATCAGCGAGCAGGGAGACTTTCTATAAAAGAAATGATTTTTATTGAAGGAGCTCGAAAATGAGATAAACAAGTTTTATGAGGTGGAGAGAGGGGCATGCTATTGTCGGGAAATGAGACAATTTCCATTGTGTGTGTGTGTGTGTGTGTGTGTGTGTGTGTGTGTGTGATTCAGCGCAGAGTATCAAACCTGGTCAACAAGTCAGAGCACATTTCACGGCTGTTCTCCGGCGCAAAGAAAAGTTTGTGACAGCGGCAGACCGAACTTTAGGATGCGGATGAAGCCAGTCGGTATCGGCCTGGTGTGCTATAGCTTCAATCTGCTGCATTTGTGTTGTTTTCTTGAGAAAAAATAGGGGAAAGCGGGGATATTTTTCTTACATTCATCAAGCTTTAAATTCATTCGGTTTAAAACCACTCCGAGGTGTTTGTTGGGGTCATAGACTTACAGGAACTGGATGTGTAATTTTATGCACAGAAAGACATTAATAGAGATAATAGAGTTTTGGAATTTCAGATTCATACCCTCATTTGTGATTTGCATCAGTTTGAAATACCAGTATTTTTTTGTTTTTATTTATTTATTGTTCAGGGTCACAGGGACACGGTTGCTGTCAAATTCTGGACCATGCTAGTGACCGGAGGGCCAGGAAACTCTGTACAGGCATGCTCGGTCCCCAGAGGATGAATTCTAATCACCCCGGTGGTCCTCTGACTTTTTTTTTTTTTTTTTTGTGCAGTGCCATGAGTAACTTGACATTTGCAGCTCTGAGCGTAGTCTTTACAACTGTTGGCCATGAGTTAGCCTTCAGCTCTGAAAAGACATTCATGGTCTTTGTGAACTTTCCCTGAGTTTTTTCGTCATCATCGGAAGTAAATTTCAGTGCGTCCAGTTCTTCGGTTAATTTATCAGATTTTTATTTTTTACATTAACATTCCAGCCTCACACAGTTGTTAGTGTTGCTGTAGAGTTCCGTCTTGTTTAAATGTCATTTCTGCATAACAAACCAAAGTGTGAACAGTGGCAGAAATCTAAGCATTTAAATAGTGTTTGTAAGTGGGTGAACTCGCCCTTTAGCACATTAACTGTACTTGAGTGGATATCCTCATTTGCATGTGGCGTTTTTACACACAACCAGACGCAAAGTTTTGGATTATGTGCGTGTGGAGGAGAGAAATGTGTTAATCTTCATGTAAAGGAAGAAGCCGGTGGTCTTCCTTTTTGACGATGTGGTTTTGAATTCAGGCTAAACATATATTTTTCAGAAATCCCCAACACAAACAAAATCAATCACCGGCTGTCACACAAACAGCAGTGAAGTGGAACCTTATGATTGCACTTTTTTTTTTTTTTCTTATCGGTGTCCATAAGGAAGATTTTTTTTTTTTTTTTCGCCATGAATATTCCTTACAATCTGTCTTCCTTTGCGCCGGCCATATATTTCAGAATGGAAATGATGTCAGATTCCACTATTGCTGCCACATGCCGTCTGAGAGCTATCACTTCAGAAAGCGAGACCTACCTCTGCCTGTAGCCAGCAGCACATCTGTGCACCTTCTGTGGTGGGCTCTGTCTGTGGTGGGCTTCGCTAGTGTGTGTGTGTGTGTGTGTGTGTGTGTTCAGTGTGTAAGTGAGCAGATGCACATGAAACACACATACACACATAGACAGTTGCAGGTGGTGGGCCCCAATGTGATTGCAGCAACAAATGTTTTTTTTTTCGGTCTTTAATGAACAAACTCCATCCCGTGTCAGAGCGTATTCACGAGCGACCGCTGATCACATGTCACACACACACATCCTGTGCATAATGTCCGAGCTCGGATGGATTAAGTGTTGTGTGTGTTACAGTAAATTAAAATGAGGTCATACCCTCTAATCTTCATTTTGTACCCCACACAGAGCTTGTTCCCAGCTCCTTTACTCTCTCTCTCACACACACACACACACACACACACGCACACACACACACACACACACAGTCTCTGGAGGTCTGCATTTGCTCAGAAGTTACTGGAAAAGGCCACATTGAAGTCTGGAAGCAGAAGGACATCTCATGGTTCCACTGATTGATCTGATGAAGACCAAAGGCTCCAATCACTGTGTGTGTGTGCGCGTGTGTGTGGGTGTGCATATGTGCGCACCGTTCAGCATGTGTGTGGGCACGCTGGCGTGTGTGTCGCCACCTGACCACACAGGCTGTTTTGATGAACCGTTATCATCTGCACATTAGACTCCTGAAAATACTCCAGAAATTTCTGGGGCCAAAATGCGTCGTGTCCTTCCTCGCCGTCTCCGTCTTTTAATCCCACACAAGAAGGCCCACATCAATGGCCCGTCGAGTGTATGTGCGAGGAGACGGATCCCAGTCGCTATTATCTGCTGCCTAGGTGGCACAGTAAAGATGACTGGATGCTGAGAGCGCTGGAGTTCTTCCAGTGTCCCTGAATTTAAATACAGCTGGTTGGTAAATGTGCGCTGACAGACGGCGGGAGCAGAGGCCCCGTCTTGCATCCACATGTCCAGCACACAAGCAGCTCATCACTGACTGAGGGCTGCAACCAGGGATTAGTTGCCCTATGGTGGTTTGTGCATGGAAACTGAGTTCTTCCTTCAGCAGCCTGCTTAGGATTTAACTGCTCTTTTCCTTCTCCGAACTCTGAAAATTCCACCTTTTTCCTCCAGATGTTTAACCTCTGTGGGCAGACCAGGATTATTTCCTTAACTCAGATTTTTTCGCATTAAGTCGATCTGCAAAATGATTATGAGAATTATGTCAGACGATGTCAAATTTACAGCAACAACAGAAATTACTTGAACTACAGTAGATTTTCTCTCAATTATTTGATCTTTGCAATTCAATTTCGACCCTGGAAAACGGTACTCCAGGTCTTTCCTAATTAATTAATTAACAAAGCAGCATAGCAACAAACGGCTTAAGCACTAAATGAAGGAAATTGCAACCGTATCTAACCGTTTGTCAATTCCTCTATCAAATCACTAATCATTTCAATAATTGATAACAAATATGATTCAAAAATGACAAATGACTGTGTTTCAGCTTCTCAAATGTGAGGATTTGTGTCTTTGATTTTTGTATATGGTGGTAAATCAAATACATTGTGGACTGTTTTGGACCAAACAATCCAGATGTCATCTCAGACTTACGATGAGCATTTTTAAAAAAATATTTTTGTACAAAATAATCAACAGATTACTGGAGAAATGAGTCAAAAGATAAACTGGATATTAAAATAGGCACTCTAATGGCTGTGGCTGCTAACTGGATCTGTGCACTGCTGACTAACTGGGAGCAGAGTCTAAGCCTGTATTTACCACGCACTAACAGTTCCTCCTCGGCTCTCTATTTATATATTTTTTTTACAATATTGCAACAGCACTCTCCTTGGCACGGACGTCGCGATTGTTGCCTGTGGGCAACACCATTCCAATCCTACTCCCATACCTATTTATATAGGGGTTTCTGGTGTGTGTTTTTTTTCGCCTCCCCATCAAACACGGTAGCGTTGCCAATACCGTAAGCTGCTTTCATTCATCGAGCTCACCAGCATCAGCTGAGTGATAAATCCACTCGATAGTGTGTGGGCGGTACGGGCTTGGTTCGCTGGGTGGTCATATTTGGGAAATGTGAAGTCCAATAAAGGTGTATAATTTGGAGGGCATTTTTCATCCAGCCTGGTAAAGACGCATCCATGCCCAGAGTTAATCAGCGGGTGCTACTCTATATGTGATATTCACAAGCTTCGTCTTCATCTTCCCTTTTTTGGCAGGTAGATCTCAAATTTTCACAAATCCCTTTTGGGAACCACACACAAATAAAGCTCCGTTCTTCCATAAAATTTCCATTTGGCAAGAGGTTCCCTTTTGTGTTGCTCGAGCGCGGCAGGAAGTTAAGCCCGTGCCACGACGAATTTGTCTTACTTATGTACTCGGGTTTAAATGTCTGGGAAGACAACGCGGCCATTGTTTCGCTGGAAAAGATTTCCTCCAGGAAACCGCCGCTCGTTTGGCTCGGGCCGGTGTGACTGTATGCGGCCGGCTTATGGGTCAGAGAGACCCACCGAGAGGAGTGAGTGACGGAGGGCAGCGGGGGAAGAAAGGAAGGAGCCAAGGAGTGCGCTGGCTTCTTGACCCCTTAGCAAAAGGAGTCCCCTAAGTTCAAACTCCAGTGATTACAAGCTGAGCTGGTATTTAAAGTGCCCCCCCCCCCCCCCCCCTCCACCTCCACCTCCACCACCCCGACACACACACACACACACACACACAACCCCACGCCTCTTACATTCACTGCAGCCCTGTGTGAGATATGTGTGCATGTGTGACAATGTCTATGACTTGAAAATAAGAATATGTGCATGTGTGTGTGTGTGTGTGTGTGCACGTGTGTACATGGGGGGGTTTGGTAGGGTAGGTGGGCAGGGTCAAGGGTTGCTCGGCGGGGTTCTGGAGCCAATGGGCCTTCTCCATTGTTCAGTCTGGAGGACCTAAAGGGGGGCACCAAGTATTGATGCTGAAGGTATTGCCTGCTTACAGTAGGGGGTAAGCAATAAGTGTGTGTGTGTGTGTGTGTGTGTGTGTGTGTGTGTGTGTGTGTGTGTGTGTGTGTGTGTGTGTGTTTGTGTGGACCTTCGCCCATAAGGGGTTGGGAAAAGGGGAAAGTAATTACAGATGATATAGGACCAAAGGGAGGAAATTGATTAAAGAAAATGGGTGACCAGGAAGTAAGCGGGGATCATTGTTTCCCCTTCAATTAAACTGAAATGTTTCAGCGGTCTCTCTTTGAGCTGCATATGGTGGAGAGGGAATGTGGGGAATACAGGGCTGAGAGTATGGGGGCTCTGCCTGGGAGAGGGGTTGTTGATAGATGGACTCGCAGCACTTTTTATGGAGGCCAACATGATAGCCCCCATAGTGTATCCGCTGGATCCTGTAATGCATGTACATCAGGTGTGTGCAGGCTGCTAGGAACTGATGGACAGGCACAGATAATAACTAAGAAAAGGCTCTTTATTTCATAGGTTTGAGTGAGAATAACACTGTACTCACCTAGTTGATTCTAAATAAAAATTCTTTTGGGAGGAAAAGCAGAAGCGAACTGTAAAACACAATCCTAACTCCTTGTCATAAATTTCCATCACAGGCTTTGGTACAACTCTAACCCACAGTAGTTGCCATGGCGGACTTGGCCTAGTCATCAAGTTTTGTTTCTATTTAACCCAGAAACAACAAAACAAAATAATTTCTCTGCATATGTGTCACTTTTCCCTGTGCACTATTTTGTTTTTCGTTCGTGTTACCACATTTTTTTTTTTTTGAGTTCCACATTTGTTGTTGCGGCCTCATCGGTGTCACACTATGTAGCATATAGTTGGAAGCAGCTGCACAGGTCCACACATGAGTCTACGCGCTTTCTAATGTAAAGTGAAATCTGCACGGCAGCCTTTTAAGACCAGTATTGTTTGCTGTGCTGTAATTGGTCATAACTGTGAGCGGTGAATGAATTAAAGTAAATTGGGAAATAAAATTATAGTTACTGGTCGACTGTATCAACCAAAGCTTTGAGTCATCTCTGTGTCTCCCTCTTATTTACTGTTGCTTCCCTGTTCCTTGCTTGGCAAATGTGAGTATACAGTATGAATAGTTTTACAAGGCCAAGGGAGGAATAACAGTGAGGGGAGGGCGGTGGGGTGTGTGTGTGTGTGTGTGTGTGTGTGTGTGTGTGTTTGTGTGTGTGTGTGTGTGTGTGTGTGTGTGTGTGTGTGTGTGTGTGTGTGTGTGTGTGTTTCGAGGGGGTGGTGGTGGTGGGGTGTGTGTTGGGGGGGGGTTTGAAGAAAGAGAAAACAGGTTGTCAGTGTGGTTGAACAGCAAAATAGCATTTTCTCCCTCGGGCTCAGCCTCCACAGATGTTTCATTCAGGCCCCATGGCAGGGCCACTCTAAAAAGTGCTCCAGCCCCGACACAATTCAGCCCCTTTGTGCGCTGAAGGAGAGAAGCTCGGCCCACTGTTTACTGCTCGTCCCCCCCCCCCCCCCCCCACCACCACCACCGCCACCACCCCCCCATCCCCTCTTGTCTCTAACCCCCTTCCTCATGTTAGCAGGCGGAACAATTGGGGAGGGCCTTGCCCAGAGCTGGGGCGGTGTGGCAGGTCAACAGAATGGGCTGTGAATCCTGTGCCTCTGAATCCTCCGGGTGGGTGGTCCAGCTCTCTCTCTCTCTGTGTCTCACACACACACACACACACACACACACACACACACACACACACACACTCCGCTCCGCTCCTCTCAATGATTAGCTCATCCTCCGGGCCAGGCCTGGTGCTGGTGCCTGGTCTCTGTGATGTGGTGATAGGTGGCCCAGCCAGAGGAAGCCAGACGGGGGTCTTTTCTCGGGGATTAGCGGGCTCCCAGGTTCCCCCCCCCCCCGTCACCGCGAGCGGGGTCCGGGGGCCAGACCCGACTCAGGCCGGCCCGGCAGGAGGGGCCTGCGGTGGCCCACGTGGAGCCTGCCAGCGACTGGGTGGCAGTTAACACTAATCCCGCCGCTGATTACCACTGGCATGGGGAAATAAACAGCAATAAATGAAGCTACAAGGCTGAGCACACCCTCGCCACGGCCCCGCCCACATGAGACAGGTCACGCTGACACGCTTGTGCGAAGCCACGCACACACACACGCACACGCACGCACGCACACACGCATTAAATAAATCACAGGATTACACATTTGTTTTGTCTCTTGCCCTCATCACAACATCTTCCTCAGCACAGAACATAAGGTTCCTTCTCTCTGCCCCGCAGATGAGTTATTTTATTTGTTGTTTTATCAAGCGGCAATAAACTAAAAAATATATGTTCTGTGCATTTTTTGAGCCAAAATGTTTGTTTTTTTGTCTTTGTTTCGTACAGTAAAATAGAGGCGAAGTTATTATAAATTACTATTAACTTTAGCAAAGAACGGAGGGCAAATGTCTCATCCCCATCTGGTGTCTTTCCCCTTAGTCACAGCGACATCTAGTGAGCAGAAAACAGCACTGTCAAAAGGAGGAAACCGCACCAAAAGCCTATTTTGGAAGACAAGCCTACAGTAGATAAGAATACCATGGCCAACGTGTATTACGTGGTGGAAATTAATATGAATATATGAATCCCTTGTGCGTGAAGGGGTAAGTATCACATTAAACGTTTGCACTCAACAGTCCAAAACACTGGAACAGATATGCAAGATTTTTTCAACAATAAATTGGAGAAGCTGAAGCAACGTAAGATCGCTGTTTTTTCAACACTGTTCTGTGATGCTGTGGTCAGAGGTGTTGATCCTCTTTTTTCTGGTTGCTTCAAAAGGCGTGTGCTGCAACACGGTGCAAGCACTAAGGAAAAAAGCTGTGTGTGAAAGCAACGCCTTCAACCAGAGGGCTTTAATCATACCTTGATTAAAGCTGATTTTCTGCCTTGTATCAGTGATATCGCCGTCAAACCAACCTACAATGCCACCGATCGCTCCTTCCTTCTGTATTCTGGGTAAGGAGCTTCATGTTTGTGTGTGTTACTGAAATGCACCTGCTCATAGTAATCTAAAAAGTTATTTTAGAACCAACAAAGTAGTTTGTTTGAGTGTTTCATTATTATTATTTTTCTCTGGTAAAACATTATTCACAATGCTGGATTTGTTAATAATTGTAAGTTGTGGTAATTAGAAAAAAATACAATTGTTTTATTTTAAAAAATAATACAAATGAAATCAGAAGACTTTTCAAATCTTGAACGTTGAGGCCACCAAGGGCCACACCTAGACATGCGTAGCTGCTTCCCTATAAGCGTCACTACCGTACACTTTGTACTTTGAGGTGGATCCACAGTTAACGTTTGTTGAATCTGAATTTAATGGTGAGAAAAAAAAAAGTGGAAATTCAACGTGTCTTTAAAACAATATCCAAGAGCCCAAAACAACCAGTTTTTTCTTTTCGTAATGAATACTCCAGTTTATACTCAGAATTAGTTTCCTTACTAACGCTCCTAATGTGAATAAATGTATTCAAGAGTTTATCTGAGGCGAATATGCAGCTTCTGCAAAATTAGTGAAATCAAGTAGCTATTTTTCAAAGGTAAAAGAGTCATTTCAGTGCCATATTCTGTCAATTTGCTCAACAGGAAACACTGAGTTAAGGGTAACGAGGCAAATAGACGAATTACAAATTAGAAGCAATAGCTGTTAAAATATCCAAATTATTTGTCTAACTTAGCCTCGTTTTAGTGTCGAATAAACCTTTTCAATACATTTTTGCATGAAATGATTACCCTTGGTCTCCACCCCATCACTGACATTGTAAGCACACGTGGAGGGAGTATTAAGATGCTATGAATATGTAGTAGGTTCAATATTCACAATATTACAAACTTTGCAGCCCATTGAGGCGAAGCTGTGCTTTGTGGTTTTATGTGCAAATAGAACTGACGCGCTTAGGCTTGACTGGGCAGGTGTATTCTGCTTTAAAGGCGATTTGAAACAATTAATCGTAGAGTTTCTTTGAAAGTTTTGGTGCCACTCGTTGCATATGTTTGAAAGTCTGTCTCCTTTTTCTGCAGTCGCCCTCACGGTTACTGTGATAACAGCAGTGACACCGGGGCCAGCAATCCCTGCTGGAGAAGAATCAAACCCGATCAGCATGTACAGCAGCTTCGAAAGCGCGGACAACGCTGAATTAACCACTGGCGGCTATGGCGCCAACGCCAACGCCACCTTCACCACTGACAACACCACGGACTACAGCTTCTCCTTCACCCCCACCGTCACACCCTCGTCACAGCCTGGTGGTGAGAGGCCGTTGGCAGAATTATCAATAAATACGATTGCTTGTCTTAAAGAAAAAACAATGCTTGTGACACACAGAAACTACACAGTAGGCTGTCCGCCTGTTGTTCGTACTATCGTTACTTTCGCTTCGTCTGTGTGATTCAGGTAATGAAACCTCTGAAGACGCCACCTCGCTTCCCACAACCACACCTCAAACCATCAGTACCACCACAGCAAAGGACGATTCTCAAAGTGAGTGTGTAAATGTAAAAGTTAGACTTTTTCCACTCACCACAATGCAGTGGTGATATATATTATTTCTGTATTCCAAACTTAACACACTGTTTTCTCTCTTTTACAAAAAAGTTGCAAAGAAATCAAATGACGTCACTGGTGAGTTACCTCGTTGAACATGACACAGCAAACAGCATACAGTATGGATGTCTTCTCATGGGCATCGTTGCAGAGCGTGAATCAATGTGTAAGTGACAACTATCACCTCTTGAAGGAATTATCCTCCTTGTCGTGATCATCTTCGTGATTCTGGTATTAGGAGCTATCTGCTACTTCACCAGGAATAGAGCAAGGGTGAGTAGGGTACCCACCCAACAGGAAATAGTTTTGCACATGGGGAACTACGCTCATTCACCTTCTTCACCAGAATAAGTTGATAAGTTTGATACCTCTGTTTGCTGAAATCAGCTAAGCTTAGTACGGCTTTGTCCGAAGGTGAAAAAAACCCCGGCCTAGTCGACCTTTCTTCAAACCGAGTTTGTTTTATCGGACATTTTACTGGCGTCCTTATCACATTCAACCACACTTTAACCACACCATTAAAACAGTGTTTCAGAAAACATGAATGAATCAAAAACCAGAGGTGTTATTTAAACTGGGAGCTACCACGTCAATAGAGCTATATTTTTTTCTAACTTTTTTAATAATATTAATTTCTAAACATCCATCGTGCTGGGATGTTTTCACCTTTGGGCCGAACCAGGCTAGTTGTTTCCTGTTGCTCTTGTTCCATATTTAGTTTAGACACGAGTGAGAACAGAGTGGTGTCAGTCACGTCATCTGGCTCTCCACAAGAATGTTTATAACTGTATTTCCTGAGTTATCAAAAATATCAAACTACTCATTTCATGCTGTGGCATTAATGTGTGTGTGTGTGTGTGTGTGTGTGTGTGTGTGTGTGTGTGTGTGTGTGTGTGTGTGTGTGTTGCCTCAGCGCTACTCTGTTGACTTCACCTCCAGACCAGAAGAAGCAAACATCCCGCTCAGCAACGTGGAGACTGTCGAGGCTGCTCCTCAGAACGGTCGGGTCGCCTTACGTCATCAGAAACATTACAAAAAAAAGAATTTAAGAAGATTTTAAAGAGATTCTGATTCCTTCATATAAACTTTTTTTCTTTTAGGCCTGAAATCCTTTGAAAGTACAGACACTAAGGCACAAGAGCCTCAAGAACCAGAAGCAAAGCCTCTTGTACAAGAGGAGCAAAAGGGTGAGATCTAATGTGTGTGTGTGTGTGTGTGTGTGTGTGCGTGTGTGTGTGTGTGTGTGTGTGTGTGTGTGTGTGTGTGTGTGCGTGTGTGTGTGTGTGTGTGTGTGTGTGTGTGTGTGTGATGAGACGAGGCAGTTGTGACAAAGCGAGTGACTAAAGTATTTGGAGGGGTAGTTACAGTATGTGAGGTTTTCCTTTTCCTCTTTCATCAGAACAGTCAAACTGAATTAAAGGAAGTGACAAGTTTGTGGTGTGTGTGTGCGTGTGTGTGTGTGTGTGTGTGTGTGTGTGTGTGTGAAGGCATATAGCCTTAAGTAAATTAGACTTTTACTGTATGCCAAACAACTCTACTGTAAAACATTATAGATTTTCCACACTAAATATGCACCAAAATAAAATGTTCCCCCAATTCTGGAAACTTAAACTGCAAACATTTTTTACAGAAATACTATCACATTTTTGGCAAAACCCTGAACTCAAACTGCATCATTTAGAACCATTTTTCTCCTGAAATGGTTAAAACTTGGTGGTTATATACATAGTTTTGAGCGCAGTGTTTCTTTTTGCGAGAGAATTGTTGAGTTTTGGACAAAAGGGTTAGGGTTACGGTTTTTGTGTTTAGAGTTTTGAGAAATTGGGATACAGTTTTCTGGATTTGTTTTTTAACGTTGCGGTCGAATTGTAAACTACAACACTTTCTGGGGATGGATTGTACGCAGCGTCGGCGTGAATCTCATGAGAAGTCTGAAATCCTGCACAGCTGGAGGCTTAAAGAAACACACGCTGAGCAGTCAGTGATGGAAAGAGTGTTTGATACCTGTGAAATGTTGTCTGAAATTCTCATATTCACCACTTGGTGGAACTGGTGAACAAGTGATGCCACGAACAGCCAATAATCTAAAACACACCTATTACCTGCTGCAGTGGGTGTCGAGCCTGCAGAAATGTTGCTGCACAACACTAGAAACTATGAGTTTGTATTTGCAAATGGCCACAATGATCAATAACAAAATCAGGAAAAAAGTTAAGTTTTTAAATCCAATTTTAGGGAAACAAAGTCTTATTTGTTGTTTATGCCATATGATGACTCCTTCTATGAGTTGTATGACTTATGTTATAATTTTAGCTAAGCATATATAACAAAATTAAACTAGAAGGTAAATGCATCTCACTGTCCAAGAGGAACACAGAAAAACATAGACATTAACAAACAATCCAAGAAGTAATTGATTCCATGAATTAAATTAATTAATAAAGATTCCAGGCACAATAAAAAAAGGTTGTTGAATATGCACGTGTGAATGTAATAATCTGAATGCAACTATAGGCTGTTTTAAAGCATAAAGCATAAAGAAAGTGAATATGTTTAAAATGTTAATTAGGGGAAATATGCATATCATTAATATACTGTGACACTTACTCAAATATTTTTGCTGCAATGCAAATGGATGGAAGTCAGTATGTAATTATTGCAATCTAGTAGATCTCCATCTATACGAAGTGGAGTAACTTTAGCACGTTTTCTAAATAGGTGCCAGTTTACCAGTAGTAGTGTTCTAATTGTTTTTGGGGAATGAATGAAGCGCTCCTGTTCTAGTCGGGGGGTCTTCCCAGGCTGCGTTAGGAAGACAAAAAAAAAAGCTTCATTTCCAGTCTGGGCTTGCCTCTCTGCCCGGGGCCACACTTTGTTTAAATGGGCAGTGTTGACGGCCGCTTTGAAAAGCCGCTGCTACCTTTCCTGGCAGGGGAACGTCGTAATGAAACTTTGCCTCCTGGAGAACTTACAGTAATCGGAGCAGGTGGGCAGACTTACTCTCAGCTATGGGTGGATTTAACTTGCAGGCAAGAGGATGCGTCTGATTTGATCTGACTGTTTCATCCTCTGCACTCAAACTCATTCGTTTTATCTTGTGAAACCACCCCAACACTTCCACGATTGCTAAAACGTCTGGGTCGAGAAATCCTGCTCAACTTTACATGGAACAAGAACCGTGCACGAAAGTTGAGCGTGTGAGATAACACAGAAAAGAACCACAATGCAGCTTTACTCATTAACCACATTCTCAAAGCCAACCTACGTCATGGAAACACTGTCAGTGTCACTGTCATGATCACATCTTTTACTTAAATCGTTTGGTGCACTGGACGTGGCTGCGATCCGGTTCCACATTGAGAAGTTGTTTTGGCATGAAAAGCGGAAGCTTTGAATGTGTGACTTCTTCAAACCACAGATTGACATGCGAGCCTGCGCACAGCGAGAGGGGTAACTGCTAAACTACGTTGTGCAAAATGATGACTAAAGTATCAAAGACGATGCTGAAAACATGTGAAAGGTCCTGGGAAATGACTCCTAAACTGTCATGTCCACACCTTAAGTCCCTTAAGTCCCTTGAAGACTTCTTTGTCTCTTTGCTTAAATCAGAATCCGAGCATTTGTCTGCAAAATCAGCAGCTCCTGTTTTTATTATTATTACTGAGTGATGCTTTATTAAACTTCATGTACTGCTTTGTGTTTGCATGTGTGTGTGTGTGTGTGATGTGGAGGGGGATTATTACTGTGCACATTGTCTCTTATTTTATTGAATGAAGTGCCAACTAAAGTCTGATAATGTGATTGATTATTGATCTGGAGAATAAACCAGTAATTACCACCCTTCAGATCCCGATAAGATGAGCGCTGATAGATGTATTTTCTCAATAAGGAGAAGTCTTATTGAGATTAAAGTCTACATTTATGTGTGTACAGTAGCATTCCACACTGAAACTGCAACATCTACTGGTTGTACCTGGCAATCCACCTGTGTTGCATGTCATTCCCATATCCCATATCTGTCTGCATTTCCCAGCATTTCTTGTTATCGCTCTACTGTCACTATCTAATAAAAAGGCCTCAAAATAGATATAATGTTAAAACTCTTTTTCTAGAGAGAAGTGGTCAGCAAGGCAATAACTACAACATTGAGGCAATAGAAAATACAAAGTAAAAACTCTATTTGACTGCACACAAAAGAACATATAAGCATGTTTTTTTATGGATTCTTTTTACTGGTGATGATTTATTTATGCTGATATGACGAATCGTGCCTCGTACAGTCAGGTCGAGGGTCTACCTGTAACAGAGTCTAGTCTTCCTCGATGAATCCGACACACACGATGATGCCCGAGGAGCCAGCGTAGCCGCAGAATTACGTCTGAAAAAGCGGTTCCCTTCCTCTCTCCTTCATCTCCGCTTTCCCTCAACCTAACCCGGGGTCAGATAATGATGGGGCCGCCCTACTTTCCCACAGCCTCCAACAGCTGCATGGCTGTGGCTCATTAGGAAGTCGCCAGTAATCAGCCGCCTCATTACCAACACGCTGCCCCCCCCCCCCAACTGTCAGAGAGGGCAAAACCACTTCAGGCTATGTAAGTTAGAAAATGATCCGAACAATACAACTCCTGGATCGGAGATGTTTAGCGTCTCAGCCACGTTACACAATTCAGTGATTGCAACAGTTTAACTTCCTTTTGAAATCAGCATGGCGTGAGTTTGTTTTTTCGAGTACATCATGATAGGAATAAACCTGTGTGTCCTTTGAATTCATCCACATCCCAGTGATATCAGTCTTAGCAGGAGCAATCTGCGTTTGTCGTCCTTCACGGCCGAGGCCGATAAACTCTGTTTATTCCTGCCTCCCTTGAGTGTGGACGCATTTCTGACTGCTCCGCTCTTCTCGCTTGCTTTTTGCTCCTTCTTGTGTTGTCTTGACCACCCCTGCCTTTGAAACTTCATCATGGAAGTGATCAACTGGTCTCTCAACGCAATTGACAAGATTTTTTCCCGAAGAAGCAGAGGCGTCGGGGAGCCTGCGTGCCCAGACGGGACATTCCACGCTGGGTACACACAGGATGCTTGGAACAAGTGGAAAGTGATGTGCCTGACGGTCCTGTCTGTGGAGGATTCTGAAGATATTTATGTGTTTGGAACACTGATAGCGGGGATCCTCCTGATCGGCTTGGGGATCGCTTTGGTCTATCGCGAAAATACCAAGCAGGCTGCGGGCAACATTGGGCTCGGACAGCGCCTGCAGAAAATGGAGACTCGCGGGGACGAGAATACGAGCACTTTGATGGAATTACACCAGGAAGTGACACTGATTAAGGAACTTTTGACCAAATCGGTGGAAAAGGACAGAAAGCTGATTGAGGAACTTTTGACCAAATTGGTGGAAGAGGAGAAAAAGCTGGATTACATCTGGGGGCAGACCGGAGAGTTGTGTCGCCGCTTCTCGGAGCTGTCCACAAAGACTAACGAGTTACATGTTCTCTATGACCGTCTCAGGAGCAGAGGTTGACACCCAGAGACTTATTTATGAAATTGGAGCTTTTATGAATTACCTTCTTTTCAGTTTAAAATTATGCTGCCACGTATTAACTTCTTTTCAGTTTAAAATTATGCTGCCATGTTATCACCCCGTCTCGGAATCGGACTCTCAAGGGCAGACATCTGGGTCACTTATCACTGGTTGGCCTTCACCAAACGTCAACAACTTCCACACTCAGAGCTTTTCCTCCCCCCCTAATCCTCCCTCCCTAATGTAAACCGCGTTAAAGTTACCGTGCACATCCCGGGCACAAATGTTTCTAATGTTTCTACTGTCGTGTCAAATTGTTGTTTTTTTTTGTACTGCTCTGCTTGTTCTAATCTCTGTTTCAAGGAGAGAGGTGTGGCGGCACACTGGGTGCAGCGACCCGATGCTCACTCATCTGAACGTAATTTCGTTGGTGTACTGTGTCATGCACTGTATATCAATGACAAATAAACTTCTATTCTATTCTATTCTATTCACAGCCGAGGCTGATAAACCCGTAGAACCTGCGCCTGCAGATGACCCCGAGGACAAACCCAAAGAGGAGGCCGCAGAGAAGAGTCCCGCGGCCCCCGCGGAGCCGCCCGCGGAGCAGAAAACAGACGATGAAGGCATCGTCTCCAACGAGACCTCGGTGGAGTCCCTGAAGGAGGCCAACGAGAACAACAGCAACGCCGCCACGTCTCAGACCGATGGTCGGTTTAGTGCCCCCATACATATACGTGATGCAATGTACTGTACGGTATCAGTTGGTTGTTTGATATTCGTGATGCAGAATTTTGCGTGTGAATTCCATGAAGGGGAATTTGCAGCGCCCCATCTTTAAATCTGAGTTTAACATGTAAAGATGATTTATGACATGACCAGTGCAAACACACTTAGAATGCACTTCAAGAGAAATAACATATTGAATAGTGACTTTTTTTTTAAACTAGAAATGTTTGCACTTCCATAGATTTAGGATTTTTCATTAGGAAGATGTACATTATTTTTCTAAGATATTGTAGTTTGTTGACCCTGTAATGTAAAAAGGATATATGAACAAATTATTTTTACAGAGTACTTGTAGGGGACCTTTAAATAATCTTTTTAATTTAATTGCCAAAATGGTGGAGTTTATAGTTGACATTTCTCACAGATTACACTGCTTGTTTTTATCCACTCGGGGCAGAGGGCTGAGCAGCATCCTGTGCTACTGATGGCAATTACTAATCTAACTTGCTGCAACTTAACTCATTTCAACACATTTTCCTCTGAAAGAAAAACAAAAAAAGAGAACTTACAGCTATGCAGTCATCCTGCTCTTCTATCATCCAAATCAAACTGTATGTTGTTTCCAAGTCCAGGTCATAGTTGTACATGTGTTCCACATCTTTAATTATAGGGGGCCGTGAGGGACATCATTCACAATATACTATTCAAACACAATCATTACACATTCATGTACTATGGTAAAAACACACACAAGTAAAATGCGTTCACAAACACAAATCTTGAAGCTGACGGCCGTTAACCTCTTGTTCGTTTTGCCTTTTGCACAGACCTGTGCCTGGCCCCTGGCACCTTCTGCGACGTTTCCCTCGACAGCCCGGTGTGAGCCGCCGCCGCCTTCCTGTCCCCGGTCTCTGGACACGTGGTGAGACGCCGCCGACACGCTGCCACGCTGCAGCCACTCAGCCAGCTCAGGTGTTAGCCTGACCCATACCACATACAACCGCTGAGAGGGCTGTGTTACAGCCGCACGTGCCGACTTAAAGCATTAAACATACAGTAGTCCATTAAACGATAAATCTGAAGATAATAATGTGCCTTCCCCAAAATTCTAAATCACACTGACATCCAGCGGTTTATAAATATGCAAAAGTGTGGCGATAGGCTGCATCACAACATGCAGTTTATCCCTTTTTCTGATCTGTTTGTTACTACTTCTCAATGCTTAACATTATTGGTCCTGATGAGCATGAAAATCCCTATCTTTTATTGACGGGATTCTTCCCCCGCCAGTAGCAACCCAGGCCCTCTCAGTGCAGCCGTCATGCGCTCCAGGACGTCAGCCCGAGGAATTCACACCGCTCTTAACAGCCGATGATAAGCTCACATCTGAGACGCTAACCGCTCAGATGCTCAGTGTTTGCAGTCACGGATCGTCTCCCTTCTCGCAAAAACACCGGCCTCGGAAATCCCAGGCATCTTACTTTCAGCGAAAGGCCGCAGCCCGTTTGCTTTCCCCTTCTTCTGGGTGCCTGTCCACGTAGAGCAACAGTCACGTGGGGCGAAGTTGAGTCTGCACCGTTCTTAGATGACATGCATCTTACTGCATCTAATGGTGTTGGTGTAGTGTATTAGCAGTTTGATTGAGATAGGTGGTGCCACAGATTCTTCTAATTGACAATTTTTTTGATGTGTGACAAACCATTCCTTTAAATCCTTTAATTAAAATTATCTTGAAAGATAAAGTTAAGATAACAATGGCTGCTACTACTATATCTCAAATAACTACCAAATATTCATTCATTTTCAGAAATTTACCCCTTTAAATGCCAGTTTGTATTCAGAGCCACTGTATTTTAGGTAATCTGGCATTCCCTAAAATACAATATAATTTATATTTCTGTAGATGCACACACACACTCACACACTCCTGAATATATTTATTTCATTGACCTGCGGTGCTCCATTATATAGCAGCAACGGAAACCAGTATCATTACAAGTGAAAAAATATCTTAATCTAATTGAAAACTGTACAAAAAAAATCGGTTTGGTACTGACTTATTATAGGAGGGACAAATTTAACCAAAAGTACATAACCGGCACTTTGTCTCTGAAATTTGTAACATGATAGATGTACATAAAACTGTTATGTTTTTGCTCTGCTTTTCAATTCCTTGTTCCTGGTAGAAAACCATTAGGAGTGAAGATGCCTTTAACACAATACAATGTTGAACTATTGTCTGAAAGTGATTCATAGTCATTGTTACTGAGCGTTCATTGAAAGCCCCTAAATGACATATTTGGTGATCAAAACCCACATTAACATATTTTGTCTGAGTCACATTCTTTCTCTGACAGTGAGAAACAGATCTTTGGTTCTCATAAATATGACCCTGTAATAATCCAATGACCACACATTTAAAGCAGTAAATTACGCAATTCGAAATAGAAAACGTGGACTCTTCTCTTATTCCCACCTGGTTTTAGGGAGTGATGAGCAAGCTGGAAACTGGAAGTTGAAAGGCCGCTTGTCATCCCGCGACGCGGGATAATGGATGTGAGCTGACAGGTCGTAAACTAAAGCAGCATAATTAGGAACTGGAACTCCACTGTGTTATTTTCTGGTCAGAGCCGGGCTTTCATGTTTGATGGTTGATGTCGGAGGAAAGCGTCTGCACCGCCTGGGATGCATATCTCACAGCGAGGGAGGAGGCAGGCGAAGGAGGGAGACAGACCCGAGCTTTTACTGTGTGTGAGACAAACAGGGCCAGCAGTTAGCTGGAAGCGGCATGTTTTATTTGGACAGGCTTTTATTGGAAGCTGGTTCAGAGACAGGTCGAGAGACAAGGAGGAGAGGTTAGTTTGTCTATCATGAGCTTTAGAGAGCCTAACGCTATTGAAAAGTGTTAAAAAATCAATAAATTCTCCTCTTTTGGTGTTTTTCTCTTTTTTTTCTGATAACAGCAGCGCTATTGCAGGTGCAAACACAGATTTATGGCGGGCAGAGTGACAACAGTGCATGCGGTAAATGCAGGATCTTTATCTCAGTAATAACAGTGGGAGAAAACTTCCTGCTCGCCAGGTTTGATGTGGTTCAGACCGGTGAGTCGTCCATTACACCTGAGGGCGGGGCCGTCGGAAAGTGTGGACTGACGCTCCCTCCACGCCACGAGGGGAGAACAGCTGGCGGAGGCCGCTTCTGCTCCTTCCTCTCCGCACCTCCAACCGCAAATCATCAAGTTGTGGTCGACAAGATGAAAACTCGGGCTTGGGAAGGATAGCTATTACACATGTTTCATTACAGGATTGCATCCGTAGTATATGCTGTACGTGCAGTTTTGAGGCTGGTGCGTCGTGGCTTTTTTATTATTTTGCTGAGTTTTTACGCTCTAACACAAACTGAAGCATTTTACAGTGTGCTCCGTTTCAGTGTAGAAAACACAGGGACACGTAGGTGTGATCCGTGAAACACGTTCACAATGAGGCTTAATGTGATTCTCCATGTTCAAGTAGTATTGAAGTGTGTTAAAGTGTCACTTTAGACACACTTTAGAAGAAAAAAATGAGTAACGGAACAGTCTACATTTTTGTGTAAATATAAGCTGGTATATAAGCCTCAATATCACAGTCATTTTTTAAATCCAAAAGAAACGTTCAATATTTAGATAACTGAAAGTTTTTTACAGCTAGAAATGAAGCCATCGCCTTAAATCTCTCTCATCTGTGTTTTGGATATACAGCGATACTTATACACACCCTCATGCTGACAAACACACACACACACACTTGATCTCACAAGATAACACTTTTTTCTGGATGCTTAAATATGTACATGAGGTCAAAGGCTTCATTAATTTTATCTAAAGCTGCGTTAAATTTTCTTTTTTGTCGAAAACTAAAATATAAAAAGCCAAACTTTGTGTTTGTTATATCAGCGTCCACAGTTGTCCTGGTTGAAGAATTAGACAACAACGTTTATACATATTCAGCAGACAGGGTATTTGTGTTTCTGTGTCAGGGGGGTGGCAGACGTCATATTGTTTTAAACATATTAGAAATCATGCACCAAACAAAATGGGAGAAGGGGACAAGCTAATTGTTTTCCAAATACATCAGGTGAAACTGAGTCACTTGAGGCCATGGTGTTAAAATGCTTTGCTAAAAAGCCTCTGGTTAAATGAGTAATGAGGTCAATGTGATCATTAAGTCGAAACCAATGCAGAACTTTCCTGCATTGTGAAATCGCACACACATACGTGTGTGTTGATCTGACATTTTTGTCTGTCTCATGGCTGCTTATCAAACCCGCGGAGCGTGCCCTCTTCCTCCTTCAGTTCCTTGAACGACAGGCTTCTGGTTGAAGTCCTTTCCACAGGTCACAGGTCACGCGGTGACCTAATTAAACACAGCGACTGCTGGGAGAACAACGTGGCTTCAATGTCAGAGTCAACTCGCTCACATTCTTCGCCTGACGTTGAGCAAGTCTCTGCAGAATCGGCTGTGGCGATGTGTGGCAAACCAGGATACATTTCAACAAAGACGTCGCCTGCACAGGACTGATCCTGAGCCAAAAGAGAGCAATATCTGTAAAAGATATACACGAATACATTAAACCTATTTATTTATGTTAAAGCTACAAAAAACATCATAAAATCTAATTTAGGACTACTTTTCTGCAAAGACTCAATTTTAATGATTTTAAAACCAATCAATCTACTTGTATAATGGTTTTACCACTGGTAACTAATAGCTAGTTTAATGCTTATAATTACTAGTAATAATGCAATTGTGTTTTCATGAAAGGGCCGTGGGTTATTCATTTATGTCCATAATATTAAGCTCTATATCTGCAAAAAAGAAATTTTTAAAGAGTCATCCTGAAGGGAAGGAGGAAGGCAGATGGGAGATAAAAAGACCTGGCAACTCAAATATCTTATAAGGCAGAGTAGATGATTTAATAATAAAATCATTAGTTGCTTTATAAAGGCTGACCTGTTAAAAAATGGTACTGAAGCAAGATAAAATAATGTGACCTTGTTAGACCAAGGCTACTTTCCCTTCTGCAATAACCTATATTTTTGCTTTTTAAGAGACGTCAATGTTTGCCAGGCGTCGCCCTTCACTATTTACACCAGAGACATTTTACAACAAGAGTGTCAAATATTCTGGATTCTTTCTTTGCACGTGCTTGTTTTGGCATGTGGCCTGTTAAAAACATTTATAGGGTTTCATTTAGTAGCATGTTTGGCTACGCTATCTGCAGGACTGTCTACAAAGGAAAAGGGCGGGAGGGGGGGACTTGTGGAAATGATTTGCAGGAATAGAGTCAGCATTCTGCAATGTGTCACAGTGGCTTTACGGTGACGAATGAGTTAGGATTCACATTTTGTGTGTTCTATCACTCCTGTTGCTGCTTCTGAGATGCAGCCATACAGTTCATTCTAAAAGATAATTACAAGTTACTGTTGAACTGATATTGTCTATTGGATTGTCCAACCTCGGATCCAGGAAGGCCACCTCTAGTCCTGGAGGGTGCATGGGACCTCACCCAGCCAGTCTACATGTGTTTGGACTTGGAAAAGACATTTGACCATGTCCCCCATGGAGTCATGTATGGGCTGCTCAGGGAGAACAGGCCATCCCTGTATGCCTGCTGTCAGAACTTAGTCCACAATGGTTGTAAGTTGGATTTGTTTCTAGTGGGAGTTGGACTCCACCAGGGCTGCCTTTTGT
The DNA here is from genome assembly GCA_036785175.1 of Eupleurogrammus muticus. Taxonomy (NCBI): domain Eukaryota; kingdom Metazoa; phylum Chordata; class Actinopteri; order Scombriformes; family Trichiuridae; genus Eupleurogrammus; species Eupleurogrammus muticus. The sequence goes on along the minus strand of JAYKQN010000003.1, from coordinate 16,216,009 downwards.
CACAGATTCTGGTTATTACCTTTATGGACAGTATTTCTAGGCACAGCCACGGTGTTGAGGGGTTGCCTCAGGATTGGGTCGATACATCATCTGGGAACCATAAATGTCTATAGGAAATGTGTGTTCTAATCCATCAAGTTGATGTGAAGCTATTTCACTGGAGAAGTGAAAACCATGTTAACTCTTGGGAGGTTCCTTAATATTATAGAGCCTCTGAATCGTTCGAAATGGCGAACCATCCAATAGTATATAGATATTGTAGACTGACGCTAACGCCATCAGGCTGAGTTTGCTTTAAAAAGACAAGCACAGCTTGAGCATCCAACTGCTTTCCTGACGACATGCCCGGATCCCAAAACGTCTGACTTTTTCTGAACGACCCGCGGCTCCTTCCAGGACGCTAAAAACCCCATGAGGTCTGCGGTTGCGAGGACAGTTTGCTCCCCTGTTGTCCTCTCCGGGCTGGCCCAGACATTCCTGGCCTGGCTTTGTGCAGTTGGCAGCGTGGCTGTGATCAGGACGCCCGCTGACAGACGGACGCTCATTCACCGGCTGGTATCTCCCAGGGCATCGGCTCCGCATTCCTGCAGCAGTGTCAAGCTGTCGGAGTCACACCACGGCCTCATTACATCTCTGTCTCTCATCATTCATATATAGTTTAAAGTGAGCAATTGGTATCTCAGATGATGTTGAATTAAAGTTCCTAAATGTGCTTATAAATATACCAGCATATCCTTTCATGTGATGAGAATTTTCAAGTGGACATATCTGATTAATATACTGCACACAATATTACGTCAGCGGGCATTATTGAGCACGGACTAACAGGTGGCAATGTCTGAGGACAATCCGTTCCTGATGTATTGCATCTCTAACCTTAAAGTGGCACGGATAAATTCATCCTCAATTTATATCTATTTTCTCTACAGTCCAGGGCTTAGTCTCATCTTCATGTTAGCCATTTAACAAACACCGTCACATGTTTGTTCTGTCAACTCCTGTCTCATAACTGTGTGAAGCCGTTAACAGTCCAACAGGGGGGGATTAAATCAGAGTGCAACACAACTGATAGAGTACGATAGCTTCCTGCGTTTTAACTCCGTGGCTGTCTGTTCCTGCAAAGGTCAGTGATTTCAGTACGGTCTGCTATTGGTCAAACATGTCACAGGTGAGCTAGGTTGAACCTAACATAAAAAATTAACCCCACGGCCAGTTTTATTGAACAATGTCATTGGGATGAAGTCATCTGGCTGCAAACGTCTGCTTTTTTAACCCTGACCTTAGCCCAGACCTGCATTTAAAGCTGACAGTAGATTGTATTTAAATGTGAACCTGACTAAATTCCTATCACAGTTCTGAATTGAACGCCTAACTAGACACAGAATATCAGACTATATTCTTTCTTACATGTTAGTCTTACATGTTATTCAAAATTACTAATATTAACTTTAAACCTGCATCTTGATTTGTAACCAATCATCCCTCTGCATTCAAGTGAGGTCTGACGCATTTTACTTACATTATTCCAGATGTTTCTCCTCTGCTTTATATACAGTAAAGACATGCACCATTTTACTAAATACATACGCGTTTTATACAGTGACACACATTGTCCTTTTTTGTGTAGTGCAGTTTTCCAATGTCTTGTTATTTCCAAGTTAAATTATGAATGATGCTTTTCTGATTAAAATATTTTCTTCAGATTATAATGGGAGAATGAACTTGTTTTACCCAGAACTTGTGTGATGTTGACTGAGAGGGATGAACATCCTTGCATTGGATTCATTGAGCATTTTTCTTTTAAATCCCCCATGGAATGCTGGGTCTTTCAGCAGTCACGACTCACTGGCTAACTGGTCTCTACAGATCCCTATCTCTACCTGTGGCTCAGCCCAGCACGGCCACAGTGGAGTCTTACCTGCAACCCGAACCCCGCTCATGTTGCAGGTCTTAAACCAAACTCGTTTATGGTGGAAGCAGTTCAGTTTAACGCGGGTCAAGTCTGACATGAGGGGCTGTGAGAACAAAATACCTCTTTGAAACATGCAATTGTGTATGAATGGCTGATGAATGTCAAAGTGGAATATATCAGAGTTCAAGAGAAGGCTGTGAAAGTTTATATATATGACTATCAAGAAAATGCTTTTCTACCTCAGCATCATCTTATTTTGAGATCAGCTCAGCCTTAGAAACTTAAGAACGGATGCACCTGCTATTTCACTACATAACCATACATCGAGGCTACACCACAAGTATAAGGGTTTGTCCAGTTATCTTTAAATTCTGGCTTCATATAAACTCATAAAACATTTTATGTTCCTGATCCTGTTTTTGTTTCCTCAATAATTAAATCACTCCAAAGTATATTCAGTTCAAAATGGTATTGACAGGGTTTACAGAGAAAAATATTTAGAAAAACTGGTTTAATTCGTATCATTCCATGTGTGTCTTACCTTGAACATACCATTAATCGACTCAACAAGGCAACATGAACATTGATCACAAAAAGAGAAGGTTGTAAGAAAGTGCAATGAGAGAATGTGTAAATACAGTACCGTCTTTATTTAGACCAATATTTGGATAAATCTAAAATCCTCCCCAGTGCTGCTGTTGTAAAGCCCCTCAGGTGATATGAGTGGTTTGCAGGCACTAAATGGTGAAGCGTAAATCACATCAATAGACATGGAGTAGGATTATACCAGCTATCCTTTTTCCTCAAACAGATGTTTCTCCATTGAGGTCAAAGGTCATGGCAAAGGCCACATAAAGTTGGCCAAAGCAGAAGTTACGAGTTGAAAAAGCAGGTGATTGCAGGACACGTGACTGTGGGACAGGATACATTGCTTTCATTGTTCTGTGCCTTTCTTTCTTTTTCAGATGTGAAGAAAGAGAAGACTCAAAGCGACCGCAGTGGGAGAAGATACTTCTGTTCGTAGCGTGTGAGGAATTCCATTGGCCTCCTTTGTGGAAACAAATTAGTTGTAAAACAGCAGCTTTTTATGGTTAATGTCAGCTGAGGTCAGCCCTTTACTGATTTTTACTGAACAGTATTAGGTATAGTATTAGGTATTATATTAGGTATAGTGCAAAGATTTACTGGATTTATAGACAAAATGACCATGTTTTTTGGTACAGGATTTGAACAGCTTTATTTCTTTTTTAAAGTTGTTATCAATGGTGTTTTAAATGTTTGATAAATAATGTAAATACTCTAATGTTAGGTGAATCAGTAATGAGCTGTCACAATGCAGTGCAGTTGTAAATAGAAAAAATGGCTGTGTGCAGTATATTATATCATTTTTATATGTCAGCCCCTAACCAGGCAACCTATGTTTGTGTCCATATAACATTGTTTTAACGAGTTGTCAAATATTATAAGGATTCTAATAATCAGAAGAAAAATGTAACATGTGGTCAGTCCGTCTTCATTTGCTTTTTGTATTAAATCACAACATAATGCAATGTTTTTGTGGCCCTGCATTAAAGGAATGCTATTGTCCATTATTCTTACTATTAATTGCTATACATGAAAGATATTAGAATGTAATAAAGTGAAAATAATTCATACAGTGGCTTTAGAAAAATAAATATCAAGGGTTTTGTAACGTGGTCTTGATCTATCCTGTCCTCAAAACGCCCAGTATGTAACATGTTATTATAGTATATTGGTAAAAGGCCTGTGATGGATGCACTTTAAGAGTAAATATATGTGATATTTTGTGTAAAAAAAAGAGTTCATAGAATCCATTGCAAAATCATCAGTAGTAGTGTCTTATCCACCTGTTGTGGTATCTGCAGGATCCGTATTTGCTGACTTTTACCGACTGTTCTTTTGATCGCTCCGGACCTGTTTCAGAATAAGTGCAAACATGAGCTTCCAGGTGCAAACACATTGAGTTCAAAGTGACAGCGTTAAAAGACAGGAATCCCCACCCCCCCACACTTTGCTGCACACATTCCTGGGTCAGTAGCCAGATTTCTGTTGGTGGAGCCGAGGTTGTCCAGTAGTAGACGTGTGTTCTGTTCATGGTGGAGGGTCAGTAATGTTTTTATGTGTTCATGTCTACGTTAATACGATGAAACACTCATATATTTATCAGACAAAGTACAATTAACTGCCATGTGGGGTTATCAGGACTGGCCTATGGAAGTATATATTTGGATGTGGGTTCCTGTTTAATTCCATGATGCGTATAATATTTTTATAATTTCTCTCATGCAGTGATGCGTTTCCCAGTGGTTGGGCCCCATCCAGCCGCTATATCCAGCCTGTTTCCATGGGCTTACGCTCTCCTTTAAAGACTAGTGAGAGCACTTGCCTATATCACTCCGCCCGCAGGATGCCTTAATCCGCCATTGAGCATGATGAAATGTTGCACTGAGCCTGTGGTGCAGCGGTGACGGCAGGAGCGGTTCTAAAATGTGTGCACATACGCCCCTGGCCCTGACCACAGTCATGGACACCCTGCCCCAAACCACCCAGTGCAGCAGAACACAAACCTCTTCCTCTTCGGAACTGGATTCAAATGTCTCAGGTCTCAGTATCCTCTATTTATACGCCGTGTATATTTACAACGGGCCGGATGATTAGCGTGCTAACGCTTTAGTGTGAGAGCGGAGAGAATCGTCCTCGGCTATTCTAAGGAGACAAGGAGTTTATCGGGGGTGAGCCGGGTAAGAGCGCGGCCACTCCGGTGTCAGGGCTTGTTTTCAAAAACGCAGCCAGAGACACTTTCCCCTGAATCAATTTATACATTCTGCAGGTGATCCTTTGTCATTTCTCCTTTTACCTTATTTAATCCAGTAATCTCATTAAGATTGACGTCTGTGACATTAAACTTGAACACAGCTGCAGAACGCAGCGTTGATATATACGCTACAGTTCAAAAGTTTGAGGTCACCCAGACAAATTTGACACTGTTATTCATCTAATCGGCTGCAAAATAATAGCAGATATAGTCAAGACGCTGACAAGGTTAGAAATAACAATTTTCTCCTCCAAACTTTGCTTTTATCAAAGAATCTAACCAGCTAATCATCCATTAGCTTCTAATGCAATTAACAAACATAATGTACCATTAGAACCCTGGAGTGATGGCTGCTGGAAATGGGCCTCTATACATGTAGGCAGATCTTACATTAAAAACCAGACATTTGAGGCTAGAATAGTCATTTACCATATTAACAATGTATAGAGTGTATTTCTGATTTGTTCGAAGCTATCTTCATTAAAAGAAAACAGTGATTTTACTTAAAAAAGGGGCATTTCTAAGTGATGATACTTTGAGATTAAACTCATCTAATGCTATTAGATGTTAAAAGAATAATGTTTTTTTTCTAATTCATTGACATAATATAGGATGGTGGAAATCGTTATTCAGCACCCAGTGTTTTTAACCAATGGCTCCATGTGTTTCCTCACGTGACAACCACCCCATTGTCTTTCTTTGTTTCCTGTTTGAGCTCAGTATTCTCATGTCATACCTGAGTGTAGCAGGTCTACCTTAGTCATCTCTCCATACCCCCATCTCTGGCCTGGACAGTAACGCCAACCGCCCCCAGCGTGCAGGGTAACCTCTTGTGGCCTGTTAGGTCAGTAACTAGCTTCCTCTGAAGGAGATCATCATTGACAGGGAAAAGATGTCATGAGATGGACAGAGTCTGGTCTGTTGGAGGCTCCTCCTTGTCTCACAACTTCTGCCGGAAGCCCACCTTTCACCTCTCTTTCACCCCGCCACCCTACCCCCCAAATGACTCTAAGACATTAAATCAAGCTCAACATCTTAACTGACACTTTGGATATTCGGATACCGTTCCCGACAGTCTACTCTCTGTCATAAAATTCAGAAAGTTGTATATCATCTTATCATTTTTTCTATGGACTTAACAAATGTCCATGAAGTAGTACTGTGTTCAGCAGTATTGGTTCAGTACATCCACAGAGCTGCACCGACAGTAATGTCTGATCAATGAGGTAACCCCCTAGACCAGGGGGGACCAGGATTGAGCAGCCCTGCCCTAGACCTTTACCTGTGGTTGACCTCTCTCTGCACACCAGGGCACGCTGACAGTGATACATCTGTACGAGTGTCCTGCACAGCTGGACCGAGCTGTTCATCAGCCGCGTGAATGGTCAAGATGTTCAGGAGCGATAAGAATTATGAGCGAGTTCAAAATGTGAAGAATGATCGCCAGAGCTGTTGCTTTTATCAAGTGGAAACACGCATTAAAGCTTCTGTCAGTGAGACTATGGAATGTTGTAACTATTTAAGTTGATTAACTCATCTTTCCTGGCCTACTTTTAAACCAACCAAACTAACTAAAATTTGGCAATGAAAATCATGATTTTTTCTTTGGTATTTTTCAGGATTTTTTTACTTGTTGCTGTTGTATAAACTGTAAAGCCCATTGAGCCGAATCTGAAATAAAAGTGACTTGACTAACATAACAGATGGAGGCATTTGTTTTTACAAGGATGAATAAGAAAAAACGCATGACACGTAAGTTTTAACTGTTAAGTGGAGCAGAAGGTGAAGAGGAACAAGAGTTAGACCCGTTTCTCAAAACTTTATCATGAGATTCAACTAGTATTTCAAAAGACAATGTAGTTCTGTCTTCACGGTTCTATAATAGTGATTTCCTGGCTGTGGTACAGGTTTGAACCAATAGTTCTTGCCTCACTACCAAAGTCATAGACTGACCAACTGACAAGGCTAAAAACACAAAGCAGCAATATGTGCTGAGAGTATGTCACATGATGACAAATGCGTCAATAGAGGCGTAAAGAAGCAGACAACAAATGTTTGCTTAAAGGTTGAGCATTCTGTGCTATTTAAAGCAATCCGAATTCTAAAGAGCTTACCTGAAATAATAAAGAACTGAAAGAACCTGGTTTCACTTTGACAGACGCAACAACTGCACCAGGGGGGAAAGAAAGAAAACCCTGCTTTTCCCCCTGCGTGGCTGGTAGGGATAGAGGGATGGGACTTGCTTTGTTCTGCATCTATCACGGGGTCATTACCTCCTGCTGTCATTATGAGCTGCCCCCCCAGATGAAGAGTTGATCCTGCTGCCTGGACGTCTCTCTGTGTTCGCCTCACATGTTGTGTGGTAAATGAAATCGGCCAATGAAAATCTAATGGATCAATGATTGCCTTTCTGCAGGTCAGACACATTTAGTATCTGTTTTCTTTTCCTTATCAACTGCGCGTCTAAAGCTGGAAATCAGGAAATCTAAATTAGCATTTCCTCTTCCAAAAAAGATATTGAAATCAAACACCAGCCATCAGCTACAGTTTTAGTCCATGAATTTTTGATATTCTACAACACAGTTCTTCACCATGGGAAGAATGTGAGTGAAATCCAGGAATGACTGAGTATAAAAAGCTTGGTGTGTTTGTTTCTATAGTTACACCGTGCGGTGTGAGCCCCCTTTTTATTTCTGGCCGGTCAAGTGAGGAGGGCAAGATTGATTTAGAGGATGCCCTGAAAAGTGTGATACAGAATGCCTGGATGCACATGGCATCTCTGCTATTTGGTTGCTGAGCGGTTCACAGTGTTGTCCTAAAGCATTATCATGCTCAGTAAACAGAGGAGTCGCTGCAGTTTATTTGTGTGAATTGTGCAAGTTTCAACAAAAAATAAGTCACATCCTTTAATTACTTTATTGTATTCTTCCAAATATGTCCTAGCAACAAACTTTTTAACTTTGCTTTGTTGTACATTAGAGATTAGTTGATCATGAATACAGTTCCAGTAAATGACATTAAAATGACAGATTTAATATTTATATATAAAATATAATAGTTTATACATAAGAACATTTTAATTCACGCAATGCAGTTACAGTTTGTCCAATCACTGACAATAAAACTTCAAAATGTCATAAATGTACAGTAGGCCACTGCGAAAGTAAGAACTGTGTGAAATGTTTGAGCAATGCAAACAGATCACTTCATCAAATGTCAGGCCCAACTCAAAATATGATCCATACAAGGCTACTAGGTATTTTTATCTTAACATGACCTTGTGCACCATATTGAGTACACATTCTCACATTCTCACTGCATCCAGTATGACTTTCGCCCATGCTGTGCTTTGTCAGTATAACTGCATAAGGGGCCTAAGCAATTTTACATTTACCTGTCCCTAGGGTTGGAATATATTTTATAATTGTCTTGGAGTATTGGAAAATCATATTTGCCTGTATATGCATTACATCCTAAAGACTCTATCACAATGGGAGGAGCTAGTCACTAATGGGGGCATTCTATAACAAATCAAGACTTGTAGATGGATCATTTTGACCTGTGGTGTTTCTGATGCTCTTTGTGAGACTAAACAGTGTTCACACACCTGTCCTGCCAGCTGATGCCAAGTTCCTGTCCCTCAGTCTGGAACTAACGGCCGCTCCGGTGCCGAGATGTCCCATTGACATGACCTCAGAGGTCCTCTGACCTGAGAACAAAACACAAAAGCCTTAAGAAGGTCACTGACATATGTCCTGTGTATTGTTTCTCGTGACAAGAAAGTGAGATAATAACTTAAATCCATGCTGAATAGTATTAGAACATTACTTTAATCTGCATTCTTTGCATTCATTTTGTTCAGAATAACACAATATTTTATATCACATTTCTATTCTCCTGTACACAAAAATATGAATAATAATAACAACAATAATAATCACACAGCACAAAGAAAATAAAAAAATTAGGTTGAAGTAAAATCAGGAAAGCCACTCTGTTGAAAGTATGTTTTAGGACAGTTATTAATAGAGATCTTAAAAGAGACCACTGACTCTGTCAGTCTGATTTCTCCATGAGTCCGTGTTTAAAGCAGTGTGTGAAATCACACTGGTCAGTGATGATACATCGGAGCATATGGTTGACTTCAAAGCAACTTCTAAATCACTCCTAATCATAATCGACCAGGCGCACAACTGCAACTCCATTTTGTAGTCTAGAATTATTTTAGATAAATTGGAATAATTTAAAGTTTTGTTTTATTTAAAGAGGAAGGCATTGATGCAAAGTAGAATAATAATGTATGGATTAACAGAAATTTGAATAGATTCTATTTTTCCATAATATCCTATAGTGAACTTTAAAATTGTCAAGCACTTTATTTGTTATAAAAAGTTTGCTTTCATAATGTTTTTTCATGTATTACAATTGTGAAGAAAAAAATCATTACCAAAAAAAATATGTGTGTTAAATGTTAAATTTATTGAGAGCATGACAATGTATTTGAAAGCACAGAGTCACACTAAATTGGGTTAAATAGGTTTTTGGACTGGAGTCTTTTTCCCCACTTTTTTTCTGTGAGAAAAGGGGAGACAAGTGGGTGTTGGTTGGAGCAGCACTTCCATAGTCTTGTCCAATGGTCTTTCTTAAATTAGCCTTGGGGGCAGCAGGCTCCCCCCCTGCACTGACAGGAGGAGGAGCCAGCGCCTGTCACTGTCTACTGTTTCATTATTACCTGCAGAGCCCTGCAGCATTCACCACACTTCTGTGACTGCATGGCCACATAGAAACAGAGAGACACAGAGGACAGACTCCAAGGCCCAAGCCACCACAGTGAATTTAATTTTTTCATTCTTTTTCCCCACTTGGGAGAGGAATCTGCTGAGGTGTAGAAGAGAGAGAAAAGAAGTTGCAAGGCAACTAGCAGTGGACATGGCTGGTTGTCTGCAAAGCTCACGACCCTGTAAAAAGGGAGGACTTTTGAGTTGCCTCATCTTTACGTTTGCTCTCAGCTTCAGTTTTGCCTCTGTAGATGCAGAGCCATTTGACCCAGCTCACCATTATCACCACAGATCTGGACCTAATGAAGACAACATCATCATTGCTAACAATGGGATCAGGGTACCTTTTGGGAGGTCAGTGTTTCTGGATCCTGTGAATGACCTGGTAACAGAGGTGCAGCCTGGTGACCGCTGCCACATCACAGTTCTGGACAATGACCCACTGGCCCAGAACCCGGGGATGCTGACTCCTAAAAAGTTCCCCTGTTCGTTTGGACCAGACGAAGTGAAATATACTCATTTTGGATCTCGCAGCCCCAGCAAGGATCGAGTAAAGCTGCAGCTTCGTTATGACTCCCAGACGGACACAGTTATCATCCCTTTCATGTTGGAAGTGGAAGTAGTTTTCCAGCAGCTTGAGATTTTAACCAGGAATATGCCCCTAAATGTAGAAAAGCTCAATGGTGACAGCAACCCTATTGACAAAAAGGGTCTGGAGTTTTCTTTTGAGGATGGTGTGACGCAGTGTAAGATCACCACTCTGGTCGGCGCTGGAGGTCTTCCCAGGTATGGCACTCTTTTGAATAGCCCCCCCAATGGCCAAATGGTTGACTGTGATGAGTTTGTGAAACAGGGCATTCGATACAAGCACACAGCTAAAACCAAATCACCAAACAGAGACTATGTTCCAATGATGGTTGAGTTGCAGGATAATGAAGGCAACACTATAATGCAAGAGCATTTCCAAATGATGGTTAGAATCAGAGAAGGAACAGAAAATACCCCTCCCAAACCCAGTTTCGTAGCCATGATGATGATGGAAGTTGATCAATTTGTGATGACAGCTATTACAAGTGACATGTTGGCTTCTGAAGATGTTGAATCTGACCCAGATCATTTGATCTTCAACGTAACTTCACCACTGAGCCCTCAACAGGGCTATATCATCAGCACTGATGACCAGAACCTGCCCATCACCTCCTTCTATCAGAAAGACATCAAAGATCTAAAAATAGCTTATAAGCCACCCTCAGAGGACTCAGAAGTAGAGAGGATTTTCCAACTAGAGTTTGAAATTGTCGACACTGATGGAGCTGTGTCTGATCCTTTTGCTTTTATGATTGTGGTGAAACCTATGAATACCTTAGCTCCTGTAGCGACCAAAAATACAGGGCAGCTATTGTTTGAAGGGCAGTCCAGACCCCTCTCCAGCTCCCAGAATTTAGAGATTAGTGATGAAGATAACCTAGAAGATGTGAGAATCACTGTTGTTGATGGCTTAAAGCATGGAGACCTGACTGTGCTCGGTGGTCGCAGGAAATTCTTTTCACCTGCGGATCTAGATGCCGGTATTGTGGTGTATCAGCATGACGGTAGTGATACCTACAGTGACAATATTATTTTTAGAATGACCGATGGCAGTAATGAGGTGGAGTTTTTGTTTCCTATCACTATCGCTCCCACCGATGATGAGCCCCCTATTATTAATGCTAATACTGGTCTGGTGCTGTTCAAGAATGAAGTCATGCAGATCTCTCCCTTCATTCTGAGCGCCACAGATATTGATTCAGAAGACTCCACCATTAAGTTTATCTTGGAGGCACCCTACTCAACTGTAGGAGAACTTCTGTTAAGGCAAGTGGAGCCTCCCTCTGACCCCTCTCTCTGGAAGTTCAGCGAGACAGATGAGATGTTTGAGCAGGTGGTGACTGAATGGTTTCAACAGGATATTCTTGATGGAAAGCTGTTCTATCGCCACATCGGATCTCACAGCACCACCACCGTGATTGATCAGTTTGTGTTTCGGGTCCAAGATGATAATGACCCTCCTAATCAATCAGGAGAACACATATTCACTATCAAAATCCATCCTGTTGATGACCTTCCTCCAGAGCTGTTCCCAGGCACCACCCTCCATATGACGGTCCAGGAGTATGAGCTGACACATTTTAAGAAGATATTTTTGCGTTATACTGATCTAGATTCAGATGACAGGGACCTGAAGTACACCATCACTAAGACGCCAACTGACACCGATGAGAACAACCCTCTCCCCTTAGGTGAAATTGTGTTGACTGACAGCCCTGACACTATAATTACAGAGTTCACACAGGCCCAGGTTAATCACCACAAAATAGCTTACAAGCCCCCAGACCAGGAGCTGGGCATCACTCCAAAAGTGGTTCAGTTCACATTCATTGTGGAGGACACCGCTGGTAACACAGTAGATGGACTTTTTACTATTTTCCTACAGCCAGTTGACAACAAACCCCCACTTATCACCAACACAGGATTTACTCTTATGGAAAGAAGTACATACATCATCACCAGGAAAGAACTGCACGCTACAGACACAGATACAGATGATGACAATATTGTCTTCACTGTAACCCAGATTCCTAGATATGGACAGCTGCAATATTTGGGAATTGACATGTCAAACGGTGAAACCTTCTTACTTGAGGACATAGCAAGTGGGCACCTTAATTACATCCATAGCGGAGAGGAATCACTCAGTGATGTTATTAGGCTTGATGTCAGTGATGGCTTCCATGACGTGCCCATCACTATTAAAATCACCATTGAGCCTGTTGATGATGAGTCCCCCACAATTATGCTCCCATCTGGCCTACTTGGAGCATCCATTGATGTTCTTGAAAATGGAGCAACAGAGATTACATCCAATGTCATTCAGGGCCGTGATGAGGACACAGATGACCTCATGCTCACTTTTATTGTGGAGGAGCCTCCTAAACTGGGTGAAATTCTGGTTAATGGTGCTCCCACTGAGAGATTCACCCAAGAGGACATCATTAATGGGGCAGTAGTATACGCTCACACATCTGGTGAAATTGGACCATTCAAAGTACATGATTCCTTCAACCTGACTCTGTCTGATTTGTCAGATCAGTGGGTCGTTGGTGGCAATAAGGTCCAAGGTGTAACAGTTCACGTCACCATCCTTCCTGTTGACAGCATTTCACCTATTGTCAGTGTTGGACAGCAGTTTGTGGTAGTAGAAGGGGAGAAGAATGTTATTACTCTAAATCACATCCAAGCTGAGGATATTGACACTGCTAATGAAGATATCCTATGCACCATTATTGTTCAATCAACATCTGGCTATGTGGAGAACATCTCCCCAGCTGCAGGATCTGAAAAATCCAGGGCAGGCACAGCCATCACTGCATTCAGCATTAAAGACGTCGCCCATGGTCATATATATTATGTCCAAAGTATCCACAAAGGTGTTGAACCTGTGGAAGATCGTTTCACTTTCCGCTGCTCAGATGGTATTAACTTCTCTGAACGTCATTTCTTCCCCATAGTCATCATCCCAGCCAATGATGAGAAACCTGAGATTTTCATCCGTGAGTTTGTAGTAATGGAGGGGATGAGTCTGGTCATCGACACACCGATCCTGAACGCGGTTGATGCAGACATCCCTGGAGATGAATTGCACTTTGAGATAATCAGAAACCCCAAACATGGCACAATTGTTCAACAGCTCGGCACTGGCACTATCCTGGTAGACAAGTTCAGTTTGGAACAGATCAAAGAGGCATCCAACATTGTCTATGAACATGATGATTCAGAGACGAAAGAGGACAGCTTTGAAATAAGGCTGTCAGATGGAAAACACAAAGTAGAAAAAACAGTTCTCATCATGGTTATTCCTGTTGATGATGAAACACCAAGAATGACTATAAATGATGGCCTTGATGTTGAGATCGGAGAGACAAAAGTTATCAGCAACAAGGTTTTGAAGGCCACAGATCTTGATTCTGAAGATAAAGAGCTAACATATGTTGTGCGTTATAGCCCAGGCCAAGGTTACCTCCAACGTATCAGCAAGTTTGGTGATGTTTTAGGCAACATCACACTGGGAATGAACTTCACACAGGACGAAATTGACAAACAGCTCATCCAATATGTACACACTGGCCAAGAGGGTATCCGTGACCTGCTGAAGTTTGATGTCACAGATGGTATCAATCCTCTCATTGACCGCTACTTTTACATCAACATCGGAAGTATTGACATGGTCTTTCCAGATGTTATCAACAAAGGTGTAACCCTGAAGGAAGGAGGGAAAGTAACTCTTACCACCGACCTCCTCAGCACCACCGACATCAATAGTCCTGATGAATACCTCAGCTTTAGCATCACGCGTGCCCCAAGCAGAGGCCATCTAGAGAGCACTGACCACCCAGGTGTTCCCATTTCAACCTTCACCCAACTGCAGCTTGCTGGCAACAAGATCTACTACATCCATACCTCTGATGATGAGATGAAAATGGATAGCTTTGAGTTTGAGGTGACAGATGGTTATAATCCTGTCTTCCGTACCTTTAGAGTGTCCATCACTGATGTGGATAATAAGAAACCTGTCTTGACTATAAATAAACTGGTTTTAGAGGAGGGGGAAACCAAGCTCATCACTCCATTTGAGTTGACAGCTGAGGATCGAGACACCCCAGACAACCAATTGCGCTTCATAGTGACCCAGGTACCAGTGCACGGGCAGCTGCTTTTCAATAACACCCAATCAATCACAGCCTTTAGCAAGCAGGACCTGAATGAGAACCTTATCAGCTATAAGCATGACGGCACTGAGACCAATGAAGACAGTTTCTCCTTTACTGTCACTGATGGCACGCACACTGACTTTTACGTCTTTCCTGACACTGTGTACGAGACACGCAAGCCCCAGATGATGATCATTCACATCAATACGGTGGACAACGGTATACCGCAGATTGTGGTTAACAAGGCTGCTGCCTCACTGAAAGTCCTCCAAACAGGCCACTTGGGCTTCCTGATCACCAGCAAAGCCCTTCGATCAGAGGACCGTGACAGTTCCCATAAAGTCCTGAAGTACACTGTGTCTGAGCCTCCTCTGCATGGCTTTATCATAAACACCGCCCTGGGCAATGACAGCATCAAGACCTTCACTCAAGGTAAGATAATGAATATGTAATTATACTGGTATTAATGGAATTTACAGGGCAATATTCATAAATAATATATAGTATTGTATTTGGACATTGCTCCAAAACAAAAGTGAAACCTTGTGAAAGCAGTCTCCTCTTTACGGTAATCTCAGGACCTAATGTTTTCAGCTAACTCTGTGTCTCTCTATATTTACCATTCCAACAGCTGACATAAATGACATGAAGATCTGTTACGTGCTGTTGGATGGGAGCAATTCCACAAGCGACATCTTCTACTTCACAGTTGAGGACAACGGTAGGAACCCGTTAATGTTTTATACTTTTACACACTGCCACAAACTGGGGCCTATTACTGAGGCTCATTTGTCCAAAGGCTACAAGACATTATCTGTCTTTTAATGGCTTCTTAAAATTGAAACTTCCTGCTCTCTGACGGTCTCCCAAGTGTTTGCAACACAAAGACTTAAAGCAGTTGGCCATGACTGACACCCAGTACATAGCTGCCATCTCTTTTCGCTTCACTGGAAAAGGTGGCAGGTTTAAAGGACAGGGGTCAAAGGGGACTTAAGCCAAGCACTGATTGTGGGTTGGTAAATGGGAAAGACTTGGAACTACCTTGTGCTTTAAACTGTATTGTCAATGAACAATAGCCTCCTTTCCCTCAGGGTACGTTGTAGAGCTTTCAAATGCCCCCTTTCATCGGGTGTTTGAAGTGATTGTGAAACGTGTGAAGGTATGGATGAAAGGGTATTCTTTTCATACTTTCTCCTTGGAAGCGTTCTCACAAAAAATGGACTGCCTTCAAGTGTGTTTGGATTCTGTTTTGCAGTCTCTATTTTTTGTTTTACAAGTCATCAGCATCCCTGTATATCAGTAACTGTGTTTACTGAATATTGTATTACATTGTAGGCTTCTGCCATATGAGCCTTACCTTTAAAATGTCTTAAATAACCACTGGTTATATGTATGTGGCACAATAATGTTGTGGATCTAGAATTATCTGCAATAATGTTCTTGTCCACATATGCGCGGTACAGTCATGGTCTTATTCAGTAACAGTAAACCATGCTGTTACTGAGTAACAGTAATTCAAATTTGTTTTGTGGCTTGTCGCCTCCAACCACTGCAGCTTTACTTGAACCACATTACGAATATAGCAAATGCAAGGCAATAAAATGCAACAGGTGGCCTTTGCTTTTTTAGCATCAGCAATAAAATACAAAACAGATTTTGCAAATGCAATAAACACAGCAGAGGAAACTCAGTGTATAATTTTGCTGGATTGAGAACTTTGTTAGAGATAATTCCA